>JAMWET010003874.1:0-136672 GCA_024036415.1 Prochilodus magdalenae | reverse complement strand
CACTTTATCTCTCTGTTTTCTTCCTCCATCTGTCCTCTCTTTCACTATCACTCTATCTCTCCATCCTCTGTGTCTGGGGAGCTGTGCAGACTGAGATCTGAATGGCAGGGGTTGATGGTCCCCGGTCTGGATGACCTGGGCCGGGTCTGAGAGCTGTATCATGGGACCCTGGCAGGGTAACGGGTTCCCAGTGCGTCCTGGAGCGGGGAGGAAGTCTCAGGTCTCAGTGGACCAGGGTCCTGCCTCAGCTGTCCTACAGGGGCACAGTCTCATCAACACTGGACTCGTGCCTCTGTCCTCTACCTGACTGATCTACCTCTGGCCTCTGTAGGCCGGAGTCGGGGCGGTCTTGCCTCACTGACCTGCCTAGCCGGATAAAAGTTCTGGATCAGGGCTGGCGTGGACCTCTACAGTCTTTTTTCACAGAGTGGAGAACCTGGGCGGTGACAAGCACCAACTGTGTGTGGAGGAGGTTATCAGGGGAGTCTTTCAGGGGAATCCTCCATCATTTGGGTGGAGGACAAGATCCCCCCCTCCCTCCTGATGAGGAGGGCGGGCACTTCTTTCCTTCAAGCAGCCATAACCAGTGGACATGGTGAACATGGTGGTCACTATTGTGGTCTGTCTCAGTTATTCCTCTTCTCTCTCTCTCTCCCTCTCTCTCTCCTTTATCTCTCTCTCTCCTTTATCCATCCATTCACTCCTTTATCTATACACCAACACTGTCCCTTCATCCATCTTAGATCTGCAGATACTGACCTTCTGGACACGCCCTCTGTAACACAGCAGACCTGGAGGGACTCCCTGAGCACACTGATCGGGAAAACCTCCACGAGACCCCCACACACACAAACACCCAGCACTCCTGAACCCAAACGGAACCTAAATACCAGGCTTACTCAGCCCTGTCTTCTGCACCCCTCAGTCTCGCACCCATGTGTGGCATAGAGGCCACATGTCCTCCTTTCCTCACACGGGAAAGAGGGCCACCCCCGCCACGTTCTCCCGAAGCTCCAGGACCTACACGGTGCTTGTGAGCTGGATCCAGGGCTTTACAACACACAGCTCTGTTACTGATTATAACCATCTGTATAGCACTTTGAGCTCGCACCTGAATCAAAAGAGCCCTATAAATAAGAGCTATTATTATTATTAATATTAATATTAATATTATTAGTAGTAGCAGCAGTAGTAGTAGTAGTGTTGTTCATATTATTATAATTAATAATATTGCAATTATTATTAATACTTTTTATTATAATTTTTTATTATTATTTTTGATATATTTTTTTTATTTTATTGTTGTTGTTGTCGTTGTTATTATTTTATTTGTACTATTATTATTATTATTATTATTGCTATTTTTATTTATTTTTATTTTTATTGTTATTATTATTAATAATAATTTATAATTGTTGTTGTTGTTGTTTTATTATTATTATTATTATTGCTGGTGTTGTTTTTATTATTATCATTTTTATTATTATTGTTATTATTATTATTAATTTTATTATTTGTTGTTGTTGTTGTTTTTATTATTATTATTATTATTATTATTAATATTATTATTGTTGCTATTTTTTATTTATTTTTATTATTATTGTTATTAATTTTATCATTGTTGTTTTGTTGTTGTTGTTGTTGTTATTATTATTATTATTATTATTATTATTATTATTATTATTATTCCTAATAATTTTGTTACTCTGAACAAAAAGAGCAAACAGTGAGCTGTCTAAATCAGTGGGGGTGTGGAGCGCTTCACTGCTCCTTTCAGAAGCTGATGGATTACGAGCACTCCCACCCATCGCTCAGGAGACTGTAAATCAGGTGGTGCCTGACACGTGCACCACACAACGTTCAAAACATGCAGGGTGTTCTAGTTGCTTGGTCACAACTGACCCATCTCCTAGACTGCCCCCATGTGAACACCCGAGATTCCCATCATCCAGTGCCAGGTCAGGAGAGTCCGTGTTGCCTGTGAACTGTTCTGTATGCTGGACGTCCTCCTTTATATCAGCATTCAGATGAAAGTGTACATGCTCCGGGTGTAAGGGCTTTCTAATCTACCTGACTCCAACGTTCTGCTACTAACTCAACAACCACAGAGACTTCCAGTCCACGCCAGCTGGTGGATAAGTAGGATTTCCACTGACGTTAATCAGTGTACAACTAATACCCGCTGTTACAGAAGACTGTCAGCTGCGTTCAGATATGGACAAATAGGAATAACTGGCAAGTGAGCGTTTACGTGAACCCTCAGTTTACCAAAGACTGTTGCCTGTCTGACCCATGAGCCAATCAATACTGGACTTCTAGTGGGGCTTTCCAGCTTTTCAAAGGTTGAATTTACACAACCTGATGCCTGTAGGTCCCCTCATTTACAGGAAACGCTTAACACTTCGTGTGCCTGGTCTGAATTTCCTCCACCCTGCACAGAAGGACCTGGCAGACGCTCTTACCATCCTTGCAAGCTGTCCCGTAAAGTGCACCTTACAGAAGCTATCTATCTATCTATCTATCTATCTATCTATCTATCTATCTATCTATCTATCTATCTATATATCTATCTATCTCAACAACAAGCTCAAACCCATTCCTACACATCATCCGTCAGGCCAAGGCAGTTGACGTTCTGTCGAGGGAGAGTGCTGAACGTCCTTCACCAAATCCTAAACGTGCCGACTGTCTGCAAAGTCGTTTGACCAGGGCGCTAAGACTTATGTATGCCCTAAAGCATAATAGTGCAACTATGAGTTCAACATTGGAGAGAGGTTGAACAAGGGGTCCAGGGGCCCACCGCCAACTCCCTCCATTTCCAGCCTGTATTATCGTGACGTTGATGCAGAAAAAGAGGCATGTAGGACGTCCTTCCATGGTCTTCCCCCAGCAGGGGTTGTAGAATATCCACCACCCCAGTTAACGGACATGCCACTTCCTCTCTCAGGGCTGCATCCTCTACCTGGGTGCATTGCCACATGCCGCATAACTCCTCTCCGCTAATGCCATCGACTCATGTTAAGGGAACAGTAGCGGCACTCCCTTAGCGGTTCTCCACCTCATCTGCCACCCTTAGATATTGCTAACTACGGCTAACTAGTCTTAGCTTGAGATGTTACCTCAGCGGTGCATGCGATATGTACCGACAGTCACACGGTCCTTAAGGCTACAGCACCCCAAACACCGATCACTGTAATGGTCCTCTTACCTAAACAATCTGTGTTTATCTGTATAGAGTTTACGGTTCTAAATAATCTAGAACCAGCCTCTCTGTTTACGTTCCAGCTCGTGATCTTGGTTCTGCAGATACTGACCTTCAGAAAAGAAACAGAGCTACCGCAAGCTACTGCTAGTATTAGCTTAGCTTAGCTTAGCCTCAGTGTCATATGGGATGTGTACCAATGGTGTGCTGTCCTGTAGGCTAAACTGCCCAAACCCCTTGGCATTAAACACATCAAAGGGCACATAGCACCACCCTAGCCTGATGTAACAGGCTGGACAGGAGAACCTAAGTTCGGATATAGGGAAGCTTTAAGCTCCTGTGTCCCAGTAATTATGAGCAAGGTTATATGTGAGGGTTACAGCCCCAGAACTCTCTCTCTGGTAATCCCTTCTTTCGTAGTGGCTGTTGTTACTTTGACAGCACCATCCATTGAGGTGTTGCAACCAGCTTGGATCTGGGTAACGTCTGAGGAAGGTGGAGTGCCTCGGTGCAACTCCGTAACTGGTATGACTTGGGAAGATGATTCTGGAGCGGAGATATGGGGAGTATACTAGGAGTGTGTTTATCTCCCAAGGTTTCGTATTCCTTGCTGGTGAAACTTTAATGAGACTTTGCCCCCCGTTCCCCCATCCCCCCTCCAGTGTTACATAACCGCAGTGATGGGAAGAGGTGGGGGTGGAGAGGGCCGTCCTGTAGGTGGACCCTCAGAAGAGAGGGGTGTGGGTATAAAAGCTGGAGCTCTGCACTGGGTCAAACACTTATTCAGGTACAGACAGGCAGGATGCAGGTGGACCTCCTGTGGATCACTGCTGCTCTTCTAGCTTCACCACTGCTCACATCATGTGACCCGCTGTGAGTATTAATGTGTTATTGTGGTTATGATGATTCGAATGGCCTGTTATGAATGATAATGCAGTGTCTACCTCAGTTAACGATAAAAACGCCTCAGTGTTAAAATGCTGGGATCAGTTTAGGTCTTTTACGTAGCACTGAACTGGACGGGTCAGAGACTTATCCAGACAACGTGGGGTCAGGGGAACTGGAACGCAGTAATGTCTTCTGGGTCTAGCCAGATGCTAGAGGGCGCTGCTGAGCGAGTACACACTGAGAGGGGTTCTATGGATCTTTGTGATAAATTAGAGTTTGGATTTTTTTATACAGAACAAAAACCTTTTGAGCACTTGTACAGTGTTAGAACTTTCTAACTGTGACCTCTATAGATATTTCTGACAATAGCCAATCAGAGCTCAGTAACTGAAATGCTAACCTATCAGCACTCTGCAGCGGTAGTGATATAGAATCAACACTCTGGATCAGTAATACTAACCAATCAGAACTCAGTAGTTGTAGTGCAAACCAATCAGCACTCAGTAGCATAAACATTATCCAATCAGCACTCAGTGGCAGTAATGCCAACCAATCAGAACTCAGTAGCAGTAATGCCAACCAATCAAAATTTAGTAGCATAAACGCTATCGAATCAGCACTTAGTAGCAGTAATCCCAACCAATCAGAACTCAATAGCAGTAATGCCAACCAATCAGAACTCAGCAGGTGTAATGCTAACCAATCAGAACTCAATAGCAGTAATGCCGACCAATCAGAACTCAATAGCAGTAATCCCAACCAATCAGAACTCTGTAGGTGTAATGCCAAGCAATCAGAACTCCGTAGGTGTAATGCCAACCAATCAGAACTCCGTAGGTGTAATGCCGACCAATCAGAACTCCGTAGCTGTAATACTCATGAAATGCCATATGGTTACATGTGTTTTGTTTTGAGCCTAAAAAAATGTGAAAATCTCGTTTAAAATTCAGAAGAACAAATTCACGTACAATTACAACAAACTTTTTACATTCTCCAGCAACATCCTGTCCGCCCCCAACATGCTGAGGGTGGGCAGCTCCGAGAACGTGTTCGTGGAGGCCCAGGATTACGCTGGCGGAAATCTGCAAGTGAGGGTCGTCGTTAGGAATCATCCACAGAAAACCCGAGAGCTGGCGTCTCAATCGGTGACCCTCGATGCTGCAAAGAACTTCCAGGCAGTTGTACCGATAAAGGTCGGTGATATTTGACTGCAAGCCAAAAATTCATGGCATTGATTTTTAGCCTTTTCGGAGTTTGGAAATAAACAGATCCCAAACTGAGCCCTGATCTGCTACCCAAATATCCGTTCTCTTCTGCAAGTGGAAGATTCACTTGTGCTGTAATCCAGATTCTGTGACTGAAAGTGTGTCATCAATAGCATGTGAAGGAAGGAGGAGTCTGTATAATTTTCTGTTAGCGTATTTGACTGATAACATTTCAGATTTTTTATCAAGTTTTATCAAATGTTTAATCAAGTTGCGCCTCTGGAGGTCTCTGGACCTCCAGAAGATCCATCCTCTGTGATGGGCATACTGTTTATCAGTTTACCATCTAAAATATACACCGATAACGATGAACATCCAGATGCAGCGTTAGTTCACTACTGTAGCAATAAGGCCAGTGTAGCTAGCTAGTGATGGAAGTTTATATGCCACTGGCTAGCATCACGCTAACTGGCCACCTCAAAGCCAGTGGAGATGTTCTGTAATCTCAGATGGACTTGCCTATCTAGGTTCTGACACTGTTTGACACACTGGTATCTATAAATATGGTCTAAAGCATGGGCAAACTGAAGACAATTAGCATCGTGCTAGCCACGTGCCTAATCAACCTAGATAACAGAGTCTGAAACCACAAAAGCGAGTATTTTAGATATTAGCCTGTAAGCTAATTCTATTAGTTGCTATATGTGATACAGTTAGAAATGTGTAAATTCAGTTTCTCACGAAGCTATCTTAATTTAGGTGAAGCTGAGAAATAAGCTGGTTATTATTTTTGCGGTCCAGATTCCAGAAAACAAGGACGTCTTCAGTGATGACCCCTTAGAGAAGCAGTACGTGTACCTGGAGGCCCATTTTCCTACCAGTGTGCTGGAGAAGGTGGTCATGGTCTCCTTCCAGTCGGGTTACATTTTCATCCAGACCGACAAGAGCATCTACACACCAGGCAGTTCAGGTACAGCACTCTGACGGCCTGTATGGCCAAATCCCATAGCAGTTGTCCAGTGGAACGTTTTGCCTTGGCCTGTGTGCGTTGAAATCTTGACCTGTTCCATCCTTGTTCAGTTCAATACAGAATTTTCTCGGTGACGCCCGACCTGCAGCCGCTTGACCAGAGTGGGATCTCTGTTGAAGTTATGGTAGGTACTCAAATCCAAACTCGTTTTGCGTTCTTAGAGCGAAAGCCTTAGACGAACCTTTTCACTGCCTAAAGAATAACGGGTCTCAAAAAACATTCTTGGAAAACTATCTTTTGGAAAACTGTCTTTATGAAAGCTTCGGATGTTCACCAAAGCCTCCGTATTTGGGATTTGTACTTGGGTACAAACAGCAGCAGCGTAAACAGCTTCAGTTCAGCGGTTTAAGATGATGTCATGAATCTGACGCGGACATATCCTTGGGACTTTTCTAAAGGACAGATTTAGGAAAAACCTTTGGAAGACATTGATGAATGAGGCCCAGCGGTTGATGCTAGAGTGTACCGAACCTTCGTCTGAGGTTCTGAGCCAGTTCATGATATTATACTAATGAATGGTTGGGAAGTATTATGGTTCATCATGTTCCTCAGCTTTGAGATGCCAGGTCACCACAGGCAGCTCTACCAAACTGCTCCACCGAACCATATGAAGCCATGTGCACTATAGCTAACTCAGATCCCCAAATGCTAGACCATCTGACCAGCCCCTCGTTCTGGATCCAAGCCCTCCATATCTCATAAGCAAAAAACCCGTATTAGGTTCTCTACTCAAGCTGCTACAGTAGTACATTTTGGGGGAATGGCTGGTTGCCTTCCACCACGCCCAAGCACGACTCTCCCCCATCCCAAATTCCCTGCCAGGTGACGTACTGTCCCCAGCCGGAGCACACTTACGTCATCTAAGGGCCATTAATGCCTTAATCTGCTGGAACTCTGAACACTTACTGCTTCATTTCCTCAGAGCCGTCCAGCATTTCAAGTATCCAAAGGTCAGGAAAGCTCTTTGGCTCGTTGGACCCCTTGGTAGCCCAGCTTTGACCAATGAGTCTTCACCAGCCCTACCCTATACAACCCCATACCACCATGTTTGTTCAATGGAGCCGTCTCGCATCATTGACATCACGTTCAAGTCCCATGCCTGAGGAGATGGGCTCTGGTACGGGTCAGTTGGACACGTAACCATGCCTGAGCCAATTGCTTCAAGCAGACCGATTGGCGTATTGTGCCCAAGCATGGTACGGAGTGATCACACCACTCTTTGGGGACTTTGGGGAACAACTATGGTTGTGGATCGCCCAATACGAGTACCACTCTGTACTACGCTGATGGGGTATTAGGGGCAGTTGCCGTCTTTGAGTATGTAGTCTTTTTTTTAACACTGCGTGTATGTACGTTGAAATAGATGTTGGGTTTTGAGCCTTTGCTGGTGCCGTATATCATGAATAATATATGCTGCACGTTAATGAGTAATTCCAACTTTCTATTTTTCCAGAATCCTCAAGGAATCGCAATTCACAGGGACACAATCTTCCCTAAACAAGGAAGTCTGACTGGGAAGTATGATATCCCTGAACTGGCCAGGTAAGATAGTACATGGTATAGATTTGCATCTTGATGCAGACCTCACGTTTTTACCTGTTGAAATGACCACATTTCTATTGTGGTTTTCCCAAGCCCTGGCATATGGACTGTAGTAACACGCTACAAGAACACCCCTCAGAAGAACTTCACGGCTGAATTTGAAGTGAAGGAATACGGTGAGATCCTTATAATCAGACTACCCATCAGACATATCTGCTGTGTTGCTACACACATACTCATGTATGGCTTGCTTTGTAGTCCTGCCAACGTTCGAGGTCACCTTAACCCCATCCAAGTCCTTCTTCTACGTGGATGATCAGGAGCTTCAAGTGGACATCACTGCCAAGTAAGAGGAGTAGGACTAGGACCTTCCTGAAAGATGGCCGCTAGAACCTTTCAAGCATGTTATACGTGGAATAGACGATGAGTAACCGTAACCGTGACGAATAATGGAGATATAAGGATATATAGGATATGTATGTAGATGGAGATGAGGTATAGTGTAACCAGTGTGAACTGTGTGAAGGTATCTGTTTGGGAACAAAGTGGACGGAAGTGCGTACGTGGTGTTTGGTGTGATGCAAGGCGACAGCAAGACCAGCCTGGCAGCCTCTTTAAGAAGAGTCACGGTGAGCTCTACCATCTACCAGAAATGCAGTTCCAGTAGATATGAGCACCTGCCATTTCTCCCATTCCATAATGCCTTTCCGTTTGTTCACCCTTTTAAAGAAAACGCATTCTGTTTCATTTGTAGATCAGGGATGGAGCGGGACGTGCCACCCTGACTAAAGACATGATCCTGAAAACCTTCAAAGATATCGCACAGCTGGTCGGAAGCTCGCTGTACATTTCAGTCAGTGTTCTAACAGAGACAGGTAAGAGCATCTGGGTTGGTGGTCTATGTGCACTCGTCCATCGGCGTCCACTGATTGATACGGGTTAGCCAGACTAGGTCCTTACTGTGATTACTGTGTTCAGGCTCACATAGGGGTCTTTCTGTTTCAGGGAGTGAAATGGTGGAAGCTCAGCGGAGAGGCATTCAGATCGTGACGTCACCGTATACCATCCACTTCAAAAGGACGCCCAAATTCTTCAAACCTGGCATGCCTTTTGATGTCACGGTATGAAGTGTATATACTCACTGGCCACTTTATTAGAAACACCTGCATTGTACTTCCACTCACTGGCCACTTTATTAGAAACACCTACCTTGTACTTCCACTCACTGGCCACTTTATTAGAAACACCTACCTTGTACTTCCACTCCCTGGCCACTTTATTAGAAACACCAACCTTGTACTTCCACTCACTGGCCACTTTATTAGAAACACCTACCTTGTACTTCCACTCATTGGCCACTTTATTAGAAACACCTACCTTGTACTTCCACTCACTGGCCATTTTATTAGAAACACCAACCTTGTACTTCCACTCACTGGCCACTTTATTAGAAACACCTACCTTGTACTTCCACTCATTGGCCACTTTATTAGAAACACCAACCTTCTACTTCCTCTCACTGGCCACTTTATTAGAAACACCTACCTTGTACTTCCACTCACTGGCCACTTTATTGGAAACACCTACCTTGTACTTCCACTCCCTGGCCACTTTATTAGAAACACCTACCTTGTACTTCCACTCCCTGGCCACTTTATTAGAAACACCAACCTTGTACTTCCACTCACTGGCCACTTTATTAGAAACACCCACCTTGTACTTCCACTCCCTGGCCACTTTATTAGAAACACCTACCTTGTACTTCCACTCACTGGCCACTTTATTAGAAACACCAACCTTGTACTTCCACTCACTGGCCACTTTATTAGAAACACCTACCTTGTACTTCCACTCACTGGCCATTTTATTAGAAACACCAACCTTGTACTTCCACTCACTGGCCACTTTATTAGAAACACCTACCTTGTACTTCCACTCATTGGCCACTTTATTAGAAACACCAACCTTCTACTTCCACTCACTGGCCACTTTATTAGAAACACCTACCTTGTACTTCCACTCACTGGCCACTTTATTGGAAACACCTACCTTGTACTTCCACTCCCTGGCCACTTTATTAGAAACACCTACCTTGTACTTCCACTCCCTGGCCACTTTATTAGAAACACCAACCTTGTACTTCCACTCACTGGCCACTTTATTAGAAACACCCACCTTGTACTTCCACTCACTGGCCACTTTATTAGAAACACCTACCTTGTACTTCCACTCACTGGCCACTTTATTAGAAACACCAACCTTGTACTTCCACTCACTGGCCACTTTATTAGAAACACCAACCTTGTACTTCCACTCACTGGCCACTTTATTAGAAACACCTACATTGTACTTCCACTCACTGGCCACTTTATTGGAAACACCTACCTTGTACTTTCACTCACTGGCCACTTTATTAGAAACACCTACCTTGTACTTCCACTCCCTGGCCACTTTATTAGAAACACCAACCTTGTACTTCCATGCACTGGCCACTTAATTAGAAACACCAACCTTGTACTTCCACTCCCTGGCCACTTTATTAGAAACACCAACCTTGTACTTCCACTCACTGACCACTTTATTAGAAACACCTACCTTGTACTTCCACTCACTGGCCACTTTATTAGAAACACCTACCTTGTACTTCCACTCACTGGCCACTTTATTAGAAACACCAACCTTGTACTTCCACTCACTGACCACTTTATTGGAAACACCAACCTTGTACTTCCACTCCCTGGCCACTTTATTAGAAACACCAACCTTGTACTTCCACTCACTGACCACTTTATTAGAAACACCCACCTTGTACTTCCACTCCCTGGCCACTTTATTAGAAACACCTACCTTGTACTTCCACTCACTGGCCACTTTACTTTTACTTCACTTTATACTTCTATATTTTACTATATATATATATATATATATACAATAATGTGCAACACAAATTTAATCAGGATTTATCACCTGAATAGGTTTATGTAACAAATCCAGACCAGACACCTGCTGAAGGTGTAGATGTTATCGTGAACCCTGGAGACGAGCGGGGGCGAACCAAGGCCAACGGCATGGCAAAGGTCACAGTCAACACGCAGGCGGGAGCCAGCAGTATACAAATCATCGTAAGTCTTGTGTTATTTCGGTTTGGGAAAAAATCTAACTAGTCATCGACTAACCGTGTTAGCTAATGCAGCCATGTCGTCATGATTCCAATATGCCAAACTAGCATCACCACCTCAACTTGCCTTCCTGCTCCATCTAAGCACTGCTCTACAACACCTCTGAAATTCCTTCCACCACAGCCTTTTTTTTTTTTGCAGGAAGGTTTTCAAAATAGCGACCATATGATATAAGCGCATTGGCAGGTTGAGTTGGTGCATCAAACTCACCAAACTACTAGACTCTGACCCTCAGTTCCCTCAGTCAAACGCAAGCTCTACAATACCCTCTGGTGGAGCACAGAGTTCAGGCCTCTCATTTCTCAAATAAGAGTCCTCTGTGACTGAAACTACCTAGTAGCATGTAACACCTCCATGAGCCCCAGGCGTGATAAGATTTGGCATGGCCTGGCCAAGTTTCTGGATGTAGGCCACATCAGTGTTCAGACACTCTTACATTAAAAGAATTGGGCAGTTGGGTCAGATTTGGTGGATGCCTTCCTTGGCATTGTCACTTGCTATTCCAAGACCCATAGTCGTGTAAAACACCCCCAGAACATCACAGAGGTGACTTATTTGTTGCCTAAGGAGCTTAACGGAATGAAAAAGAGGCTATAGTGCTTATCAAAAATGGTTCATTTTTAGACTTTTGTTCAACTTTTATGGCTATCCCAATATTTGACAATTCTCACTCTTCGTTGTTTTCAGGTAAAAACCAACGACCCAGCCATATCAAACAACAGACAGGATGAAAAGCAAATGACGGCCCAAGCCTACGCTACTAAAGGAGGCTCCAAAAATTACCTTCACATTGGCATTGACGCTGAAGAACTGAAAGTTGGTGATAACATGAAAATTAATCTGAACTTCGACAAGAGTGGTGGTGTCCAGAATCAAGACTTCACTTACCTGGTTGGTACTCCTTCAGAACACACGTGCATACACACAACGCCATCCACAAATGAGGATTTAGGGGTACAATTAGAATCACTTGTCAAATTAACGATAATTTTTGTTAACTTACTAATAAACACTGTCCCATGAAACCATCCAACCCCCACAATGCAACTGAGAAGCACTGTGGATATTAATATCATTTTAAAATCATTCCAAAGGCTGGATAGCTTTCCCAATCCCAATCATCTACAGTTCCATTCCACTCCTGCACAGATTTACAACTCCATCTCATTTAGACTTTGCTCAGAACCGGCATTGTTTGTCTATGTTGTCTATGATTAAATATCTTCTGTTCTGTTTCTTCTTCTCTCAGATCCTTAGTAAAGGACAGATTGTCCAAGGCAACAGGTTTAAGAGGCGAGGACAGTCTCTTGTGACTCTAACTGTACCGGTCACCAAGGACATGCTTCCTTCGTTCCGTGTGGTGGCGTATTACCATGTGGGAGCTGAGGTCGTGGCTGACTCGCTCTGGGTTGATGTGAAGGACACATGTATGGGAACGGTAGGTCATCTGCTGGATTCTCTCGATAACCTCACGCTAAGACGTTACCGAGTTGTACTGATGAGATCAGACATGCCATTAACGGAAGACTTGGGGCAACGACGGACATCAGCAGTTGCTATTAAGTGCTTGGAGGGCAATAAGAACAGTAGGGCGCTTCGTGGGCAGCATGATGATTTTGATGGGCCACCATACAGTGACAGCAGTGATACCTGTGATCCCGCCCCAGTGACCTCTACTGACCTCATAATCCGATTAGCGCTGTGTCCACGTCAAATGAATGGAGACATGTTAAGTAAATCTACTGAGACTACCGAGCGTCCTCTTAGTCAGTTACAGCCACTCTTCTTAAAATTAGTTGACTGATAGTGTGCAAATTTCCAGTGCGCGAAATTGATATTCAGGGGGTCCCGTTACTAGTAGCGTTAGCACACTCGCCATATTGGTGCTGATATCAGCTTTATAGGCCACAGAATCTTTGGCTTAACCAACAACACTGACTTCTCTTGGGACAACTGGGTGAGTTTTCAGATTGACAAATGCGATACAGCTTGCAAAGCATCTAAGGCATATTTACGGTTGTTACGCGACGAAGAATCAACTGGCTGGACCAATGTGCTATAGCGCTAACCCAAGGCAGGTTAGCAAGAGGTAAACTGGAGGGCCATGGACCCCTAGGATGCCCCTGGGTTTTGCACATGCCTTGTATATGCCTTTAATAATAAACAGAAATGAGTTTTACAAATTTCGAAGGCTCGGCTGCTTTCCTTTATAGCCTACAGAACCAAATCAAGCTTGTAGGTAAATCTGTCAGCTTCTTACCCAATTTAGAATGTATGGTGAACAACTAGAACTTAGAACTAGAACTAGATCCAACCTACATATCATAGTAGTACTGCATTAGTAGTCTTCCGCAGGGTCCTCAGAACCCCCGAAAGTGTATTAGAAGGAATCTTTCAACCGGTCCTGTTCTCTTCTGGAGATTTCGGAATGCTGACCTGTTTCTTTTTCGCCGTTAAAATCTAGCTGAAAGTGGAGGTAAAAGATCCCAAGAGGGCGTACGAACCTGGCGAGCGGTTTGGCCTTAAAATCACTGGAGATCCCGGTGCCAAAGTTGGTCTTGTGGCTGTGGACAAGGGCGTCTTTGTCCTCAACAAGAACAGACTCACACAGGACAAGGTAAGTGGACAAGGTTCCTAGCGAAACTAAAAATGATCTACGATAGTGGGTGGTTTGGTTGGACGTTTGGACCTCCAGCTGTCCAAATGGTCTAAACTTTTTTCCCCATCGACAGATCTGGAACATCATTGAGAAGCATGACACCGGCTGTACGGCCGGCAGTGGTAAAGACAGTATGGGGGTCTTCTATGACGCAGGCCTGCTGTTTCAGTCTGACAAAGCCGGAGGCACCGACTCTAGAACAAGTACAGTGGATGCTTTGCTTTTCCAAACCAGTAGTGATGAAGGTGTAATGTAGAATGTAAAACACAACTGGACATTGTTCTTCACTGGTCTGTTAAAACTGTTGTGGGCCCTTGTGGACTCTGAAGCTGAAAATTCTGGATTTATTTTTTTTCGTTTGTTTTGTTTTGTACAGCCATTGACTGTCCCCCTCCACCCAAGAGAAGACGCAGAGCTGACACTGTTGTTCAGGTCACCGAAATGCTGAGTAAGAATCTGGACCTAATGCGCTGATATTGTCCTGTAGCCGAAATAAATCTAGAACCGAAATCTTGATTTCATCCTGATCTTAATGGAATCACCTAAATCCTAGATCTTCTACAGATAACTGTGGATCTCTGGTTCCGTCCTCACGGTCCCAGCATTGATCTCTTTGTCCTTTTTGATCTAGTTCGGAAATACACTGGCGATCAAAAGAAATGCTGTGCTGACGGATTGAGGCGGAATAGGCTGGGCTACACGTGTGAACGGAGAGCTATGTTCATCGTTGATGGTGCAGAATGTGTGGGAGCCTTCCTGCACTGCTGCAAGGAGATCCAGTCACGCAGGCAGGAGGAAGCAGTAGAGGAAATGATGCTGGCTCGGAGTAAGAACCATCTTTTCTCCGTGTTCCCTCGTTCTTAACCTCGCCAGACTGCTTTCCTTCTTGTTCATCCGCCTGTTAAACTATCTCTATGTGTACGCTTGTCCGTCCGACAGGTGAGGAGGATGACGATTTTTACGTGAGCTCCGATGAAATTACCTCACGTACACAGTTCCCTGAGAGCTGGCTCTGGGAGGACAAGGTGATGCCAAGCTGCCCAGCAGGCCAATGGTAAATGCAATGGGAACGTTTCCAGCCAACTAGGGCTCATCAAACTTGAACCAAGGGTAGGTCTGATTGGACAGTATAGGACACTAATAGGTGCCTTCTTCTTTTCCTCCAGTGCTTCAACAACCCTCAACATGGACAACAACTATCTGAAGGACTCCATCACTACCTGGCAGATCCTAGCCATCAGTCTGTCCAAGACCCATGGTCAGTGTCCAGCGTTGCCCTGTTCTCATAGTTGACCGTCTAAAAGTGACCTCTTGAAAAAGTTAGACCACATCAACAGAATGAGAATCTAGAACCACAGGGGAATTTGTGTACCTTGTCTGTGACGTGGAACACTCACATGTACACACACTAGAGGGCAGTGAGAACACTTGGCTGGAGCGGTGGGCCGCCCTATGCACGGCGGCTAGACTGTGTTTAGTTCCTCTGGTCACATGGCTAGTTCCCTAACCTGGAGTCCATGACTGCCCCAGTAACCAGAGCTAATATACCGTAGTGCTATAAACATGGATGGCACTTGGCCAATTGCCAATTCTCTCTCACTCTTCTTCTCTCTGCAGGTATCTGTGTGGCGGATCCTTATGAAATGATAGTTAGAAAGGATTTCTTCCTGGACCTAAAGCTGCCCTACTCAGCCGTGCGCAACGAGCAATTAGAAATCAAGGCCATCCTGCACAACTTCTCGGATAAGAAACACAAGGTACATTTCTTGAGCCTTTGGAGGTGCCAAAGCGTAGACACTGATCAATACCGGTACATATGCATTCTATACGATACTTCTATGCATGATTAGAGTCTAGAACCATGTTAATTACTCTCAAATGGAGTAAACAGATTATATAACAAAGGTCTTTTTAGACTGACAGCCCCAAACTGATTTCGGCATATCCAGATCTGTACACCTCGGCTGCTCAAATTTCAAAGTGTCTTTTGCATCACTTGCAATGTGACAATCGCCAAAAAGGATGTGGAGTCCCGAGTGACTGAAGTGCTGGACTGTGACTGACGCCTACCTAGTAACCTCGGTAACCCGAGTAGATAGGCTGGCGATGTCTGGACAAACAAATCTCATCACTGGCCAGTCCCCTCAAAAGATCCAAGTTTCTAAACAAGTGCCTGCAGTCTGAGTGCAACCTAAATGCTTGACTTATACAGCACTGGAAAACTGTAAGAGCCCACCTCCAAATGATCAGGTTCTCTAGCTGTACAGGTTCTGGGTTTGTGTTGGACCAGAATTCCTCAGTTCTGTTTTGTTCTCTACACTACTGGAACCATGTCTCCCAAACTCCAGATCAGATATTGTATTAGATCTGTGTATTTAGAAAATCACTAATGACCTCCAGAAGCCTGGTTTTAGAACCATGCTCGCTGTGCGTTTCACCCCAGCCACCGCTCGCCAGTCTCTCTGTAGGTCACCTGAGGTCATCTTACGGTGGGTAAGGGACATTGGAATGAGGTGGCGCTCATCACGGTCAGTAGAGAGTGGGTGTGGCCCTCTGCCAGTCTGTAGCTGTGTTGTCCTGTGTGTTTGCTGCTGGACCTTGTTCTTATGAACCAGACGCTCACTGTATCTGCCAGTAAAGCTAGAACCCCACCTTCGGTTCCTCACTAAGAACCTGCTGTACATGTGGAGATGCTGGTTTAAGAGGAAACTGGAGTGGGCTCTTATTTATTTCTGGAGCTGTATATAAACTTTCTCATGAGAGCTGGCTCTCATTTCACTGAAAATGTGTTTTGATGAGGCTGCGTATACACGTTTTCTCCACCAGGTGCGTGTGGAATTCACCGAGACGGAGCATGTCTGCAGCTCGGCCAGCAGGAAGGGCAAGTTCCGTACCACAGTTAACGTCGAGCCCAAGTCCTCCAGATCCATATCTTACATTATAATCCCCATGGAGCTGGGAAACCACTGGGTTGAGGTGAAGGCTGCGGCGTTTGACTCAACACTTACTGACGGAATAAGGAAGGCCCTGAAGGTGGTGGTGAGTATCAGATGAGGAGTGTTTTAGCATGATGCAGGCCTGAAGGCTGAATTGATGTTACCGGCCAGGTGAAGAAATATCAAATCTCTTCATTACATTGTCTTTCTCTTTCGCTCAGTCTGAAGGAGTCTTAACATCAGTCGAGGAGAAGAATGTGGAGCTCAACCCCTCAAAAGTTCCTGGTGCGTAGTTTAGTCATATCCACTACATTGGCCTTTATCGCCAGGTTACCATAGCAACGTTATCAACTCTAAATGATGATCAGTATTCAGGTTTATCAATACATTTGGCTTACTC
This sequence comes from Prochilodus magdalenae, assembly GCA_024036415.1. NCBI lineage: Eukaryota > Metazoa > Chordata > Actinopteri > Characiformes > Prochilodontidae > Prochilodus > Prochilodus magdalenae. The sequence goes on along the minus strand of JAMWET010003874.1, from coordinate 119,631 downwards.
CATCTTTGTCTTTCTGCCTTGCTGGGAAAAGGTGGAGTGCAAGTCGTGCACGTGAAGAGTGAAATACCTGAAGGCCAGATTCCAAACACTCCTGCACACACATACATCACCGTGTCAGGTGAGGCTATGAGACCATGATGCTCATTCTGTGCTGGGTAGATAGATAGATAGATAGATAGATAGATAGATAGATAGATAGATAGATAGATAGATAGATAGATAGATAGATAGATACTGTAGATAGATAGATAGTCAGTCAGTCAGTCATATGTATTTACATCCCTGTTTGTCCTTCAGGTCAGGAGGTGAGTCAGACTATTGAACAGGCCATCAGCGGTGACTTCATGGGGCGTCTGATTGTACAGCCTCATGGCTGTGGAGAGCAGACCATGATCTTCATGACGCTGCCCCTTATCGCCACGCATTACCTGGACACCACCAAGCAGTGGGATAAAGTGGGAATGCAGCGTCGTGCCGAAGCTGTCAAACACGTCCAGACAGGTAGAGAACTTCTTCCCAGCATGTCTCTGGCAGCGGAAAGTATCCTACGGGACCTTCCTGCTAGCCAGAGGTTACAACTGAGATCACTCCTGCATGTGGATACTTTAATTAGCTTAAGGAGTATCAGAAGCTCTAGTTAATGTTCAATAAGCAAAGCACGTGGCGTTGGCTCTGGCTCTGAACTCCATCTCTAGCCTAAACAGAGTGCCTGTGGGATGGTTCTAACTCTACATTACTGCCTCCTGGATTAATCAGACTAGATCTAATAGATGTTCCAGGCTCCTGTTTAGCTCGGTCTCTCTCTCCTCATCCGGGATCGACCTGAGGAGGATGGGTTCCCCCCTCAAGCCTGGTTCCTCTCGTGGTTTCTTCCTCATACTCTATGGGAGTTTTCCCTCACCACTATTGCTTCTGGTTTGCTCACGGGGGGCTTGGAACCGGACTTCCTGGCCTACGTCTGTACATGGACTAGTTAGTTGTAAAAGGTGCTATACAAATGAATATGAGTTGACTGATTGATATTCCCAGAGCTTTCTCATGATTCCCCGAATCTTTTGATATTGGGCACTACTAAATAAGCTTCCCGGACAAAAATGACATTCCTTAGAATTCCTCAGAAAAGACCTGCACCGAAGGTTAGTTTGAGCAAAGTTTTTGGTTTGGAATTTAAACATGATAAAACGACAAGCATACATGTTGATCTCCATGGCAACAAAGTGGTTTGGAACTAAAGATTTTAGATTAAGTTGTATGGATTGTCCTCTTGAGAACTTTTAGGAATCTGATGAAGACAGGTATGCCCCTCAGAGAGTCACTCCTCTCTCCTTTCTCTCCTAGGTTATGAACGAGAGCTGACTTTCCGTAAAGCAGATGGATCCTATGCAGCATGGATAAACAGACCCAGCAGCACATGGTAAACCAATGCAGTGGTGGACGGAGTACACACACCATGTAGTTGAGTTACAGTAGAGACCCCCAAGGTAAACTCCTCCTCCAGTGTCAGTAGAAGCTCCTCCCTTTAGTCCTCCTCTGAAGTAACAGTACTAAAGTATGTACCTTCAGATGTACTTAAGTATGGAGAGTAACAGTACTAAAGTATCTACCTCCAGGTGTACTTAAGTATGGAGAGTAACAGTACTAAAGTATCTACCTCCAGGTGTACTTAAGTATAGAGAGTAACAGTACTAAAGTATGTACCTCCAGATGTACTTAAGTATGGAGAGTAACAGTACTAAAGTACTACCTTAAATGTACTTAAGTATGGAGAGTAACAGTACTAAAGTATGTACCTTCAGATGTACTTAAGTATGGAGAGTACCCGTAGTAAAGTATGTACCTTCAGATGTACTTAAGTATGGAGAGTAACAGTACTAAAGTATGGACCTCCAGATGTACTTAAGTATGGAGAGTAACAGTACTAAAGTATGTACCTTCAGATGTACTTAAGTATGGAGAGTACCAGTAGTAAAGTATGTACCTTCAGATGTACCTAAGTATGAAGAGTACCAGTACTAAAGTATGTACCTTCAGATGTACTTAAGTATGGAGAGTAACAGTACTAAAGTATGTAGAGTAACAGTACTAAAGTATGTACCTCCGGATGTACTTAAATATGGAGAGTAACAGTACTAAAGTACATACCTCCAGATGTACTTAAGTATGGAGAGTAACAGTACTAAAGTATGTACCTCCAGATGTACTTAAGTGTGGAGAGTACCAGTACTAAAGTATGTACCTCCAGATGTACTTAAGTATGGAAAGTACCAGTACTAAAGTATGTACCTCCAGATGTACTTAAGTATGGAGAGTACCAGTACTAAAGTACGTACCTCCAGATGTACTTAAGTATGGAGAGTACCAGTACTAAAGTATGTACCTTCAGATGTATTGAAGTATGGAGAGTAACAGGAGCATGGTTTATTACGGCTCTAATGTCCTATTATCATTTCTGGAACAGGACTCTTCATCAGCTCAGTGTAGGTGAAGAGACTCTAGTGTCTCTCAGTCCACCAGTCTTTAATAGAAGCTCATTCATTAGTCTGACACTGACGTCTATTCACATCATCATCAGCACAGAACACCGCAGGAGAAGTTCCATAAGCTAGAACCAAGCTCTGTCCAACACGTCAAAACAAGCTCAAACAAAGTGAGCGCTGTCCCCTGTTTGGTGGGCTCACTAGCGACGTTAGACTCTGAAATCTAGTAAAGGTAAGGTAAATGAAAGACCCCCGGGACAAAAATACTACACTACTGATGCCCCACAAAGCTACATAGGTACAGCAACCAATTACGCTTCCTCCTGACTGTCCACCGATCGTGTATAATTCAGAGTCCATTTCTCTGTTTGTTTGTCTCTGTGGAAAAGGCTGACCGCGTATGTGGCCAAAGTCTTCGCCATGGCCAATGACCTCATTACCATACAGGAGGACGTCCTCTGCAGTGCCCTCAAGTGGCTGGTTCTGAAGACACAGATGCCAGATGGGATGTTTAAAGAGGATGCCCCTGTGGTCCATGGAGAGATGGTGGTAAGTTGAATGCATCTTCCTGAACGTCTGTCTCCTAAACCTCACACCTGCTGGTTCATGGAGTCCAGGGTTTTAGGAAAGGCTTTCCTGTGTGATTCCAGGGTGACGTGCGAGGGAAGGATGCTGATGCATCTCTGACGGCGTTTGTCCTGATCGCCATGCAGGAGGGAAGTGAACTTTGTGCTAAGTTGGTCACTGTAAGTCTAGTCGAATGTGTGATAACAGATTAGCGTAGGCTAGCGTATGTTCCTGATGCCACTAACCAATATGTGTATATGCACTCAGAGTCTTCCGGAGAGTATGAAGAAGGCCATTGATTATCTGGAACGCAGAATTCCCACTTTGACCAATCCTTATGCTATTGCTATGACCTCCTATGCCATGGCCAGCGCTGGCAAATTCGACAAAGAGTTCCTGATGAAGCATTCCTCCGGAGGTTGGTGAAGCTCAGATTCAAATAAACAAAGCGTTTTAGGGAGGGATGCGACGAATGTTTGGCAACCGGAATTTTTCACCCGAAAATGGCATAAATTCCACCTTCGGTGTGAAAAGGCTGAATGCTTTATAGCGAACAATGACGTTTTTAATGGCAGCTGCTAACTTTGTCCCGTTCCCGGATGTAGACGGATGTAGACTGCGTATAGGGCTAGTGCCCTCTCCTCTAGGCTAGTGCCCACTTTAATGTCTTATGTTCAGTGTTCAGTTAGTGTGTTCAATCTGCTTGCCGGATGGGTTGACGGCCCCTAGGTGGAACTGTCCCCGTAGCAAGAAGTGGGACCCATACATGCCGGATTAGGGCCACGCCTTAGCCAAACGTAGGCAACTCTGCTGTATCTGTTTTGGTGGGCCAAATGCTTGTTGTAAATATGTGGGCCACCTTTGGCTCATATTGCCAGTGCCGACAGTGGGCCAGCAGTGCCGTTTCTTTCCCAGACGTGGCCTACATCCACTTACTATCTGGGATTTAGCCCATTTCATTTATACAGTGGTGAAAAAGTGGCAAAATTAATGAAAAACTGTGAAAAACGTTCAGAAATGTTCAGAGACAAACCTGGTCTATAGCTTTTTTCTCTCTCTTGTGAACAGAAGGCTCTCACTGGCAAGTTTCCAGAGGACACCACTTCTCCCTGGAAGCCTCAGCCTATGCCCTGCTGGCTCTGGTGAAGGCGAAGGACTTTGACACTGCAGGGAAAGTCGTGCACTGGCTCAACAGGCAGACCAGCCCGTACGGGAGTAGCGGCACCACACAGGTTGGTCATTCTCATACACTCCGATAACCTGATACCACATGTAGTGGCCAAGCTTAATTTACTATGGCAAAACAAACTGCAGGAAAACTGAAAAGGAAAGTAGGAACACACCAGTAGAGAGTGAACCTCATGATGGGGTCCAATCGGCAGATTAATGTTATAGCAAGGTGTGGGACAGTTCTCAAATAAAGAGTCTTCTTAGAGGAAACAACGCAACAATCGCTAGGACGCAATTCAGAGTCGCAATTCACTGCTTAGATTTAAAAAAACTAAACAGTGGAAATCACAGTACTTAAAGTTCTCTGAGGAGTAGGACCCAAAAGAGGCATCTGAGTCAGCACCAATATGGGAATTCTCAGCCACGGTAGAAATCTGTTAATTTACCTGTACACCCCTGGACGTTTTAGCTGATGTTGATATGCCCAAATGAAATGAATAAACTAAGATTAGCCCTACCTGCATTAGCATAGTGAAAAAATATAACGTTTAAAGGTTAAAAGACTTAAGTTCAGTGGTTGGATGCTGCTTTATTATTCCAGTATTCCGAAATGCAATGGATATGTCACCAGATCACGGTTCTCAAAAACTGGTCTGATGTCTCTAACAATATCAACACTGATCAAAAACACTTGTTCTTAAAATGTAGCTTTTGGGGACATTTATCTCATTTATTATTTAGTTTTTTATATGTATAGACTTAGCTGTTTTCTGCACAAACAAGTCTGATTGAAAATTATAAGAAATCTTATTAACTAAAAAACTTTACTCATTACTAAACTCATTTCCACATAATAATGAAAGTAAGAAATGAAGGAAGAATAACTCAACCGGACTGTGAGTGCAAAACAAGCTAAAAAAAAAGTCATTTTGTCTATTACTCTTCCGAGCCCACAAAACACTGAACAAAAATCCAGTGGACCGCCAGCTTTAGTGCTAGTGCTCCAACAGTGGTCCGCTATCTTCTTCTTATTAGGGTTTCCCAAACAGGAAATGAACTCTAAAGCAAAAATGCACAGTTGGTCAAGTAATTAGCCAGATAACATTAGCTATACAGCTAAAACTACTTTGCATTTACAAATTTCCCAGTTAATTAGTGATCAAATTAGCGAGCTAACATTAGAACAGTGAATGAACTCTGAGGCTAAAAGGCACAGTAAGCCAAGTAATCAGCTAATATTAGCTAGCAAATTAGCCTGCTAATGTTAGCAAACAGTTTTACTGTTACAAAAGTCAGCTTCCTACACACCAGTGTTTTTGTATTTACCCATTCTACCTTAAATGGTGTTTTGTTTTTTGCAAATCCTTCCGTTTTCAGTTTCAGTTTTTCAGTGCAAAAATAGAAATGACCAGATAAATAGATAAAATAATATATCATGCAGATGGGAAAAAATTGAAATGAGTATATGACTATACTAAATTAAAATTATAACAATATCCAGAAATGTGAAACAGAAATGGTTTCTACATAACAGATAAAGCTTTCATAAAGCGACGGAATTTCACTTTAGCGTAATACATGCACTTATTGGAAGGTTTTTAACGAAATCAGTTGACACTGGTAATTTACTCATTCAGTGAAATCATTTGAGAAAAGGAACTGTATCGGAAATAATACATAAAAATTGAATCTAAATTGAAACTGCGGTTCAACTTTTGTAATGTTGCAATGGACTGCACTGTTTAATAGGGTGCAAATGGCTGATTTGCTGACAGTGTACGCTGAATATTTTCCCCCAGAATGAATCCCAGTCAACTATACATCAACAAACACCCTGAATTATTATACATAATACATACAGAGTTATATACTACACATCAGGCAGTGTGGATTAAGATCAAAGGGAGTAGAAATAAAGGTACACCTAAACTGCTTTACTCTCGGTTTTAATTGAATTCGATTCGCTCCTAAGTTACTACCTCCCATGTTATTTGTCTCCCAGGCGACTATCATGGTCTTCCAATCTGTGGCTGAGTACTACAAGCAGGTGAAGAGACTACAGGAGGCAGACTTGGATGTGGAGGTGGCAGTGAGTGGACGAAGCAAATCCCTCAGATGGTCTTTCAAAAGGGACACCACGCACCTCACGCGTTCGGACAAGGTTAAACCTGCTGCTTACATTCAGCCACATCGTTTCCTCTTCAGTCTGTGACCAATGCTGTTTGATTCTGTTCACACTGGAGTACTTGATTCGAATCTGTACATCATTTACATTTATGGCATTTAGCTGACGCTCTTATCCAGAGCAACTTACAAGGGTATTCAGATTACAGGTAGGCCAATGTAGACTCTTATTGGCATAGTAACCCGGACCGGGAATCGAACCCCCATCTGCCAGTTGGTGTGGTAGCTCCCTGGTGGGTAGTGGTCTTATCCGCTGAGCCACACAGGAATAAGGCAGACTGGTAAAATTTAAACCAACTAAACTACAAAACTGCCGTGATGTGATACTGTATATATATCACATGGAGATGATGTACATAACGAAATAGGCTCTTTCTTCAACCAGCTTGTGCTTGAGAAATGACTTGATCTGATTGGTGACCAACGCATGCAGTTGGTCTGAATTGGTGTGAATAGAAATTTGAGTTTAAGTTTAAAAAATCTCCATATTTAATCTAAGATGTTCTGTACACATATGCCTTCATAAAAACTAATACTAAACAAAAGGCTTCTGTGTTCTGTGCACCCATAGGTTCAACTTAAGCAGCAGTTTAACATCACTGCTAAAGGAAGTGGCGTTGGATCACTCAAAGTGAGTATTCACAGAAGCTACAGTATATGTAGGTGTGGTGTGTTTGAAGATGTTGGATGTACGGTTGTATGTGTGGTGTGTTTGAAGGTTCTGGATGTACGGTTGTATGTGTGGTGTGTTTGAAGGTTCTGGATGTACGGTTGTATGTGTGGTGTGTTTGAAGGTTCTGGATGTGCGGTTGTATGTGTGGTGTGTTTGAAGGTTCTGGATGTACGGTTGTATGTGTGGTGTGTTTGAAGGTTCTGGATGTACGGTTGTATGTGTGGTGTGTTTGAAGGCGTTGGATGTACGGTTGTATGTGTGGTGTGTTTGAAGGTTCTGGATGTACGGTTGTATGTGTGGTGTGTTTGAAGGTTCTGGATGTACGGTTGTATGTGTGGTGTGTTTGAAGGTTCTGGATGTACGGTTGTATGTGTGGTGTGTTTGAAGGTGTTGGATGTACGGTTGTATGTGTGGTGTGTTTGAAGGTTCTGGATGTACGGTTGTATGTGTGGTGTGTTTGAAGGTTCTGGATGTACGGTTGTATGTGTGGTGTGTTTGAAGGTTCTGGATGTACGGTTGTATGTGTGGTGTGTTTGAAGGTGTTGGATGTACGGTTGTATGTGTGGTGTGTTTGAAGGTTCTGGATGTACGGTTGTATGTGTGGTGTGTTTGAAGGTTCTGGATGTACGGTTGTATGTGTGGTGTGTTTGAAGGTTCTGGATGTACGGTTTTATGTGTGGTGTGTTTGAAGGTGTTGGATGTAGGGGTGTATGTGTGGTGGGTTTGAAGGTTGTGGATGTACGGTTGTATGTGTGGTGTGTTTTTTGAAGGTTCTGTGATGTATGGTTGTATGTGTGGTGTGTTGAAGTGAAGGATGTTTGGTTGTATGTATGTTTGGTATGTTGTGTGGTGTGTTTGAAGGTTCTGGATGTACGGTTGTATGTGTGGTGTGTTTGAAGGTTCTGGATGTACGGTTGTATGTGTGGTGTGTTTGAAGGTTCTGGATGTACGGTTGTATGTGTGGTGTGTTTGAAGGTTCTGGATGTACGGTTGTATGTGTGGTGTGTTTGAAGGTGTTGGATGTATGGTTGTATGTGTGGTGTGTTTGAAGGTTCTGGAAGGTTTCTGGATGTGTTTGAAGGTTCTGTATGGTGTTGTGTGTGTTTGAAGGTTCTGGATGTGCGGTTGTATGTGTGGTGTGTTTGAAGGTTCTGGATGTACGGTTGTATGTGTGGTGTGTTTGAAGGTTCTGGATGTACGGTTGTATGTGTGGTGTGTTTGAAGGTGTTGGATGTACGGTTGTATGTGTGGTGTGTTTGAAGGTTCTGGATGTACGGTTGTATGTGTGGTGTGTTTGAAGGTGTTGGATGTACGGTTGTATGTGTGGTGTGTTTGAAGGTTCTGGATGTACGGTTGTATGTGTGGTGTGTTTGAAGGTTCTGGATGTACGGTTGTATGTGTGGTGTGTTTGAAGGTTCTGGATGTATGGTTGTATGTGTGGTGTGTTTGAAGGTGTTGGATGTACGGTTGTATGTGTGGTGTGTTTGAAGGTTCTGGATGTACGGTTGTATGTGTGGTGTGTTTGAAGGTTCTGGATGTACGGTTGTATGTGTGGTGTGTTTGAAGGTTCTGGATGTATGGTTGTATGTGTGGTGTGTTTGAAGGTTCTGGATGTATGGTTGTATGTGTGGTGTGTTTGAAGGTTCTGGATGTAAGGTTGTATGTGTGGTGTGTTTGAAGGTTCTGGATGTACGGTTGTATGTGTGGTGTGTTTGTTGGGTGGTAATAAATATTCTTTGTGCAGGTAACAACACTGTATTACGCTAGACCCACTGAGAAAGCAAGTGACTGCAAAGATTTCGACCTTACTGTTAAGATGGAAAGACAACGTGAACGTAAGTTTCACCGTGACCCAAAAACATCTCTTGTTGTTCTAGCTGGGACACAGAACCAAGCAACTACTCATATTGTATAGTGAAATTTTAATGTCATCTCTTTTCAGCAACATATCAAGGAGCTAAAGAAAGTTACTGGGTCACCATTGAAACCTTGTAAGTATAGTCTATGCAGAATAGTTTATATATATATACATCCTCTAATATTAGCTAGCAAATTAGCCTGCTAATGTTAGCAAACAGTTTTACTGTTACAAAAGTCAGCTTTCTACACACCAGTGTTTTTGTATTTACCCATTCTACCTTAAATGGTGTTTTGTTTTTTGCAAATTCTTCCGTTTTCAGTTTCAGTTTTTCAGTGCAACTTTCGAAAGACCTGAAAACAAAGATTGTTCAGCGTCATGGTTTAGGGGAAGGATACAGAAAGCTATCTCAGAGATTTCAGCTTTCAGTCTTCACTGTGAGAAACATTGTGAGAAAATAGAAGACCACAGGCACAGTTCAAGTCAAGACTTGAAGTGGCAGACCAAGAAAAATCTGGAATAAACAGAAGCGAAGGATGTTGAGAACAGTCAGAGTCAACCCACAGACCACCTACCTACAGTAAAATCTGGTGGTGGTTCCATCATGCTGTGGGGCTGTGTGGCCAGTACAGGGACTGGGAATCTTGTTAAAGTTGAGGGACGCATGGATTCCAATCAATATCAGCAGATTCTGGAGACCAATGTCCAGGAATCAGTGACAAAGCTGAAGCTGCGCCGGGGCTGGATCTTCCAACAAGACAACGACCCTAAACACTGCTCAAAATCTACTAATGCATTCATGCAGAAGAACAAGTACAACGTTCTGGAATGGCCATCTCAGTCCCCAGACCTGAATATTATTGAAAATCTGTGGTGTCACTTAAAGAGAGCTGTTCATGCTCGGAAACTATCAAACCTGAATGAACTAGAGATGTTTTGTAAAGAAGAATGGTCTACAATACCTTCAGCCACAATCCAGACTCTCATTAGAAGCTATAGGAAGCATTTAGAAGCTGTTATTTCTGGGAGAGGAGGATCTACTAAAGGTTTTTTTTTTTTGGTGCCCAAATTTATGCACCTGCCTAATTTTGTTTAGACAATTATTGCACACTTTCTGTCAATCATATAAACTTCATTTCACTTCTCAAATATCACTGTGTTTGTCCCCTATATGATATATTTAACAGAATTTTTTTATCCAAACAATCAATGCTTTATAAAGGTAAATCAGGAAAATTAACAACGCTGCCCAAACTTTCGCACCCCACTGTATTTTTCTATATATAGACAAATGTGATATTTTTGGTTCATGTAGACATTGATTATACGGTTTGAGATTGTTTTAAAATCTTGTGCTTGTTTTATTTCATCTGAATAGTTATAAGAGCGCAACCAGAGACGCCACTATGTCTATTTTGGATATCGGCCTGCTGACAGGATTTATGGTGGATGAGCGTGATCTTGTAGAGGTAAGGAAATCTTTCTGTTGACACATCAATAATATTTTGATTCTCTATATCATATATATATATATATATATATATATATATATATATATATATATATATATATATATATAAATATATATATTTTTTATATATATATATCATATATATATATATATGCATAATAATGGAACCATGGAACAGAATCAAATGATTTATATGATTTAATTAACATACATGTATACTTACATACATGAATGTATTTCATTTTGATTAAATGTCTTATATATATATATATACAGGAATATTTTCTTATTGTAGATAAGAAACAAGTAATAAATAATACAAATATAAATATGTAAATCATAATATTATGATATTATATAATATTATATTTTAATGTTGGGATTTGTATTTGATTTACTTGGCACAACATTTTAGAAAGCTCACTAGAAAGTATTATTTATAGTTTCTTATAAATATATATAATATTATATAATAAGTCATATAAATTCCTTCTAAATTTAATCTGTAAACGTTTTTAAGAAAACTGTAAGGTTGTTATGTTGTTTTCTAAGCTCTGCTTCGATACAGCTAATTTTGCGTATTGTATATTTTCTGTAAACTGTGTGTCCTACATTGAGCAGTGCTATGAATTTTTGTTCACCTATAATTCTAAACCTTTAATAAATGAATGGTTTCTACTAACAGCTAACCACCGGGAGTGACAGGTATATTCAGAAGTTTGAGATGGATAAGCAGCTCTCAGAGCGAGGCTCCCTCATCCTCTATCTAGACAAGGTACACACAAAGACAACTCATCAACAGACTGATATTTTTCATTTTTCTTTAAAAAATGACGAATGTTTACATATTTCACCCATAACAACACAGTCCTTTACCATACGCTGAAAATACATCACGGTCTAACGCTGCTCCTCTCCAGGTTTCCCGTGGGGAGGTCGACAGAATTGCTTTCAGAATGCACAAGATCACTGAGGTGGCTATGCTTCAGCCCGCTGGTGTCACTGTGTATGAGTACTACTCTCCAGGTAAGTTAACTTTAGGTTACGTCACGTCAACAGCTCTACTGTGAAAAACACCAACAAGCCCACACTAGTGAGCACATACACCAGGAGCCCGAGAGCACACTTGCCCAGAGTGGTGGGCTCAGGGAATAATAAGGCTTAGGGCGCCTTGCTTAAAGGTGCCATGTCCTGTTGGTTCAGGGAATCGAACCAGCGACCCTCCGGTCACGAGGCTCGTTCCCTAACCTCCGACCCACGGCTGCCCCATGTGAGAGTTTCATTTTAGAGGAGGCAGTTAGCAAGCCTTTGAAGCGAAACAAAAACTCAGGCTGCGTCCAAAATGGCAGTCTTAGTACGCAGTACGTACTGAATTCGTTCAGTAAAGAAGTACATACTGTTAGTATGCGCCCTCAGACACACTACACCACCATCTTACCTGTGACCTTTAACCCGAATCTCCACTGACGTCATGTTACGGCGGCAAACCCCCTTTCTTTAAAATCCAAAAGTCGGTAAAGTCTTTCCATCGGTTAACGAAAGTAGTGTTCGCTGTGGTTGGTTTTCAGGATGAACGCTCCCACATGGTGGCAGTGTTGAGCAGGAGGGCACCGAGAACGCATGCTAAGGAATTTAAACACCAGGCTCTCGGCTTTCAGCCATGCTTTTCATCGAATGGCTCTGTAGCTCCCGTGGAATCATGGGATAGGGCGGTGTGCTGTGGTCGCATACTTCTAAATCTCTCCCGGTGTAGTACGTCACCCGGGGACGTTTTTCACGTACTGTTTTATGAGCACTGCATATTCGGACATGCTAACCGTTCACATGTACTGTATAGTATGAATGTACGCCATTTCGGACGCAGCCTCTTTCTGTACTCTGTGCAGCCGCATCAGTAATAGTCCTTTGGTTGCCTGAATTGTGTCTGTTGGGAGACAGGACTGAGCTGCCACAGGTGTCACGTAACTGATTTTCAGTTATCATGGTTGAAGCTGCTACAGCTACTCAGTTCAAATGTGATCAAGCCAAAAGACTGGATAACATTCATGAGAGAAACAGCACATGACTCCACGTTAGCAGGACATACGGGTGACACGGGAAGAGCTGTCCACACTTGGAGCCGTTTATCTAACACAACTGATACAGCTTCCATTGATTGAAGGTCCCGGGGGTCATTATCTAACCAGCCTACACAGTCCTCCCACGATATTGTTTCCAGCAATGACTTCCAAAGGACGCTGCGTAATTACTCTGGGTTGTGTATTTTGGTTGTACATCTGCTGTGTATGAATGATTGTACACAAGCCGTGCGCCAACACACCCCTCTTAAAGCCCCATTTTATATATTTCTTATGAATAAAAAATCTATTAATATTTGAATTAATTTTTTTAATAAAGAATAACACTATAGCCTTTGACGGCTAGCTAATTAAGTGAGTGGGCCCAGGCCTCCATGCTCCCCATAGGTACACCCAGACGCAGTACAGTACACATCCATACACGGCAGTAAACGCTTGTGCTTTCTACAGGGCAACGTTGTGTGAAGTTCTACCATCCTGTGAAGAAGGATGGAGCTCTGAACCGACTGTGCAATGACCAGCAGGGTCTGTGCCAGTGTGCTGAAGGTACTAAGCGCAAATTCATAATAACGTAGTTTGTTATTCATGAGTAGCCCATTCGTGTGCAGTGCAGGGCTGATTTAAACGTCTGAAAACTTCCTGTCGTCTGACACAGAAAACTGCAGCGTCCAAAAGAAACTGAAAATCGAAGAAAAAGATCGGGAGAAGAGGGCTTGTGAAGTCGGCATGGACTACGGTATACACCTGGAACTGACAGTGACATGTTGCTATAAGGAACCGACCGTTTGTGATACGAGCGAGGACTGAACGCAGTCACTAACTCACGTTTGTCTTTTACAGTTTACAAAGTCAAAGTTGTGAGCACTGAGCAAACTCCATATACCGACTTGTACACCATGAAGATCGAGCAGGTCCTGAAAGAAGGTAAGACTCCTGCTTGTCTGTTTCACAACAAAGTGCCTCAAACTGAGAAATGGATCCACCATAAACCACGGTGAATCACTTACACTGGGAAAACCGAGATGTGCTGGGAACTTGGATGTGCTAGAAGTGCTGGGTATCCTAATGTGTGCAGTCATACGGTAGAGCTGTAACAAGGCACTGTGATACTGCAGTGCAGAACTCGGACTATGCATTGTGGGCAACATACAATCTGCCAGTGTTGGTGTACAGTAACTCAGTAAGTATAATGTGTTAGTGTACTGTAAGTAGTGTGTTGGTGTACAGTAACTCAGTAAGTGTAATGTGTTAGTGTACTGTAAGTAGTGTGTTGGTGTACAGTAACTCAGTAAGGGTAATGTGTTAGTGTGCTGTAAGTAGTGTGTCGGTGTACAGTAACTCAGTAAGTGTAATGTGTTAGTGTGCTGTAAGTAGCGTGTTGGTGTACAGTAACTCAGTAAGTGTAATGCGTTAGTGTACTGTAAGTAGCGTGTCGGTGTACAGTAACTCAATAAGTGTAATGTGTTAGTGTACTGTAAGTAGCGTGTTGGTGTACAGTAACTCAGTAAGTGTAATGTGTTAGTGTGCTGTAAGTAGTGTGTTGGTGTACAGTAACTCAGTAAGTGTAATACGTTAGTGTGCTGTAAGTAGTGTGTTGGTGTACAGTAACTCAGTAAGTGTAATGCGTTAGTGTGCTGTAAGTAGTGTGTTGGTGTACAGTAACTCAGTAAGTGTAATGTGTTAGTGTACTGTAAGTAGTGTGTTGGTGTACAGTAACTCAGTAAGTATAATGTGTTAGTGTACTGTAAGTAGTGTGTTGGTGTACAGTAACTCAGTAAGTGTAATGCGTTAGTGTGCTGTAAGTAGTGTGTTGGTGTACAGTAACTCAGTAAGTGTAATGCGTTAGTGCACTGTAAGTAGTGTGTCGGTGTACAGTAACTCAGTAAGTGTAATGTGTTAGTGTGCTGTAAGTAGTGTGTCGGTGTACAGTAACTCAGTAAGTGTAATATGTTAGTGTACTGTAAGTAGTGTGTCGGTGTACAGTAACTCAGTAAGTGTAATGTGTTAGTGTGCTGTAAGTAGCGTGTCTGTGTACAGTAACTCAGTAAGTGTAATGTGTTAGTGTACTGTAAGTAGCGTGTCGGTGTACAGTAACTCAGTAAGTGTAATGTGTTAGTGTACTGTAAGTAGCGTGTTGGTGTACAGTAACTCAGTAAGTGTTATGTGTTAGTGTGCTGTAAGTAGCGTGTTGGTGTACAGTAACTCAGTAAGTGTAATGTGTTAGTGTGCTGTAAGTAGTGTGTTGGTGTACAGTAACTCAGTAAGGGTAATGCGTTAGTGTGCTGTAAGTAGCGTGTTGGTGTACAGTAACTTAGTAAGTGTAATGTGTTAGTGTGCTGTAAGTAGTGTGTTGGTGTACAGTAACTCAGTAAGTGTAATGTGTTAGTGTGCTGTAAGTAGCGTGTCGGTGTACAGTAACTCAGTAAGTGTAATGTGTTAGTGTGCTGTAAGTAGTGTGTCGGTGTACAGTAACTCAGTAAGTGTAATGCGTTAGTGTACTGTAAGTAGTGTGTTGGTGTACAGTAACTCAGTAAGTGTAATGCGTTAGTGTGCTGTAAGTAGTGTGTTGGTGTACAGTAACCCCAGTAAGTGTTATGTGTTAGTGTGCTGTAAGTAGCGTGTTGGTGTACAGTAACTCAGTAAGTGTAATGTGTTAGTGTGCTGTAAGTAGTGTGTTGGTGTACAGTAACTCAGTAAGTGTAATGTGTTAGTGTGCTGTAAGTAGTGTGTTGGTGTACAGTAACCCCAGTAAGTGTTATGTGTTAGTGTGCTGTAAGTAGTGTGTTGGTGTACAGTAACTCAGTAAGTGTAATGTGTTAGTGTACTGTAAGTAGCGTGTTGGTGTACAGTAACTCAGTAAGTGTAATGTGTTAGTGTGCTGTAAGTAGTGTGTCAGTGTACAGTAACTCAGTAAGTGTAATGTGTTAGTGTGCTGTAAGTAGCATGTTGGTGTACAGTAACTCAGTAAGTGTGATGCGTTAGTGTGCTGTAAGTAGCGTGTTGGTGTACAGTAACTCAGTAAGTGTAATTTGTTAGTGTGCTGTAAGTAGCATGTTGGTGTACAGTAACCTTAGTAAGTGTAATGTGTTAGTGTACTGTAGTGTGTTGGCATCCGGTATCAAAATAAACAAGGGGGTGGGGCATGCTTAACGCTGTGTAAGACTTCACTGTCAAACAACAGGGCTTTGTTCTAGACTAGCTCATGATTTCTCGCGTTGGTGAGCGGTGTCCACATTACTGTACATGGTGTGTTTGTTGTGCAGGCACTGATGCAGGTGTGGAGGGAGAAGAGAGAAGCTTTATGGGCCACGCTAACTGCAGAGAATCTTTTGCATTTGAGAAAGACAAGACGTATCTCATCATGGGCCGCAGTGTCGACCTACCAAGGATAGACGGAAGGTATCGTTTGTGCAGTTTGTGTATATATGTATGTTAATAATTATTAAAATTAGAAAACCTTTTCAGTGAGGACCTCCTATCACTTCCTATGGTAAACAAGTCTCACTCTTGAAGGTAGGTTTAAACAAAGCGTTTCACACCACACCACTCAGATTACATTTTAATGGTTAAATGGCACAGATATTAAACAAAATATAAATTATACAATATAAATATAAATAAATAAATAAATATATATACTGTGTGTGTATATATATATATATATATATATATATATATATATATATATATAAAGATACAAATATATTTTAACTTAATTTTAATTAAAAAATATTGATTATTAAACTTAGTAAAAAAATAGTTACTGTAATTCCAAAGAACTGGAAAAGTTAGAATTTTTAATAAAGAGAAATAAGATCATGCACGTCCAAATTAAATATTTACAATTTAATCCCTGCCAAATTTCAAAATTCTCTTATATATTATTTATTGTAAATCTAATTTTGGTGTGTATTTGTGAAATGTAGGCCCAGGTTTAATTCCGCTTTGTTGAAATCTTGGATAATTACGCCATTCAAATGTAATCAGAGTCATTCGGAGTGGTGTGGTTTGAAATGCTTTGTTCTAGATACACCTACCATCTGAACTGTCGAGAGTCAGAACTGTCCACAGTGGCGGTGATAGGAACCAGATGTCCAAAGACTAAGACCTGTACAGGTCTTTTGAAAGTAAAAGGCTGTATCTGCACGATTCTTCTGGATGTGGTTGTATATAAGGCGTCTGTAGAGTGTGTGGTTGACTATACTAGTATAGTGTTTGGTGTGCGGGTCCTCATTGTTGTTATATCTGTTGTCAGGTTGCAGTACATCCTGGGTGAGCAGACGTGGATCGAATACTGGCCCACACGCGAAGAAGGTCAAACGCGAGAATACAAAGAGAAATATGTGGGTATCACTGGACTCGCTCAGAACCTCATGAACTTCGGCTGCACCACATAAACGCTGGCGCCGTCAGTGTTGTCCACTGAATACTTCATAAGCTTTACTCTGCTTTTACTATCACTGTGACTCCAAATTTATAGTTTTGCCATCATGTACTCAGACCAAATAGTGTAACATTATGGGATGTCTTACCTGAAGCAGAACACCTAATAAACCTTCCGAAAACAACGTCTCTGTCAAGTTTCTTTCATTCCCTTAACATTTTAAGACAATGCACTAGTAGTCAAAAGTTTGCACCCCCCTCGTTATTTTTACATTTGCTTTCAGAATAAAAAATAAAGACACCAAACTATAAACTAGCCCTCATGGAAATACAGTCCACCTTAAACAACTCCAGAGTGGAGCTGTACAGGAGGGTGGAGCAGCTTCCTTACCCTGCAGTGGAGCTGATAGAACAAGGTTTATTGCTAAGCAGGTTTGGAGCGATTCTATTGGTCGGTCCATTATGAATATTCACTAACCTGAAAGGAGAACTAGAGCTTTTACACTGTGCAGAAAAAGAGATCAAAGTTTTTACACCACTAAATATATATTAGAGGTGGAGATATGGAGGAGTATCATACTGTGCTACATCAGGAGTAGATGTGGAGTATCAGGATATGGACTGGTTCAGACTCTCATCAGCTGGAGCTGTTCAGTGTACGACTGTAGAGTCTTCAAGATTACCAACACCATCCATTTAGATGGGCGTGTGTGTGTGTGTGTCTGTGGCCAACACCGGTTAGTACGCTGCCATAGAGGTCCTGAAAACCCCTCATATAACCTGCTGTGATATCATAAAACAAAATGTATCGCCAAAGGCATCCAGCTAGGGGGGGCCAAACCTTTGGGCTCAGAGGCCTATGATTTGATGATATGGGCCTGATTCAGGCTACCCAGTTTACATGGAGAGAAGTAGAGCAGGAATTAGACTCCTGGTATTCCTAGCCTTAGCTTCCTAAGGAATCAACTGCACGTGTATATTTTGGCCTAGAGAAATGAGATTAAGTTTAACTTTAAACGTTAAAATTAGAAATAACAGACGTATTTAGGTTTCAGTGGGCTTTGGCAAATTATTTTTTGACGAAGTATTAATCCCAGTAAGTGCTTCACCTTTAGAAAATCATATTCTTCAACCTCAAGCTGTCATATCAGTACTATGTGAGCATTCAGGTGTGGTTAACTTGACAGGGCCCACATGTTGCATGCTAATCCATTATAAGATCCTGCTCCTGATCTTTAAAGCCCTGCATGGTCTAGCACCCACCTCTCTGTCAGCCCTCCTTCATCCTTTCGTCCCATCACATAAGCTAAGGTCCTCTGACTCTGGTCTCCTGGCTGTTCCTAGTTTCAGGCTTTCCTCTATGGGTGGCAGGTCGTTTAGTGTTGCTGTCCCTCCACACACTTCACCCTCTCTTTCCATCTTCACAACTCTCTGAACATTTTTATTCTTCATGATTAATTTTTTGTTTGTTTGTTTTTTGAGATTGTAAAGCATCCTTGGTTATGTGAAAGGCACTATAGAAGTGTAATCCATTATTATTATTATTATTGTTGTTGTTATTATTATTATTATTATTATTATTATTATTATTATTATTATTATTATTATTGTTAACAGTATCTGTATCCAAAAATACATACCTAAAAATAATTTTGGTTACAGGACAGAATCAAGCTGTGCTCATACAGCCACATCCGTTTCTGCTGTGCAAGTTGAGAGAACATAATGAGAAAGACTTTTATTTAGCTGCATAATCAGAAAGATAAGGAGATGTATGTATACTTCATGATAAATGATGCTCCATTGCATACGAGGGGGAACAGGGTCTGACAAAATGTGGGGTCTTTGTTTGTTAGATTCAATAAATTATTGGAGGGAAAAAATTCATTATTTTATTCTTTCATTGTTTTAACATTACTTTCTTTGGGAACGAAGCAAACGACCACAGAGGATTTGAATCAAAATATTTCATAGAGAAGTTTAGTGTCCCTGAGGTGGGACACCATATTAAAGGTGGACGCAGACACTTTATATACACTGGGGAGTCGATGGTTAATGCCAAAACATTAACATGTTTATATATCAATCTGTAACTTCATAAAACTGAGGGGATTTATGGGTCCTTTGTATATTTGAGGACCAAACAGGAGAAAGGGCAGATGGAACGTCCAGAACGTCCCTGTCCAAAGAAAAACATGTGTCTCCATTATGGTTGATTTCTCACTTTTATGCATCAGTTGATCACATGAGCTGACATTTACATTGGGTGAAAAATTCATTATGAATGGACCAACAGAAATGGCCCAAAATCACTTGGAAGAATGTCTGGTTCCATAGACTTCCAAATCAGGCTCTCCTGTAACGCTGGCGTTTTGGAGATAGATGTTTTTCTTGGAACAGCGACGATACGTTTCTATAGAAAACATACTAGACTAGTTGTGAAAAAGACTTTCATGATTATTGGTCACCTACATCATCTTAGCTTCCATAAGCTAGGGTTTCATTTCTTTCCACTCCAATCCGCATGTCAACACGCCCAGATCCAAACCTCTACCAAGACGCTGAGGGTTATACCCGGTTATAATTCTAGGGCTTTTCTTGTGATAAGAAAAAGAAGAGGGGATATCTAGCCTTAGCTCTGCCTCAGTTAGCCTTAACTTCCCATTGGCTAGCTAGTTAGTCTTGGGTTTGCCTCAGCTTGATAACTTGTCTTAGCCATATTTCAGCTAGTCCAAGCTCTGCCTTAGATAATTAGCTAGGTAGCCTCAGTTCCACCTTAGCTAGCTAGCTAGCCTTAGCTATTTAGCCTTAGCTCTGCCTCAGTTAGCCATAACTTCCCATTGGCTAGCTAGTTAGTCTCGGTTTTGCCTCTGCTAGACAACTTGTCTAAGTCATATTTCAGCTAGTCCAAGCTCTGCCTTAGATAGCTAGGTAGCCTCTGTTTCACCCTAGCTAGCTAGCTAGCCTTAGCTATCTAGCCTAAGCTCTGCCTCAGCTAGCGTGCCATATTTATCTAGCTGGCTTGCTGTGACCCCACCTTAGCCAGACACCTTTGTCAGCCCTTGTCTGATTAACAGCCTAGTAACCAAAACACAAAACCCATTGGCTGTCTGCAAATGGGGAGTTTGGCTTTTGCCAACAGGAAGGAGCTAATGTTAGCTAGCTTATCCAGATAGATTAGCTCCCACTGGCAGTTTGTGTAAGAACGATACTCACTTTATCCACTGCAGCCATTTCCTTTTCTTTCTCGTCACAACCAAAGTGCTAGAATGATAGTTGAGTCGTTTTTTAACTGTATTGAATCTGCTGAAGCAATACGTTGTGTGAGCAACGGTGTGGAGGCTATTGGACCCGTATGTGAAGATGAAATTTAATTACACAGATTCTGAATTCTGTTTTTTTCTATCCAGAACATATTATTACTATTATACATTATTGTTCAAGAACTTGCAGATCCCTTCTTCCCTCCCTCAGAATTGGTGGTCTCTGGTTTTTAGGTGATGAACTGCAGGTGAAATCCACTTTCAGAAGTAGGTCATGAAGTATACCTTTATGTAGTAATCAGCCAAGTACTTAGCATAGCAAAGGTTTTGGAAAATTCACCCCTGAACAGTACTAGCAATACCAAAAGGTCGATAAGTCACAGCTAAACACGCCGGTAGGTTATCCAGCATGCTGGCGTCATCCTATGTATTTTGTGGTATACCTGATTTTGTGATGACAATCCTGCCATTCGCAAACCACAGCGGAGCTGCTTGATCGATGCAAGCAATGTTAGATGTATGATACAGGCCCTGCAGGGCCATTTAGGGTGGGCCTTTGGAGTACATCCCAGCTCCATCCTCCTTAGCCACAACGCTCTGTGAAAAATATTGGTTTCAGTTTCAGTTTTGGAACTGTGTCTAATAATTGTTCCTTGCCACCCAAATCATAAGGAGCTCCAGGCCGTATAGGAAGCAGAGTTTGAGCACACAGCAGACGGATTTGACAGACTCCCAGCATTTTGACTCACTGACCAAGAGTCCAGCCCACTTGCAGACATGACGGGATCAAAGAATCGACTCTTTTGGAATCGACTCCTCAAAACTAGTTCAACCCAAAACCAGGGTTTAAAACCAGGGCTGCTGGGTTTACACCACCTGCTGACTGTTTACCACTGGTGCTCCAACACTCGGACCACCCAGATTATTGTCTCCACAAACAGTTTAAGGTCACATGGCCTATTTTTTGAAGCCTACACTGAAAATGATTCACTAAACCAATTTACACAGAAAAACCAAAGACAGAAATGAAGGAGAAATAAGTCGGTTTAGACTGTGAGAGGGAAACCAGTGCTGAAAATGCAGCATGAACACTTAATGCCTAAACGCTGGCAGGCCGCCCAGACAGTGGACCAATATCCACCTGCTAGCAGGGACGTCCCTTTTGGCAAAGGGAGTGAATTGCATAATATCCATCGTGTAAATAGCTGTTGCTGTCCGAGGGGATTTTGTAACTTACATGTTGTAGTCTCGGGGTGTGGAGAAGATGGGGGGGGGGGGGTCTTTAGAAATGTCTACCATGGCATGACAATGTGTGGCTATTGGTGACCTGGCTGCTTCCAGGCCGCAGGTCGTCCGTCAGCACTGAGAAGGTGGTTGTCCGCTGGTGCCTGCTAAGTGTTTTCTATGTCTTATTCAACACTGACAGCACAAAACAGAAATCTAACAACTGTGCCACCTTAAATTCCTCCTCCTGGTCCTGTATCAGTGAATCAATAGTGGACCCAGAGCGACAGGTCTGTCTAACAATCAAAGGTTAATCTGAAAAAACAAACTCAAATACAGTGATTACGGGAAGTTCAGCTGCAGAGTGACCCAGTTATAGCTCTAAACCAAAAGATCATGAGATTATAAACAGTCTGGGTGAGTTTCCCAATAGCAAACACCAAACGGAGTCAGATATACAGTATTTATTCACTAACTATTCATTATTGTTCATGAACTAACTGTGATCATCATTCTTTCTTCCCTTTTACTACTATTATTACTACTATTACTACAATTACTACTACTACTACTATTACTACAGCTACTACCATTACTACTACAACTAATATTACTATTACTACTATTATTACTACCATCACCATCACTTCTACTACTATTACTACTACTACTATTTTTACAACTACTACCATTACTACTACTACTACTATTACTATTACTTCTATTATTACTACCATCACCATCACTTCTACTATGTTTACTACTATTACTATTATTACCACTACCACTATTACTACTATTATTACTACCATCACCAATCACTTCTACTACTATTACTACTATTACTACTACTACTATTACTACAACTACTACCATTACTAATACTACAACTATTATTACTATTACTACTATTATTACTACCATCACCATCACTTCTATATTTACTACTATTACTACTACTACTATTACTACAACTACTACCATTATTACTAATACAACTAATATTACTATTACTACTATTATTACTACCATCACCATCACTTCTGGTACATTTACTACTAGTACTACTATTACTACAACTACTACCATTACTAATGCTACTACATTTACAGTGGGGTGCGAAAGTTTGGGCAGCGTTGTTAATTCTCCTGATTTACCTTTATAAAGCATTGATTGTTTGGATAAAACAATTGCGTTAAATATATCATATAGGGGACAAACACAGTGATATTTGAGAAGTGAAATGAAGTTTATATGATTTACAGAAAGTGTGCAATAATTGTCTAAACAAAATTAGGCAGATGCATAAATTTGGGCACCAAAAAAAAAAAACCTTTAGTAGATCCTCCTTTCGCAGAAATAACAGCCTCTAAATGCTTCCTATAGCTTCTAATGAGAGTCTGGATTGTGGCTGAAGGTATTGTAGACCATTCTTCTTTACAAAACAGCTCTAGTTCATTAAGGTTTGATGGTTTCCGAGCATGGACAGCTCTCTTTAAGTGACACCACAGATTTTCAATAATATTCAGGTCTGGGGACTGAGATGGCCATTCCAGAACGTTGTAATGCATTAGTAGATTTTGAGCAGTGTTTAGGGTCGTTGGACATTGGTCTCCAGAATCTGCTGATATTGATTGGAATCCATGCATCCCTCAACTTTAACAAGATTCCCAGTCCCTGTACTGGCCACACAGCCCCACAGCATGATGGAACCACCACCAAATTTTACTGTAGGTAGCCGGTGTTTTTCCTGGAGTGCTGTGTTCTTTTTCCTCCAAGCATAACGGCCCTTGTTATGCCCAAATAACTCTATTTTAGTTTCATCAGTCCACAGCACCTTATTCCAAAATGAAGCTGGCTTGTCCAAATGTCCAAATATCCAAATGTCCAAAATGGCTCTGCTTGTGATGTGGGCGGAGAAAAGGCTTCCTCTGCATTACTCTCCCATACAGCATCTCCTTGTGTAAAGTGTGCCGAATAGTTGAACGATGCACAGTGACTCCATCAGCAGCAAGATCATGTTGTAGGTCTTTGGTGCTGGTCTGTGGGTTGACTCTGACTGTTCTCAACATCCTTCACTTCTGTTTATTCCAGATGTTTCTTGGTCTGCCACTTCAAGCCTTGACTTGAACTGTGCCTGTGGTCTTCCATTTCCTCACAATGTTTCTCACAGTGGAGACTGAAAGCTGAAATCTCTGAGATAGCTTTCTGTATCCTTCCCCTAAACCATGACGGTGAACAGTCTCTGTTTTCAGGTCATTTGAAAGTTGTTTTGAGACTCCCATGCTGCGACTCAGAGAAGATGCAAAGAGGAGAAAAACTTACAATTGCCCCCCTTAAATTCCCTTTCTCATAGTTGGAGTTACCTGTGTATGGAGGTCAAGGGTCACTGAACTTACCAAACCAAATTTGAGTTCTAATAATTAGTTCTAAAGGTTTTAAAATCAATAAAATGACAACAGTGCCCAAATTTATGCACCTGCCAACTTTCGTTTAACCAATTATTGCACACTTTCTGTAAATCATATAAACTTCATTTCACTTCTCACATATCACTGTGTTTGTCCCCTATGTGATATATTTAATGCAATTTTTTTATCCAAACAATCAATGCTTTATAAAGGTAAATCACGAAAATTAACAACTCCACTGTACTATTATTACTACCACTACCACTATTACTACAATTATTATTATTACTACTACTACTACTACTACTACTACTACTACTTTTACTACCATTACTACTATTATTACTACTACTACCACTATTAGTACTATTACTACTAATAATATTATTACTAATATTACTGCTATTACTACTAATATTACTACTACTATTACTACTACCACTATTACTACCATTACTACTAATATTATTACTACTACTACCACTATAAGTACTATTACTACTACTAATATTATTACTACTATTACTTCTATTATTACTACTACCACCATTACTACTACTACATTTACTACTGTTACTACTATTACTACTAATATTACTACTACTACCACCACTATTACTACTATAATTACTACTACTACTATTACTACTACCAATATTATTACTACTATTACTGCTATTATTACTAATATTACTACTACTATTACTACTATTACTACTACTACAATCTTAGCAAACTTTATTCCTACCTTCTTTGAGTGAGGAACAGTATCAGATTTCTTTTTTAAAAAGTAAGCTCATGTTAAAATGTAAGTAAATAGATCTATGTGTGCGTGTTGGGTATTGTGTCACTGATGCTTGGTTAGTGGGGGGGTTTGAAGGATGTGTGCCCACAGCATTGTTTGCCCCGTGGTGCACTGAACTCTACTGTGCTAAGGTGAAGGCGGAGCCTGTGTGTTTTTTATAAAGCCGTGGTGATAATTCAGTCGCATTTGTTCAGACACAGGCGGGACCAGACAGGCAGGATGCTGCAGGTGGACCTGCTGTGGATCACTGCTGCTCTTCTGTCCTCACCACTGCTCACGCTATGCGACCCACTGTGAGTACCACCTACAGTACATTCTGAACAATCTGAACAACCTTTCACGATGCAAAGAACCCTTCCTATTTACCTATTAACTATTTCCCTTTACTGAAGAACCCTATGATCACATTAACTGAATTGTTTTAAATGTAATAATGTAACTGATTTGAATTAAATGTGCTACATTAATATGCTTGCCTATTAACCACCTCTTTCTAAACATACTAAAAGACTACAACAACCAAAATGCTTTCTAGGTATGTTTCTGATCATCTATTTTGCAGGATAAAAATTTAGTTTATGCTTTTTATGGGACAATATGGACTGCCAGGACCAGATCAGTAGTATCAGTGGTAGAGTCTAGTGATGAGAACTTGAGCTTTATGGTATTGATAATATCAATAATATCATATTTTCCTTTTTTCCAAAAAATGCCATAGGAAGCCCAAGCCTCAAGATTTTCCCTAGCTGTTTCATGTAGCTGTTTCAAAGTCCTCGCCATGATAACATGACCTAAAATGTCTGTCAGCTTTGGGTAAACCCTTTGTAGTTTTCCTAAAACAATCATGTTATATTATAGAATTGAAGAATTTAATGATCAATATGACTGCATTAGCTTTGGAACATACTGTATTACTCATAACTATACAGAAACTTTTTACTGGGATTTGAATACATATCATGTGCTCTGCAACTACAACACACAGCACAGCCTCCTCATATTTACACATATATACTATATATATATATATATATATATATATATATATATATATATATATATATATGTGTGTATATGTATATATATATATATATATATATATATATATATATATATATATATATATATATATATACATATGATATATACAATTATATCACAAATATACAGCAACATCCTTGCGGCCCCCAATGTGCTGAGAGTGGGCAGCTCAGAGAATGTGCTCGTGGAGGTTCAGGATTACACCGGAGGAGGAGATCTACAAGTAAGGATCGTTGTGAAGAATCATCCACAGAAAACCCGAGACCTGGACACTAAATCGGTGGTGCTCAACGCAGGAAACAACTACCAGTCACTTGTAGCCATAAAGGTCAGTGCTGTGCAGTAAAATGTATGTTATGGGTTTTTAACCACCAGACATTCTGCACTATGGTAATGAACAGATCCCAAATTGAGCTCTGATTGGCTTTTCAAAAATCCAGTCCACCAGAATTTGCCAAACGGGGACGTTTTAATGAAGTTGTATTGTGTGTAGCACTGGAAGTCCAGAAATATTCCAAAATCACTATCGAGTTTGATTAATAACATTTCAGGTGGTGGTGGTGGGTGGATTGCTGAGTTATACCTGGGCAAAAAAAAAAGAAAATTAAATTTAAAAATATATATATATTTTTTTATCCCAGCTATCTTGAAAATAGCCAAGGCAATAGCCTTTATTGGATTTTTACCTTTCTGTGGTTCAGATTCCTGAAAACAAGGAGGTCTTCAGCGAGAACCCCTCAGAGAAGCAGTACGTGTACCTGCAGGCACACTTCCCCTCCGGTGTCCGGGAGAAGGAGGTCTTGGTCTCCTTCCAGTCAGGTTACATATTCATCCAGACCGACAAGAGCATCTACACACCCGGCAGTCCAGGTACAGCACTCTGAGCTCTAAATGGCTAAATGGCGCCCCACTATGGCCAAACTCTGAAACGTACTGGAGCAGATTCAATCAGTACACACCAATACTTAACATGCGGTGTTCCAAATAGAACACGCAGTGAGCCTTCATTCATTAATCATCACTGCTTTCGTCAGAATCAGAATCTAAGTACGTTACCAGTTATGTAACATCACATACAATCAAATCCAACGTGTGCAGGATGAGACTAATATGGAGCCATGGAAGGAGCTAAAGAGGTATGTGAGTAATTGTGCATATATGGATATCCACGGTATATACATACCAAACGTCATGGAATAGCGGTATGTAAACTGGTAATGAAGTGGTGTTATCTTAGGGGGCGCCTCAGAAACCCCCACACCTGTATGTGTTGCGAGTATGGCTGAACACTGGTCAGCGTGCTCATGGCAAGGCACTGTAAATTACTGGAGTAGAGGAACAAGGCACAATAGTGGGTGCCAGACGGATGGGACATTATATATATATATATATATATATATATATATATATATATATATATAGAGAGAGAGAGAGAGAGAGAGAGAGAGAGAGAGAGAGAGAGAGAGAGAGAGAAAGAGCAGCAGGAAATGGAGAAGGTAGCAGCAGAGTGTATTTAAAGTGACTGAGTGTCCTCAGAGTGTCGGTGCAGTGGTTTTGACTAAGTGGCGTTTACAGTCTTACAGCTTCCGGAATGAAGCTGTTCCTCAGTCTGTTCGTCTTACACTTAATGCTCCGCAGCCTCCTGCCTGAGAGGAGCGTGACAAACAGTGAGTGTGCTGGGTGAGTGGGGTCCTTCATGATGAAGGTAGCCCTCTTCCTGCATCTGGAGGTGTAGATGTCCGTGGTGGTGGGGAGGCTGACTCCGACAGACCTCTGTGCAGCCTTCACCACCCTCTGCAGAGCTTTCCTGTCTGCAGCAGAGCAGCTTCCGTGCCACACGTTGATGCTGGAGCATAGGACGCTCTCCACCACACATCTGTAGAAGGAGGTGAGGACCGAGCTCCCGAGCCCAGCTCGCCTCAAACGCCTGAGGGAGTAGAGCTGCTGATGTGCCTTCCTGACCAGGCTGGAAGCGTTGTTGCTCCAGGTGAGGTTGTTGCTCAGGTGAACACCCAAGTACCTGTAGTTGGAGACCACTTCCACCGCAGACCCTCCGACATGCAGGGGGAGGTGGGCATGTCTGCCCCTTCTGAAGTCCACAATCATCTCCTTCGTCTTCTTTACGTTGATGCAGAGGTTGTTCTTTCTGCACCAGCCCTCCAGGTGTTCTACCATGTCATCCGCAAAAATTTCTCAGTATACGTCTGAGAAAGCATTACCACCCAAACTGGACAGAGCAGTGGCTGGCTACTGGTGCCCAATGATTGTGACCGGTGGGATCTGACAGGATATTACAGACTGATGAACGAAACTGAACACTTGGGATACAGTTCGGATACAGAGCAGTTACTGTGATATGGTAAGGAGGTTGGTTGGCTCAGTTGAGGTTTGGAGACATGCAAAGCCTCTGGCGGAGAAGCTGTTAGCGGATGTTGTTGGGATATAATTTGAGTTGATGGTGACCCAGTTCACGTACATGTCCCCAGCCTTTGTGTGTCTGTGGAAACCCTGACCATGTCCATCTTTCTCTAGTTCAATACAGAGTCTTCTCAATGACTCCCGATCTGCAGCCTCTTGACCAGAATGCAATCGCTGTTGAGATTATCGTAAGTACTCTGAACGTTGCTCTAAACTCCAAACAAAGCAGTGTCTCCAGGTGCTCTTTGAGCGCTGCTGTCGAAGAACCATGTTTTCCACGTTTCAATAATAATAATTAATATATGGCCACTGTCCATCAAAAAACATTCCATCTCCATTTTTGTTAAACACGGCAGCTACTGTTTACATTGTGTGTAAACTCATGGACCACCAGACATGACCCAAACCTGCTTGGTGAAACGTCTGCCTCCACCGACAATAAAACCAGTTGGATAAGGTTTTTGGCCTCTCCTGTAAAGTTGAAGGAGTTCTTTGGACACAGATGATATAATTTATTGATTTTTCCAGAATCCTCAAGGAATCACACTGGATAGGGACACAGTCCTCCCCCGACAAGGAAGTCTAACTGGGAGATACATTATCCCTGATCTGGCCAGGTTAGTGCACTGCCGTAATGCTAGTTTTTGATAAGCGTATTATCATATACTCTGACTTGACATGCTACTTTTGGTTTTCCCAAGCCCCGGAATGTGGACTTTAGCAACATACTACAAGAACTTCCCTCAGAAGAACTTCACGGCTGAATTTGAAGTGAAGGAATACGGTGAGATCCTTATAATCAGAACTCATCAGACATACCTGCTGTGTCGCTACACACATACTCATGTATGGCTTGCTTTGTAGTCCTGCCAACGTTCGAGGTCACCTTAAAACCATCAAGGTCCTTCTTCTACGTGGATGATCAGGAGCTTCATGTGGACATCACTGCCAAGTAAGAGCAGTAGGACTAGGACCTTCCTGAAAGATGGCAGCTTGAACCTTTCAAGCATGTTATATGTGGAATAGACGATGAGTAACCATGATAATTTATGCCATTTAGCTGACGCTCTTATCTAGAGCAACTTACAAGGTTGATCATATTACAGGTAGGCCAGTGTAGTTGCCCAGACCAGGATTCGAACCCCAGTCTCCCACATGTGGTGGTGCCTCCCTGGTGGGTAGTGGGGTTATACGCTGAGCTACACCAACCATTAGAAAGCCACAAAGAGAAATAATGTAGATATAATAATATATGTGATATGTATGTAGATGGAGATGAGGTATAATGTAACCAGTGTGAATTATGCAAAGGTATCTGTTTGGGAACAAAGTGGAAGGAACCGCGTTTGTAGTGTTTGGTGTGACGCGAGAGGATGTGAAGACCAGCCTGGCAGCCTCTTTAAGAAGAATCACGGTGAGCTCTACAGAGTTCATCTACCAAATATAGTAGATCTACCAAAATGCGGTTCTACCACATGTAGATATGAGCACCTGCCATTTCTCATTTCTGCATTTATTTTATGTATTTTTATATTTTTATTTTATATATTTTTATTTATTTTATTTTGTGTCTAGATCAGGGACGGAGCAGGACGTGCAACATTGACTAGAGACATGATCCAGAAAACATTCCCAAACATCCCAGAGCTGGTTGGAGGCTCTTTGTACGTTGCAGTCAGTGTTTTAACATATACCGGTAAGAGTCAAGCATCTAGGTTTATGTGTGTCCATTGGGATTCGCACACTGTGTTCTGGTTCGTAGCTCCTGTGGGTATTACTGATGTAGATATGTTGGCATTTCAGGGAGTGAAATGGTGGAAGCTCAGCGGAGAGGCATTCAGATTGTGACGTCACCGTATACCATCCACTTCAAAAGGACGCCCAAATTCTTCAAACCTGGGATGCCTTTTGATGTCTTGGTATAAAATATATACTCACCGGCCACTTTATTAGAAACACCTCCCTCGTCCTTCCACTATTGGCCACTTCATTAGATACACCTACCTCATCCTTCTACTATCAGCCACTTATTTAGAAACACCTGCCTCATCCTTCCACTGTTGGCCATTTTATTTAAAACACCTACCTTATCCTTCCACTGTTGGCCATTTTATTAGAAACACCTACCTCATCCTTCCACTGTTGGCCACTTTATTAGAAACACCTACCTCGTCCTTTTCACTGCCTTAGTTAAACTGCCAAGTGGAGGCAGGAATTGGGCTTCCCAGATGAATTGCCAAGGCATTGGATTAATTTGTGGCCTATTCATCAAAAACAACTTGCAAACATCTGATAAGATTTACACACATTTAACATTAACATTGTACTACCAGTGTTGGGAAACATGATCTTAACTCACCCGTGCTGTTTGGGGACTGAGCCCCTGCAAATGTTTGCTTTCAACCTATGATGCAATAATGTTTTTTATTTAATTCAGATACAGAGAATTATCTTCATTTCTGAATTCATGCACGACTCTGATCTGTATTCTAATTTAAATAGGTTTATGTGACGAATCCAGACCAGACACCAGCTGAAAATGTGGAAGTTGTGGTCACCCCTGGAGGCGAGCGGGGTCAGACCAGGGCCAATGGTATGGTAAAGCTCACAGTCAACACCCAGGGAGGAATCAGCAGTCAACAAATTAATGTGAGCCTTGCACTACTTCTTCAACCCATCAGCAATGTTATAGCATTTCTAAGTAGAAACCGCTTCATCAAGCACTTTTAATACACACCCATCCACCTTGTCTTCAGAATTCCTCTATGTCCTTATACCAGCTGTGGTTGGCAGGCAATTGTGACGTGCATCCTGGAGGAGAAGCCTTCTCCTGCCTTGTAATCATGCTGTCGATCCTTATCTGTCATTAAATCAGTCTAAGATGAAGAGTTCTCAGAGAAAGCTAACCACTCATACCTGCTCGCTTGTCGTCTCCATCCATTCAGAAAAGTATGGTGGTGTTGAGCTACCGTACTGTGTTTTGAATCTTGACAGCAAATCCCTCCCTGACGGTGATGCTAGCTGGCATTCATAAAGGAGCTAGCTAGGGTGAGTAGCTCTACATGGTTTCATCATTAGCTCACAAAGCCGACCTCTTCGCTCTCATTTCTTCTTAAGTAAAAGCGAAGGACTGTGATGAGCATTCAAAGGCTGTACCATCAGGGAGTGAGTCTTTAAGACCGAAACTGAAAAGCTTGATGTCCTTTGGCAAGACACTGTCAGGGAGACCACCGCGTCTCGCTACGGCGAGGTCAGAAACCACATGTTTGTAAAGCAATCCTTTCTCTGGGCTAAGGTCGGAGCATGACTGGGATAAGATGGAGAGCAGTGGGTTCTTTGCTGCATAGAGTGCAGCATCATAGTGGATTCAAACAGATAGGAATTTAACTTTTCATTTTAAGTGTGCAGTGTTGGCAAAGGCGTGTGTGAGCAGTCTATGGTGGGTGTTGAAAGGGGTTCAGGTGTGTGTAAGGGTCATTAGCGCATTTAGTAATCACCTTGGGATATAAGCTGTGGTGGATGCTGGTGGTGGGACGGATACTGTGGAGACCTTCTGCCCAATGCCAGGAGGTGAAAAGTCCATGAGATTGGTCTTTATATTTTCGAAGGCAGAGCAGTTGGTGTTGAGGGTCGAGATGAGGTTGGCGTCAATATACACACCAAGGGTTTTGGAGCGCTTGACTCTCTCCTCCATTGAACCGTTGAGAGTGATCATCTCAGGTTCTCCTGAAGTCTACAATCTCTTTATTTGCTGAGTTGACGCCGTTCCACCAATAGGACCCACCAATGTTGCATCATCAGCAAACTTGAGGATGTGATTTGAGCTCGACTCATCATGAGGCAGCGGTGTGAATAGCAGGGGACTGTGCACCCAGTTCTGAGGAGCACCTGTGTTCAGTGTGGTGGTGCTTGAGTGAACCCAGTTGCAGAGGCAGGCTCATAAGATATTGGTTAGAGCAATATGTGAACCGAAATGGATCCGGTGTGTGTTTTATTACTCCAAGCACTTGACCACGAGTGGGGTGGTGAGTGCTATGGGGTGACGGTCTATGAGGCAAGACACAGTTTTCCGACACAGGGCTGAGGGTAGTTGCTTTCAAGTGTTCTGGGACAACACCCCTCCCTAGACGGATGTTAAAGACATCGGTTGAAACATCCACAAACTGCTCTGTACATCCCTTGGGCACCTGACATGACATGTTGTCAGGGCCAGCAGCCATCCTAGGGTCACACAGCTACTGTGGATAGACAAAGTACTTGGTGGGTGGGCTGGTTTATCTCTCCGGCTGGCTGTTCCGTGCCTCAAAATAAATAAAAACGCTTCAGAGCATCTGGGAGCAAGACAACGCCATCACGCTCTTTGCATAGCTGGGCTTTGCCTCTCTGACTTGTAACTTTACTGTGATGGTTCTTGTGTGTCACAGGTAAAAACCAGTGACCCAGGAATATCAGAAAACAGACAGGATGAAAAGGAAATGACGGCCCAAGCCTACGCCCCTAAAGGAGGCTCCAACAATTACCTTCACATTGGCATTGACGCTGGAGAGCTGAGAATTGGTGATAACTTAAGAATCAATCTGAACTTCGGCGCGAGCCCTGGTGTCAGAGATCAAGACTTCACTTACCTGGTTGGTACTCCTTCAGAACACACGTGCATACACACAAAGTGGTCCAGAAATGGGACCTGGTTTTTAGTTTATACATTGAGAGTGTTGGTGGAATACACATTAAAGACCACTTGCCATTAATACAATTCAATTAAAACGTCCTTCCATGAGTTCTAAAATATCTGTGTAAGTACTTAACCATATGTTCCAGTTTCTCTTCACCGTGAGATTTAACCATCACTCTGCATTTACGCTAATCCACTGGGCAGATTTATATTTGAGTGATGGGCCATTGTCAGCAATGACATTTGGCGAGCATGCCAATGTGTTACACACCCACATCTGTTCTACTTCTTCTTCTCCCAGATCCTTAGTAAAGGACAGATTGTCCAAGCCAACAGGTTTAAGAGGCAAGGACAGGCTGTAGTCGTTCTGTCTGTACCGGTCACCAAGGACATGCTGCCTTCGTTCCGTGTGGTGGCGTATTACCATGTGGGAGCTTCCGAGGTGGTGGCTGACTCCATCTGGGTGGATGTAAAGGACACATGTATAGGAACGGTAGGTTGTACTGAGATGGTAGTTGGTCAGATATGTCCCTTAAATGTTTTATCAAATAATGCACAGCTGACTATATAACCAGGAAACCAAAATCATTACACTGGCTGCAGAGTTAGAGCAATAAATATAGCAATGCTGACGTGCAATGTGCTGAACTATTGTTTCATTCAGAGAAAGCTCCTCCAAATGGAGTATCTGGAGTGTCATTTGGAGTCCCATCTGTCCTTAACTCACCCGATTACCTTTATCGATAGTGTTAGAACAAGGGGCTCCACATATCATCATCGCTGCATTACAGGCAGATGAATGGCATTTTGAGACAGAATTCGAATTGAGAACCTAGGAATACTAGAATACTAGGAGGAAAACTAGGAAGCAGTGAGCACACCTGCCGTGAGGGGTGGACTGCCCTATACACAGCACCCAGGGAGCATTTAGGGGTTAGGTGCCTTGCACAGGGCCACTTCAGTCATGTCCTGTCGATTCAGGGAACCAAACTAGCAGCCTTACGGTCACAAGGCTGGTTCCCTTACCTCCAGCCCACAACTGCACCTCATGATTTTAACTCCCACTTAGCAGTCAACAGCCATGTGGCTCGGCCTTTTAATTAATTATAAAATATAATATAGCCAAAATAATCAGCAAGCAGCCTTGTCAGTGTGGCTGCTCTGGAACGATGTTAGCCTTTGCGTATATGCTCTATATGCCCGTGTGCCAATGCTGGAAATGCTATGACTTAAATTCCCAGGTTTCCCAGCTCAGTATAAATAGATCGATTCCCATCTTTTTCCTGAGAAAATGGGAATATCATTAGTTGGGAATGGTAACATTAGCAAATCTTTAACCAGATAAACTAGCTCGGACATGGTTGTTCTGCCCTCAAGTTGTCCATCAATTGTAAGCGATTGATTTATTAAGACACTGTTATGTCCTGGCGGCCTGTACAGGGTGTTTCCTGCCTTCTGCCCAATAAGCACTGGCTCCAGCGCCGCCCCCCGTCCTATCACCCAAATTGATCAGGGGTTTAAAAGATGAATAAATGAAAGGGGTTGTTATCCTTCCTGATTACTGCCTTCATGCCATGGGCTCTGGGGAACTTTCCTGTTACTGTCTCCAGGACCTGAAGGCGTCTAAAGATCCGGCTGAATTTATTTATTTGGTGTTTTAATTGTCCTGAAGGTCCAAATAGATGGTATGTGACGCCTATTTGCACCCTATGAATTGGTGCCAGCATGAAATGAGCCGCTTTGCTTTATATGGGGAGCTCATGAATAATGCTGCCCTGCCATCTGGATATCAGCATCAGCCACTGTAAAGCCCATATCGGTCGACAGCTATAGTGGTCTTCCACAGCCATTTATTTCAAACCCTTGTAGTTTGTAGAAGGAAATTTCTAGAAGAAAATTTTTACTTTAGTGTGTTATTCTCAAGCAGAAGCATTTAACATATTACCCCGGTGTCACCCTAGCTGCGAGTAGAGGTACCGGAAGCCAGAGTGTCGTATGAACCTGGGGATCGGTTTGATCTCAGAATTACTGGAGATCCTGGTGCCAAGGTTGGTCTCGTTGCTGTGGACAAGGGCATCTTTGTTCTCAACAAGAACCGGCTCACACAGGACAAGGTAGGTGGCTTCCAGGGGAGTTGATAACGCTCGATCTTTGTTAATCTGTGGAGACATGTTTCGTCCTTCAGTTGTCCAAATAGACGTTTACTTTTCCCATCAATAGATCTGGAACATCATTGAGAAGCATGACACCGGCTGTACCGCTGGCAGTGGTAAAGACAGTATGGGGGTCTTTTATGACGCAGGTCTGCTGTTCGACTCTGACAAAGCTGGAGGCACCGAGGCTAGAACAGGTAGAATCAGGAACCGTAAACCCTCATTTAAAATGGTTCTCTGGTAGTTCATCATAACTGCACCGATTTAAGTGTGGAAACTTACAGAGATCGAGGATTACTGTTCAAGATGGCAAAGTGTCTGGACATAATAGTCTTTTGTCTGTGTAGCACATGACTGTCCTTCCCCACAAAAGAGAAGACGGAGAGCTGTAACAATGCTACAGATCACCACCACACTGAGTAAGAATCTGAACACACAGTTACTGTACAGTTGTAGAAATAAACCTAGAACCCAAATCTTGACAGATACCATGGAATGTCTACTTATAGATGTTCTAAAACTGTCTCTCAAATTGGTTTTCTCAGCTGTGGTTTCGTTCCTGCCTCTATCTCTACCTCTCTGATCTCTACCTCTATCTCTCCAGCTGGAAACTACACTGGCGAACTGAAGAAATGCTGTGCGGACGGTTTGAGGCGGAATAAGCTGCGCTATACGTGTGACCGGAGAGCTACGTTCATCACTGATGGTGAAGAATGTGTCAAAGCCTTCCTGCACTGCTGTAACGAGATGCAGAAGCGCAGGCAGGAGGAAGTAGAGGACGAAATGTACCTGGCTCGGAGTAAGAAACAACTTTGCTCTGCATGGGTCTTCCGAGAAGTCTAAAGCATTGACGGTGGTTCCCTATTAAAACGTACTGCCACTAAGGGCACGGTTCACAGCAGGGATTATATGGAAAGAGCCTGAATGAGGTCTTTTCTGTAGGGACATTTTTAAACCATGTCCTACTTTCTTCCTTTTCATTGTGGTCACACAGGTGAAGATGAGGAACATGTCAGCTTCGATGACATCATATCACGTACACATTTCCCTGAGAGCTGGCTCTGGGAAGACAGGGTGCTGCCGAGTTGCCAAGCAGGCCAATGGTAAATGTTTAAAGCTCTGGATCGGGTCTTTAACGAGAGGGCAGGGCCATAGTGAGTCCAGCTAATAATCCTATATCTTAACTGGTGCTTTTCCATCTTCCTCCAGTGCTACAACAACCCTTAACATGAACGACAACTACCTGAAGGACTCCATCACTACCTGGCAGATCCTAGCCATCAGCCTGTCCAAAACCCATGGTCAGTGTTCAGCATCCCCCCTATTGACAATAATAGCCATTATGAGGTTTCATTCCAAACAACACCCTATGCCCTCGAGTAGCGAGACCTACGCTGAGAAACTGAGCTGCAGCATTGCTGCTAACTGTGCACTGACACTAAAACCAGGAGAGGGACCACCCCTACCCAGTGGTTTGGATCCAGAGCCAAAACTATACATGGAAATGAGTCCACCTATATTTAGGTGGTGCCTCACACACAAGCTCCAGCTCCCTACAATCCCTTAGCACCGGACGGGTAAGTGGCATTGCACCAGGGCCCGTCTCATGGGAACCCTGATTGCCCCCCATTTCAATGGTTAGAAACCGGGGCGGGTTCTCCCCCCTGGGCAGGGGACACCATGTCCTTAGTGTTGTTTTCATTGGGGATTTTCGATCGTGTTCGCATAGGAAACTCCAGACGACATAGCACCAAACATCCCTAGACTACACAAGCCCTTCTGTCACATCAAGGCCCTGATCCAGAAGGAGTCATACAGTCTCACCATAGCATTTACAATCAATAACCAACCATCATTTCTCAGAATTCTACAGTCCAGGTCCATGACGTTGGTTAAACTGCAAGCTTAAACTCATTGCATGGTATCAGGGGGTGTCCATCGGCCTTGGTGCATTTTAAGCATTGTGGTTTTGCGCCAGTAACCAGTAACGGTATCAGTGCAGCCCTGGTAACATATCAACTCTCAAGTTTAGGCAGATTTTACAACTCCGTCACGACTAAACATGAAGGACATGTGCGATAGCTTTGATTACCAAATCCCTCACTCTTCTTCTCTCTGCAGGTATCTGTGTGGCGGATCCTTATGAAATGGTAGTTAGAAAGGATTTCTTCCTGGACCTAAAGCTGCCCTACTCAGCCGTGCGCAACGAACAATTAGAAATCAAGGCCATCCTGCACAACTACTCCAATAAGAAGCTCAAGGTACAGTGTGAAAGCATAGACACTGACGGATGTTGGTAGACATTTGTCTCTATGCCGCTTCTATGCATTACACTACATAACAAATCTTAATTTTCAACGTGTTTTCTTAATTCCATAGGACTAAAAATGGCTATTGGTCTCTATACACTTATGTGGTCAGGAAAATGATGTTTCGATGAGGTCTCTATGATCCAGAACACCTGCGACTCATTCAGTTCTGAGTAAACTTCAAGCTTTCGCTTCTGTAACTAGGAGAACTCCGGAGACGTTTGCAACAGTCCAGATGTTCTAGAACTTTGGCGAACTGTTTAGAACTGTCTGGGACTGTCCAGTAGTCTACATAGCAGTATAAATACAGAAGTGTTCAAACAGCCATTTCTGTTGATGCTCCAGTTGAGTGAGTGGATAGTGGATACAGAGCTACAGGTCATTTAGAGATCGTCTAGAGGCTGCATTCTCAATGATCAAGACCAGAGTGAAGAAGTACTCAGTGAAAGCATCTGCTTTACAAGGTCTACATTCCTGTCAGGGAACAAGACAGGGTGTGGGCACGTCATGTAACACGCTAGCACAGCAAGAAAAAGAGTTTTAACGATTTGCTGAAGTTTGCTGAAGTCTAAAAATTGTTATTAAAAAATCTGTCACAGTTTTGATGCTCTACATTTCAACGTAGAGCCATCCGGCCTGGGATTCAAACCCCTCCCATGTGTCTCCCATGTGTGGTGGTGTCTGTATGTTAGGTAGTGGTATTATCTGCTGAGCTACACCAACCATGTTGAGAACCTGTTTCCGGTTTGCTGCTCCCTCTAGGTGCAAGTTGAATTCCTAGAGACGGATCATGTTTGCAGCTTGGCCAGCAGGAAGGGCAGGTACCGCACCACAGTTAACGTGGAGCCCAAGTCCTCCAGATCCATATCTTACATTATAATCCCCATGGAGCTGGGGGACCACTCGGTCGAGGTGAAGGCTGCAGCGTATGGCTTATTACTCAGTGACGGAATAAAGAAGGCCCTGAAGGTGGTGGTGAGTATCATCTAGAGAGCATCAACAGTGTTCTCAGAGTGTTTACAGTTACTAGTCAACAGACATACTGTACAACCCCTGCCCCTCAACCACCCATACCCAGATTTGATGCTCAGATTTAGAAAAAGTGGAACAGTTGAAATGGGCTGGGGGGAAAAAAAAACAAACCACATTATAAATCTGTACCTCAGTGTCATACTTAAAACTGACCTTCTCTTTCGCTCAGTCTGAAGGTGTGTTAACCACAGTTGAGGAGATGAATGTGGAGCTCAACCCCTCCAAAGTTCCTGGTTGGTAGTTCAGTTACTATAG
The DNA here is from genome assembly GCA_024036415.1 of Prochilodus magdalenae. Taxonomy (NCBI): domain Eukaryota; kingdom Metazoa; phylum Chordata; class Actinopteri; order Characiformes; family Prochilodontidae; genus Prochilodus; species Prochilodus magdalenae. Next base: position 81,187 of record JAMWET010003874.1, on the reverse strand, counting down.
TGAGCACTGGCTTGTCTGTGCTAACCTGATTCTGTCAGAATGACGATCGGCATTCCGGTTCATGAATATATTTCTAACTTCATCTGTCTCTTTCTGTTATTCTGTGAAAAGGTGGAGTGCAAGTCTTGCGTTTGAGGAGTAATGTACCAAACCGCCAGGTCCCAAAAACTCCTGCGAATACATACATCAGTGTGTCTGGTAAGAGAAAGAAAACCAGTTCATTACTTTTGTCCATGATCCATTCTAGGTATATACTGTTACACAGGCACATACACAGTGCAATTTGTTAATTCATTCGTTCATTCATTCATTCGTGCATTCACAACTACCTACCACTCAGTTTTGAACTGAAAGAGTTACTACCCTAATATTATAGCTTGATAGTACCACATCATTCTTTAAGATTTCAAGTTTCCTGGATGAAATATAGGAAGGCAAAACAGTTCTAGAGGGTGGGCGGGTCTGCATCATGTAACTCCTGGTCCCTGAGAGACACGACTCTTCATGAATAACACTGGATGTGACCACCAGCACTGTCATGTTGTAGTGATGGAGTCTGGTCCAGAGTTTTGTTATATTCGGGTCTATTCTAGACTCAAAATGTGAACATGCATTCCGGGTCCAGAGATTTGTTATATTCGGGTCTTCCTCTAGGACTCAAAATGAGAACATTCCCCCTGGGAAGTAGGTTATGACTTGTTCCCTGTTTGATATGGTTATGAGGTGTTCTCCCAGGAGACACGTATTCAGGTTTACCTGGGACACAGTTATTAGGTGTTTCCTAAGGAGAAACGTTATGAACAGCTCCCTGGGTCGTCACGTCAAATGTGCATATGCAAAGACACGATTATTAGGTTGTTTAATCAAATAGTCTCAATCTTTCATGCAGGTGATGCCTGGGATCACCCATGACACCCTGGAAGACATGTTATGAGGTGTTCCCAGAGACACTAGTATGGAAATGTCTTTGTGGGAAAATACGTTATAAGGTGTTTCCTAGGAGACACATTATGAGGTGTTCCCTGGGAGAACAATGAGAACATACATGAGAAATATATTTCAGACATTTCAAAAAGTCCAAGATGTAGGAATCCCAGGGGGGACACATGATCATGTGGGTTCCCTGGGAGATATGTTATGAGGTGTTCCTCTACCCATCCACGTCCTTCTCGAGGTGTTTCTTCCAGGGGGGACGCTCCGTTGATCGAGCAGTTCCCAGGGGGGACACTTTCATGAGGGCGTATGATCCTGCCCTACTGGGCTGTGGAGATAGTTTATAAGGTGTTCCCTGGGAGATACGTTATGAGGTGTTCCCTGGGAGATAAGTTTTGAAATGTTCCCTGGGAGATACGTTATGAGGTGTTCCTTGGGTGATACTTTATGAGGTGTTCCCTGGGAGATAGGTTATAAGGTGTTCCCTGGGAGATATGTTATGAGGTGTTCCCTGGGAGACACGTTATGAGGTGTTCCCTGGGAGACACGTTATGAGGTGTTCCCTGGGAGACACGTTATGAGGTGTTCCCTGGGAGACACGTTATGAGGTGTTCCCTGGGAGATACGTTATGAGGTGTTCCCTGGGAGATACGTTATGAGGTGTTCCCTGGGAGATACGTTATGAGATGAACACCAGCAATTTTCAGTGAGGATCATTCACTCTTTCAAAATGAGAACATATACAATATGAGAAATATATTTCAGACATTTCAAAAAGTCCAAGTTGGAGGAACCACAGTGGCAGAACACAAGCATAAGATCATGTGGGACGTCTGGATACCAACATAAATGCTCCTCTACCCATCCACGTCCTTCTCGACTGCTCTCCTTCAGCTCAGGAGATCGCTCCGATGATCGAGCAGGCCCTCAATGGAAACTTCATGGGGCGTATGATCCTGCAGCCTACTGGCTGTGGAGAGCAGACCTTGACTAAACTGACCCTGCCCATCACCGCTACGCACTACCTGGATGCCACCAAGCAGTGGGAGGGAGTGGGTGTCCACCGCCGTGCCGAAGCTATTGGACACATCAAGTCAGGTGAGAAAATTCAACTAGCACTGTGTTTTGGTGTTTAATGTCTGGTTGTTAGCACACCAGAGGGGCACATCTGGGCAACAAGTTGCTCCTTTGAAAGATGGGAGGGATTAAACCAAAAGTAACTAAGTTCTAAGTTGGTTAAAACATCTAGATCAAATGAAAACAAAATAACTGGCCTTGGCGTTCCAGCGTTTTCAGAGGAGACAGTATTTGTTTGAGACTGTAATCAAGTAAGAAAAGTTATACATGATCAGGAAACTCTGTAGCTTGGGTAAAGTCTGAGACTGATGGCCTGGGTTAGGATCCATTTGCTACTGATACTGGCTCCTCTCTTTCCGCTCTTAGGTCACGCTCGAATGATGGGCTTTCGAAAACCAGACGGATCCTTTTCTTTGTGGCCACCCACACCCAGCAGCACATGGTAAATTAATACATGCACAGGGACCATTGCTTCTCTTCCTCCTGAATAAATCTTCCCGATTCCCTATTCCGGATGGTGACTGTTTGTTTTTTGTATCTGTGGAAAAGGCTGACAGCATACATGGCCAAAATCTCTGCCATGGTCTATGAACTCATAAATGTAAGAGAGGACGTCCTTTGCGGTGCCTATAAGTGGCTGGTCCTGAGGACACAAATGCCAGACGGCATGTTTACAGATCCTGTACCTGTGACAGGGCAGCTGGTGGTAAGCTGATATCAGCTTCTGTTTGAATGGTGAATGAATTGCGTCTAATGAATCTCAGAACCATGGTAAAGTCCAGGGTTTTGGGTAAAAGCTTCACTGTGTGATTCCAGGGTGACGTGCGAGGAAAGGATTCGGATGCGTCTCTGACAGCATATGTTCTGATTGCCATGCAGGAAGGAAGTGAAATTTGCGCAAAGACGGTCACAGTAAGTCCAATTTGAGCAGTGAATGAGCGGGTATGGATGAAAACATGAAGGAGGCTAACGAACTCTACATTGTTGTAATTCTCCCTCTGTTTCTATTTCTTGTGCGTTTAGAGTCTTCCGGAGAGTATGAGGAAGGCCATTGATTATCTGGAAAGGAGAATTCCCACTTTGACCAATCCTTATGCTGTTGCTCTGACCTCCTATGCCATGGCCAACGCTGGCAGATTCAACAAAGATCTTCTGATGAGGCATTCCTCTGGAGGTCGACCAATTTCACATTCCAAGTGTTTTTAGGCATCTGGAAATGAATGAATCATTTGTAATTCATTAAAAGACGAATTCAGTTCAGTAACTCTACAGAGTATTGATCTCTTTTGAACAGACGGTGCATACTGGGAAGTTGCTGGGGGACAGTACTTCACCCTGGAAGCCTCAGCCTATGCCCTGTTGGCTCTGGTGAAGGCGAAGGATATTGACACAGCAGGGAAAGTCGTGCACTGGCTAAACAGGCAGATTGGTCCCAATGGAAATACGGGCACCACACAGGTTACTTGCATGCACGCTGAGGCAACCTGATCCAACCTGTAGCGGATAGTAGAAAATAAAAAAATCAAAACACATTCAAATGAATAGTGTAGGGATGAGCCAACATGGAGGATGTTCTTGGTCGTGAGATGTTCTTGCTGATCCTGGGACACACATATTGAATGTAGGGATTCGGAATAGCTCTACCCGAATTATTGTTAGGAAGAAATGCCTTTAGAGGACAAAGTGTAAATACATATCAGATGACTGAAAGAAAAGGGAACACAGCCCAGATATGTGGTGGTGAGGAGAAAGAGCCATGCAGGCTGATTTGCTCTCCACTGCGAGAGAGGATGCTGGGCTGCATGACTCGCACGCCAGAGAGAGAGCACAAGTCGGAGAGGACAAAACAAGGCCTCGTTTTAAGGTAGTTTTGGGTTTACAGCTCCTAACGGCACCTGGCACTGCCGTCATAGGGCTTCGCCACATGGTACGCCTTCAGAAGGATTCCAACAGTGGCATACAGGAGGTGTGCTGCTGTTGTGTGCATCCTGAGGACTGGGAGGCTGACACTGATGATGTGAAGTGGGTCTTCCAGCTAGTGGAGGTCGACGACCCAGAGCTGCAGGTTGCCCACTGCCTCATGTCCCCCACAAACACTGAAGCCTGTGCCCCCAACCGCCCCAGTTTGGTGTCTTCCTCTCACTCTGATCCAGTCTTGGCTTCCCTCTCTCTCTAAACAGCATTCAGCTGGATGATTCAGTCCCGTCCCCTTCCCGTCACGTCCCAGTTCTGCACCTGATCGATTCTAAGCCCCGTTGCTTCTCAGGTTCACAGGGGTAAGGAGGGTAACCAAGAGAGCGCATGCCCAGGGTGGAGGATGAGGGCTTTCCCTGGCCAGAATAGCTGTAATGGCCTGATGGCTGTACAACGCCTAGTGGACCCTTTAGTGCCACCGCTTTCGTCAACTGTTAGTCCTCCAGGAGCCATCTCACACTGGCGATAGTTACCACCTGGCCCCCTGGAGGGTGTCCTGAAACAGCTGCTGTTGAAGGCACCTTCCCCCTCAACAGTGCCACCTGGTGAGAGCACGCTACAGCCACTGGCGGGGTTGACTGTGCCATTGGGCTACATCATTGTGTACACCGGGGCCATTGTCCACCAAGCTCCAGAGCTTAATGCTCTTGGGTGTCCCCTGCAGTACCTCACCTCTCCTGGTCCAGTGACTGAGCCTTACCTTATTCTTGATCCTGGTAGCTTTACTGTAGGAACTTGGAACTTCTTTAGCTCCAATACACATCAACACTGTTAAAGTAGGAAACTAACCCTGAGCATGGCTAATACTTGTGTATTACATGTCACCCAGTCGACTATCATGGTCTTCCAAGCTCTGGCAGAGTATGACAAGAACGCGAAGAGATACCAAAGTACAAACCTGGAGGTGGAGCTGTCTGTGAGTGGTCGTAGCAAACCCGTCAAATGGACTTTCAAAAAGGACAACACACACCTCACACGTTCAGACAAGGTTGGACATGCTCCTTACTTCTGATCAGAAACTAACCAGCTCAGATTGGCTCCTCAGTCTGTGATGAGTACTTTATTTCGTTCACTGGAGTATTAGATACAAATCTGTACATAATTTCCATGTCAAAATCAAATACATGTACAAAACTGAGATGTTGTGATATGTTAATCTGAAAATGATGTACATATATGTAGATAAATGGTATATGTATATTCAACACTTCACTTTTTCAGTGGCATTATGTTGACTTGTGTTTGATATTTTAGGTTTAAGCCCTTTCAGAGAAATGGGCATTCAATTCCAAAATTCAATTATTCATTAAAAACTTATTTAAAATGTTTTTAAAACATTTATATACTGGGGTTTTTTTGTATGTATAGTGACATTACAAACTAATGAAAGATTTCTGTGCTTTGTGCATTCATAGGTTCAGCTCAAGCAGCAATTTAACATTACTGCTAAGGGAAATGGTGTGGGATCTCTCAAAGTGAGTATTAATACATGCTCTAATACATGAGTCTTGTTTGAAGGTTCTGGATGTACGGTTGTATGTGTTGTGTGTTTGAAGGTTCTGGATGTACGGTTTTATGTGTGGTGTGTTTGAAGGTTCTGGATGTACGGTTGTATGTGTGGTGTGTTTGAAGGTACTGGATGTACGGTTGTATGTGTTGTGTTTGAAGGTTCTGGATGTACGGTTGTATGTGCGGTGTGTTTGAAGGTTCTGGATATATGGTTGTATGTGTGGTGTGTTTGAAGGTTCTGGATGTACGGTTGTGTGTGTTTGAAGGTTCTGGATGTAAGGTTGTATGTGTTGTGTTTGAAGGTTCTGGATGTACGGTTGCATGTGTTGTGTTTGAAGGTGTTGGATGTACGGTTGTATGTGTTGTGTTTGAAGGTTCTAGATGTACGGTTGTGTGTGTTTGAAGGTTCTGGATGTAAGGTTGTATGTGTGGTGTGTTTGAAGGTTCTGGATGTACGGTTGTATGTGCGGTGTGTTTGAAGGTTCTGGATGTACAGTTGTATGTGTGGTGTGTTTGAAGGTACTGGATGTACGGTTGTGTGTGTTTGAAGGTTCTGGATGTAAGGTTGTATGTGTTGTGTTTGAAGGTTCTGGATGTACGGTTGCATGTGTTGTGTTTGAAGGTGTTGGATGTACGGTTGTGTGTGTTTGAAGGTGTTGGATGTACGGTTGTATGTGTAGTGTGTTTGAAGGTGTTGGATGTACGGTTGTATGTGCGGTGTGTTTGAAGGTGTTGGATGTCTGGTTGTATGTGTTGTGTGTTTGAAGGTTCTGGATGTACGGTTGTATGTGTGGTGTGTTTGAAGGTTCTGGATGTATGGTTGTATGTGTGGTGTGTTTGAAGGTTCTGGATGTACGGTTGTATGTGTTGTGTGTTTGAAGGTGTTGGATGTACGGTTGTATGTGTGGTGTGTTTGAAGGTTCTGGATGTAAGGTTGTATGTGTGGTGTGTTTGAAGGTTCTGGATGTACGGTTGTATGTGCGGTGTGTTTGAAGGTGTTGGATGTACGGTTGTATGTGTGGTGTGTTTGAAGGTTCTGGATGTAAGGTTGTATGTGTGGTGTGTTTGAAGGTTCTGGATGTACGGTTGTATGTGTGGTGTGTTTGAAGGTTCTGGATGTACGGTTGTATGTGCGGTGTGTTTGAAGGTGTTGGATGTACGGTTGTATGTGTGGTGTGTTTGAAGGTTCTGGATGTGCAGTTGTATGTGCAATGTGTTTGAAGGTGTTGGATGTACGGTTGTATGTGCGGTGTGTTTGAAGGTTCTGGATGTACGGTTGTATGTGTGGTGTGTTTGAAGGTGTTGGATGTACGGTTGTATGTGTGGTGTGTTTGAAGGTTCTGGATGTAAGGTTGTATGTGTGGTGTGTTTGAAGGTTCTGGATGTACGGTTGTATGTGTGGTGTGTTTGAAGGTGTTGGATGTACGGTTGTATGTGCGGTGTGTTTGAAGGTGTTGGATGTACGGTTGTATGTGTGGTGTGTTTGTTGGGTGGTAATAAATATTTTTTGTGCAGGTAACAACACTGTACTATGCTAAACCCACCGAGAAGGAAAGTGACTGCAGAGATTTTGAACTTTCAGTTAAGATGGAAAGACAACGTGAAGGTAGGGTTCACCGTGACCCAAAAACATGTTCTTGCTGGGACACAGAACCAAACAACTCCTCATATTGTATAGTGAAATGTTAATGTCATCTCTTTACAGTAACATATCCAGAAGCTAAAGAAAGTTACCAGGTCACCATTGAAACCCAGTGAGTACACTGTAAAACGTATATACCAAGTGCATAAAATTCATAACATCTATTTTGTAATTTTAGTTGAACAAAGAATTGAGGTTCTGTATCAAATGATTAGACCTATTAATATATGAATAAAATCTTGTGCTTGTTTTTATTGATTTGCATAGATATAAGAGTGCAACCAGAGATGCCACTATGTCTATTTTGGATATCGGCCTGCTGACAGGATTTGTGGTGGATGAACATGATCTTAGTGATGTAAGGAAATATCTACCACATTATTAACAATATGAGTGAGCTTTCCAGAAACTAATAATAATTTAAGGGAATGTAACAGAACAGAATCGAATTATAAATTGAATTTATTTCCGAGACAGTAATATACCTTTTTAAATATAAAAAAGGTTTTTACTCATTTAAATGTTTTGAAAACATTAACAAATAAATTATTATTATTATTATTATTTATACTTTCATCATTGCAATAATTTATTTATTTGTTGTTAATTAGTTAATAACCAAAAGTTTTTAGCATTCAATTTAAACCAATGATTTGTAAGCTTCTTGAAAAAAAGTGATTGATCAATAGCATTAAAAAGCATTGGTCAGATCAATCAAAGGTGTGCTCAGTGTTTTGTTTTCTGCCTAATGGCCACCCATGAAAATGGATCAATTTTTAAAAAGTTGTGGCGAACTGAAATGGTTGCGTCTTAAAAGCCAGATTGGATAAGTTTAATGGCAAAGGACAAGTCTAAGTTGGGCTGTGACTGTTTGGAAAAAGATCTTTGTAATGAAGGGGGGGAAATCAGAGGATCATCCCTCCTTTGTGTTGCAGAAAACTGTGAGCTATTTTTTCAGGTACTTGGAATTCTGCATGATGAAGTGTAAAGACTACAGCTGTATGCAATATGTTCTAGGGTCTGGCTGTATTCGCAATGGCATGCTACTATACTGCACACTACAGTAGTATGGTATACAGTACAGTAACAATTTCTGACCAACAGTGTAGTATACTAATACAGTCACATGACCAGTTACCTCACATTTACCTCAGAGCTGAACCTCCTGTATCCACTGTTTAGAGCTAGCTGCTGCTAACGCTGCTCAGGTCACCTGAGATACGGTTAGCCTAGCTGTTAGCTACCCTGGCTATTTGGCTGAAGTTGTCTTTACAAACTGCAGGGACTGTTTTTGCTTGATCATTTGCTCAGATTCTCGTTTTGCAGTCTGTTGCTTAAAGGTGGAGGTCACTTAAAGTCATGCTGGCATCACGTATGCAGTGTGGAAGCCAGGTTTCTGTTAGTACTATAATGCGTGCTCAGGATGCATTTTATCCTCCTGACTTTTATTTTGTAAAAGTCTTTGTAAATGATTGTAAATGACCTAAAACCTAATTTCCAGCAAACACGCTGAAGCTCTCGTTAATAGTTCTTGTGCCTTTCTTTTGCATATTATAAAAACGCTAATGAATTAACATTTGTCGGGTTTTTGTTTCTTTGCTTTTTTGTTTTCACCACAGCTGGTCACCAGGAGCGACCACTATATTCAGAAGTTTGAGATGGATAAACAGCTTTCAGAGCGAGGCTCCCTCATCCTCTATCTAGACAAGGTACACATGAAGGCAACTCATCAACAGACTCATTTTTCCTCTCCTGATTAAATTTGTGTTGGTTTTCCAGATAGGTTAATTCCTTATGAGCGTTTTTTCTTGATTTTAACAGTCAAAATCTTCCGAACAATGTTGATAAGATACTTACATTGTCATTGCACAGTGTACAACGACATTGAGCAGTAATCCAACGGCACTTTACACATAAAATAATTGCACACAGAGCTAAAATATATAAAGTGCAGGATTAAGAGAGAGAGGAAAAAAGGAAAACGAAAAAAATGAATAAAATAAATATCTGTATATATTTAAATATAAGAAATGACTTTAAAACGGTATATTACGGTAAAAAGACAACAGACAGTAATAATGAGCAGGGTTGGGAATACATGTAACCGAGTTACGTAATCAGAATACCAAAAAGGTCACTGTATTTTGTTGTAGATAATCTGAGACAGTAATCTGAGTACAAGGACATTGTGAACACAGGGAGTATTACCAGCAGGGTTACAATGCAACCCCATACAAGTCAACTCAAACAGACGTAGCGGAGAAGCTAAATTCATTTGTAATCACTGAGGCGAAAACACAACCCAAAATACTTGCATTGTATTTAACTGGCTAAGGTTAGTTCCTAACTGGCCGCATACCACAGCTGGTAAAAGCTAATTAACCTACAGCATTTAGTAGATTACAGCAGATTACCACCAGCAGGATTACAACAATACCAACCCGCAGGTAAACTCATTATAAGCCTTTCTCCACTTTCTTTACTTTCACCACAACGCATAATAAATGTCACATAAAATTATCTGACATAAAATTAGTTTCACTTTTGGTTGTGCGATTTCTTGCTGTAGTTTTCCCAGTGATGGTTCCTACTGTTAATCTGCATAAATGATTATTCGTACTGAAATCAGTCCATGTTGACTTAGTTTTGGTGTGAAATTGATGTTGAACTGTTTCGATATGGACAATGATTTTGGACGGCTGAAAAGTGGACATCTAAAAATGACACCACAAACAGCATGGTCGAAGTCCAAGTACGACCCACCAAGCTGAACTATAATGAGCTAATGTGGAGCTCTCAACACACAAATCCACTAACTACACACGGTAAATGGCAGAGTGTCCCTCGGCCTCTCTTTATAGTCTCATAACTCCAGATATAAATCACAAACCCTCTTGCATTGGGATTAAATCCACAGGATAGACTCTATAGATGGGGGAAATATCGGCGGAACCGTATTTCTGCACTGTGTTATCGCAACGGGCAAGAACTCGTCGTTAAAATGTGATCCCTTTTCATTTTTGTAAGCTCATGTCTGGTTTATCCTGGATTATAATTTACGCTAACTGACCAAGAGAAAACATATCTCCACTCCTTGACTTGAACAATCTCAGTCGACTGATAGGTCGCTGATGGAAGGATTCATGGACTTTCAGGCGGCAGCCCTACGTATTTTTAACACTATACCACTACGTTGAAAATACATCGGTATGTAAGACGTCTTTGCTGGTCCTCACCAGGTTTCTCACAGGGAGAAGGACAGAATCGTTTTCAGAATGCACAAGATCACTGACGTGGCTATGCTTCAACCCGCGGGCATCACTGTGTATGAGTACTACTCTCCAGGTAAGTAGCCACACACACACACGCCAGTGGCGTACCCATAACAGTAACACTTTCCATGAGTCCTGTATTTGTAGTGCTAGCTAAATGCTTTTATAAGGTGTTATAAGACATAACAGCTTGCGTACTTACTTACAACTATTTATAATTACATGCAGAACACTTTATTACATGCAAGTATGCAAGTTCATGCCATGTGTCATAATGCGCTATAATATCAGTTCATAAGAACGTTGGAGGCGTGAATATTGTACTGGGTCAGCTATGGCTTTAAACAAGCTTTGTTTAGTCAAGTCTTCAAAAAGCAGACATGCATAAATTTGGCAGAGCAACATATTCACGTCGTATGTCCCATATTACCAGTTAAGATGCTTACATAAACAGCCAGTATGTTTTCCCCAGACAAACGCTGTACAAAGTACTTCCACCCTATGAAGAAAGATGGCACTCTGAACCGACTCTGCAGTGATCAGCAGGATCTGTGCTCCTGTGCTGAAGGTATGGGCACTTACATGATGCTAATCCAGCAAAAATCCATCATTTAGCAACACGTATTATTTAGCCACCATTTCACTTGACATAACCTTTTGTGTTTGCCGTCCTGTATATAAGAGGAAGTGATCTTTAAGTGTTGCAAACTCATTTAGAGGGTGTACTTTTACCTAAAGTCCAAAACCATATATATCCTATGACACAGAAAACTGCAGCATCCAAAAGAAAGAGAAAATTACAGAAGACCGTCGGATCGCAAAGGCTTGCGAAGTTGGCATGGATTACGGTAAACTCCGACTGACTCTTACTACAGTAATGCGTACACTGTTCCGTCATTCATGTTGGAAAAAGGAATATGGTTGTAATACGAGAGATAACTGAATGTATGAAGGATGTTCTCATATATGCCTTTTACAGTTTACAGAGTCCAAGTTGTAAGCATGGACCTAAGCCCCCACACCGACTACTATAACATGAGGATTGAACAGGTCCTGAAGGAAGGTATAGCTGCACCCTATGTGTTTGTGCGTCCATCTATCCCAGCAAAGTATTCATGTGTAGATGAAACACCATGTGCCGTCGTGTCACCTGCAACAGGAAAGCAAATACACCCATCGTCAAAAGATAAGTTTCACAAGTAGGTGCACCAAAGAATTAACCAACAGGAACGAAATTTGGTGGGTAGGTTTGTCATCGGGAGGTAACGAAGGACGGGCTTCATCAGTGGACCTGACTGACCCAACAGCAAGCAGTGATGCCCTTCCACGAGTCATCCTGCCAGCACCATTGGCAGACGGCTGCACAGTGCAGGACTACATGCACACAGACTGTCCTTAACACGTCAACGTTGCTGAAGACTGCAGTGGTGTCGTACCAGACGGTCATGGAGTGATTAAGAATGGCAGCGGGTCATCTTCAGTGAAGAGTCCCGCTTTAGTCTTGGTGGAGACGACCAAGTCTGTGTGTCGAGGCACCGTGGTCAGCACCAAGATGAATGACTTGTTGTCACACGTCCAGAATGCCTGGTGCCCCTTCACCCCTACCGCACCATCTGCAGGAACTGTGTGAGTATATTTAAGCTGCATGGGATGGATTATCACAGGACACCATTAGGAACCTCTACAGCTCCATGCCGAGACATCTGAATATCACCATACTGAGAGACAGACTTCTGTATGTGTAGCTCAATAAATATTGATCATATCAGTCTAAATTTATCATCAGTTATTATTATTCATGTTCCAGGTGACCTTAATCTTCCTTCCCAACAGCACCGCAATCCCACACTTCCTTCTGGGTGCAGCTGTTCTTTTGACGATGAGTGTATATGCTGGGGGTTTTTGGGGGGAAGTTGAAGTCATGTTGGATACAAAACTAGGAACTAACACTGTACCCCACTAAACAGCTCCACATCCCCACACGTCCAGCCACAGTTGAGTAAAATCCCCTGCGTATAGTCCTAGCTGTCATAACACTACAGAGCACTCGTGCCTTAATGGCAAGGCTCCAATAACATGGCCCCTGCAGCTGAGAGTGACCACTCCCCACCATGCCAACAACGCTGTCCTGAACTCCACTCCTTTTAGGGACCTGCTTCCTTCATTGACCTGAGCTGGAGGATGGTCGCCATCCAGCTGTGTGGTGTAGTTCTGCCAGTGTGAATGAGCACAGCTGGTTGCAGTAGGGATTCCAGTTCACTGTGTTCACTGGCCAAGTAAACACACATACCACTGGAGTGCGCTCTTGGCCACACACCTTCCCAGTTCTCCATTGGTGTAGCGCCCTGTTCCCCACAAACACCAGATAGCGACTCAGCACTGCATTCTCCTCAACACCACCCAGCTCTCAGCATTGCTCCTTATTCTGTTATCCACTCTCTGTTTCCTCCGCCTCTCTCCTCATTCCACAAACACCCTGAAGCCTGAGCCACATGGGCTGGACTAGGACTATGTTGGCCCTGGAATATTTGTCTAGACCACCCCACTACAACCACAGGGACCACATTCACCCACCCATCACCATACCCCCCAAAACTTCCATCTTGTTTGCCACTAACATGGCAACGTCTGTGCACTCCAGTATTCACCTGGCACATACCATTTGTCCCAGGTGGTCTCCAGGTGGTAGACCTTTTTTTAGTGGCCCACACGTATCAGTATGTGCCTGATGAACCACACAGGACTGGAGCCTTAATAGTCACGGTAATAAGCTTACCTTTGCGGAGTGAGTGCATGTACTGAGAACATGGCAGAAAACACGCATCTCTCGCTGGCCTGCGTGGCTAAACATCTTCTCAACGGAGAACAGCTCCTTGTTTGCCGGAGTTCCAGCCCAGCGAAGTGCCATGCATCCTAACAGCACTGTTCCTCGCTGCTTTAGTGTTTACAACCGAGCAAAATCACAAAAACCAGCAGAAAGATGAAGCCTTCTTCGACCATTTGGCAAACGTGCTGCAGAAAAGTCATGTATGGAATTGTACCATCGATTCGTGGTTCGGATGGAGCTCCTGTGTCGGAGAGCAAACCTGTGATAATGAGCCCCTCCCCCCAAAGTGAGCTCAGAATCAATCCTGGGTGTGGACTCAAGTATTGGACTTTACCTGCTCCATATGTTCCTTCAAGTCTACAGTATGTGTAATAGGTTTGATGGTGTCTACACTTACTGTATGTTTACCTTGATGTTAGGCACTGATGCAGGCGTTGAAGGACAAGTGAGAAGACTCATGGGTCACCCCAACTGCAGAGAATCTTTTGGATTTAAGGAAGGCAAGGAGTACCTCATCATGGGCCGAAGTGCCGACCTACAAAGGACAGACGGAAGGTATTGTTTATGCATTTGTGTGTGAATATCTTCCCATGCTGGGATTATATGTTCATATGGATGCCTTTTCCTACCACTTTTCTATTATGCCACCACGGTTAGATGTTTCAGAAACTTTCAGGGTGCTCTGTTGTGATGTTGCTCTAAAGCCAATTTTCTGACAGAAGTAAAATGCTACATTACCTTGTCTATGTGGTTGGTGTAGCTCAGTGGATAACACCACTACCCACCAGGGCGCCACCATCACATGTGGGAGACTGGGGTTTGTATCCTGGTCTGGGTGACTATGCTGTGTTACACCAATAAGAGTCCATGGGCAAGACTCCTAACACTACACTGGCCTACCTGTAATATGGTTAATCTTGTAAGTCGCCCTGGATAAGAGTGTCAGCTAAACGTCGTAAGTGCAAGTCCATTTTGTTGTTTGGCAAATGAACATTGGTTAAAACAGCGGGCAAATGTTACCGAATGAGCGCCTCAGGTGAGAAGACAATCAGTGGGCCTGAGGTAGTTCAGTTTTGCTTAGCTAGTTCTGCTCGCAGTAAAACATTGTCTATCATATATTTGTCGACTTTTAATATGCCATGATGTATCGACTTTCACGTCCAGGTCGTAGCATCTACTACACTCACTTGTTACTTTAATTTATGTAAGTCTAAAAAAACACTTAGTTATCATTCCGGTTCTTTTCTTGTGCTGAAAAGGAGATGTCTGCAGTTGATAAGGTGAGTTATAGTTCTTACACCAATTTAGAAAAACAAAGCTCTGATGTTAACTGTTTAGATTACCTAGCAAACATCAGCAAAGCCAAACTGGCCTTTGGAGATACTCGATATAGTCAGTGGGTTGTTTTTAGCATGTTTAGCCACATCGTTGTGTTTTAACTGTCAGGCTTGTAGATCAGAAAAGGACTAACAAAGGCAGAGAGTTACCAGGCTAAGGTGGAGCTAAGGCTAGCTATATTTAATTTCGCTGGACAGCACACAAAACATGAAGATGTGGGTGCATAGCAAGAAATACCCTATAACACCCACAGTCTAGTGTAGGGTCTCCACACTGTGCTAGTCTGGCTTTTGACAGCAGGAGCTAATGTTAGCTAGGTTCGCTAGCTATATCTAGCTCCCATTAGAGGCCACCGATACCAAACTTATCCGTTTCCTCTTCTCAGCACATTTTTGACTAATTTTAAACAATAAACATAAACAAAACTTCGGCATGCTGAACACATTAACCTCAGCCGGTCAATAGAGGTTTGGACCTGGACATGTTAACAAGCAGGCTGGAGTGAAAGAACTGAACCTTTGTAAACCCTGGATAAACAAGGAAGCGACTGTGAAAAGGTTTACAGGTTCTATGATTGTTATTGTCGTACGGCCACCAACCTGTGAGCATGGTGGAGCGTATTTTGCAGGTCAAATTTAAATCAAATCAAATCAAATCACTTTTATTGTCACATCACATTTCCACAGGTGTGAAGGTGAGTGAAAAACTTAGGTGCGTAGTCCCTTACAGTACTTCAATACAAACATATAAAAAATATACATTAGACAATAAATATTTACAATACTAAGAACCAAATCTCTGTTTATACTAATTTACAGTTATGAATAAAAGTTATGACTAAAAACTATGATATATGCAGATGTAATTGAAGGTAAAAGGGGAAATATACAAACCTCAACTCAAGTATCTGAACACTCGAACACTCAGGAGCTCCAGTCCTGGAGGAGTTTGGTGATTTTCCTACTCGAAGTCATCCTATTCATCTCACCAAGTTACTCACCAAGTTTGCTTGGTGTGTTCGAGCAGGATACTGTGTTTACAGTGTGGTGTTAATGGTTGGTGTGCGGGTCCTCATTATTGTGATATCTGTTGTCAGGCTGCAGTACATCCTGGGTGAGCAGACATGGATTGAATACTGGCCTACACGCCAAGAAGGTCAAACACCACAATACAAAGAGAAATATGTGGGTATCTCTGCACTTGTTCACAATCTCATGAACTTCGGATGCAGTACATAAACGCCGGCATCGTTTAATATGCCAGTGTTGTCAAGTGAATCCTTGTGCATAAGCTTAACTCTGCTCTTACTATCACTGTGACTCTAGATGTGTAGTTTTGCCATCATGTACTCAAGTAAGATTCCCTTCTGGGATGTCCTACCTGGAGCAGAACCAAATAAACCTGTGTAAAACAATGTATTAGTTGGGTTTTTTGCATTCTGTTCAATCTTTACATTCACACCTATCCAACCCCACTGTACCAAAGCTTTAACGGATTGTTCTGGCTGGAGTTCAGATTTAAAGCCTGTAGAGGATATTTGATATCACATGACCACAAACTTACTTGCCAATGGTCTTCAACCGTTTAAACCCATCTGTGCTGAGTGGAACAATACCAAACCCATCTTGTCTGCAGGTTTAACCCACAAAACTTCAGTACTTAAAGAGATTAAAGGAGATCCCAAACAATATCCCATATTAACTCACTGTATCAGTCTTAATGATTTGTTGTTAAGACCATTACAAGCTGAGTGCTTTTATATTTTAGGTTTGGCCACCTCCTATCTACACTCACTGTCCATTCTATCAGCTCTACCGAGCACATAGGACACTCTGTAGGTGTACAGTTCCAGACTGTAGTCCATCCCAGATCACCCAGCACACACTGTGGGCTCCACTACCTCACAAGACAGTTTGTTTTTTTTATATCTATACTGTTTACAACCACATACTTACTGATACTGCTCTTACTCTTTGCACATGTCCTACTGTACTGTTACACACATCGTTTTTGTGTATTTGTCTTTGCATTACAGTGTGTGTGTGTGTATATATATATATAGTTTGGCCAGATTTGGTGGATGCCTTCCCTGGCACAGTTTGGAGCAAGACTGGACTGGGATTGTATCCACTGCTGGTAGACCTATATGACCGTATGCTTCCATACACCTGCAGATTCAGCTACTTCCTTCACACTATAGTCTTTGGCCACGCCCACATGCAGTCACTCATTATAGCCAATCATTAACATCGGCTTTGGAGCCATTTTCCAATCTATGGATTCCGTCACTCACATCCCGCAGGTATTTACAGACCCATCATCCTCATGCAGTGGCATGTGCAGGAGCCTGAAGGTACACATAACAGCTGTGGTTGGATTTGGCATGGACTGGACAGGTTTCTGGATGTAGGCCACGTCAGTGTTTAGACACTCTTGCATCAAGGAATTGGTCGTTTGATGGATGCCTTTCCTGGCATTTTACTGGTTGTTCCAGGTAGTTCCCACATCTGCAGCCCTAAGAGATGTCATCTTGGAATGCCGGGACAGGAAGGTTATGTTTCCCGGTAAGATAATGAGCAAAAATGTAAAAATGTTTTGTCCGAGTTAAAAATGTGCATAACATTCGTGAAACGTTTGGAAACGTCGCTACTGTGTGGCCCATTGCCTTTAAAAACCTGTCACTTCAGAATGGAACGCTTTAGTAGTGAAGTCATATTAAATTTCGGACATCTTGGCCAGAGATGTTTATGTTTTCTCAGTGCACGTATCAGAACATCTGAAAAGAGATGTTTAAAAAAATGTGTGCACAGATCCCAACACGGCATTCAAAAACATGTTTTCGCAATATGACTTAAACCACCTGCCGCACCATAAAGCAGAAGTTGGAAGTTGGCATGTCTAACTGCCTCTTGCTAAATTTATGAAGATAAGATCATTTATTAAACGGGTCGACAGTAAAGCTGAATGTCATGCTGAAAGTCTGTTGAAATGGTCCGAGGTTCATTGATGAAAGTACATGTGCATTCATATGATACAACATTGGAGTTATGTGTGTTCAAATAATACCACATGGTATATCATTTATACAACACTGGTGCAGTGGGTAGCACTGTCACCTCACACAGTGTGTGTGTGCGTGAATGTGAGTGTTTGTGTGTGAGCGTGTGTATATGTGAGTGTGTGTATGTGTGTGTATATGAGTGTGTGAGAGTGAGTGAGTGTGTGTGTGAGCTTGTGTCAGTGAGTGAGTGTGTGTGTGTGTGTGTGAGAGCTTGTGTCAGTGAGTGAGTGTGTGTGTGTGTGTGTGTGAGCTTGTCAGTGAGTGTGTGTGTGTGTGTGTGTGTGTGTGAGCTTGTGTCAGTGAGTGAGTGTGTGTGTGTATGTGAGCTTGTCAGTGAGTGAGTGTGTGTGTGTGTGTGTGTGTGTGTGTGAGCTTGTCAGTGAGTGAGTGTGTGTGTGTGTGTGAGCTTGTGTCAGTGAGTGAGTGAGTGTGTGTGTGTGTGTGTGAGCTTGTCAGTGAGTGAGTGTGTGTGTGTGTGTGTGAGCTTGTGTCAGTGAGTGAGAGTGTGTGTGTGAGCTTGTGTCAGTGAGTGAGTGTGTGTGTGTGTGTGTGGGAGCTTGTGTCAGTGAGTGAGTGAGTGAGTGTGTGTGTGTGAGCTTGTGACAGTGAGTGAGTGTGTGTGTGTGAGCTTGTGTCAGTGTATGTGTGTGTGTGAGAGAGAGTGCGCATGTGAGTATGTGTGTGTGTGAGCTTGTGTCAGTGAGTGTGTGTGTGTGTGTGTGTGTGTGTGTAGCTTGTGTCAGTGAGTGAGTGTGTGTGTGTGTGTGTGTGTGTGTGTGTGTGAGCTTGTGTCAGTGAGTGAGTGAGTGAGTGTGTGTGTGTGTGTGTGTGTGTGTGAGCTTGTGACAGTGAGTGAGTGAGTGTGTGTGTGTGTGAGCTTGTGTCAGTGAGTGTGTGTGTGTGTGAGCTTGTGTCAGTGAGTGAGTGTGTGTGTGAGCTTGTGTCAGTGTGTGTGTGTGTGAGCTTGTGTCAGTGAGTGTGTGTGTGTGTGAGCTTGTGTCAGTGAGTGAGTGTGTGTGTGTGTGTGTGTGTGTGTGTGTGTGTGAGCTTGTGTCAGTGAGTGAGTGAGTGAGTGTGTGTGTGTGTGTGTGTGTGTGAGCTTGTGTCAGTGAGTGAGTGTGTGTAAGTGTGAATGTGTGTTTTAGCCCTGTGATGGTATGGGAACCCTGTCCAGGATGTTTCCAGCTTTGTACCTGATGAGCGCTGGGATAGACCCAGTAGGATTAGTGGCTTTATGGAACTAGAAAGAAAATGAAGCATGTGTGAGGAACCAGGCATGAATAAATGACACATGGAGGGGTGCGGGTCAGTGTGGCTGTGGATTAGAGTTCGGGGGTCTGTCCTGAGTGAGTACATGCAGTCTGGTGTCTGTAGTGTAAAGGAAACAATGGGGTTTAAATGATGGTGAGGATGAATAGGACGAGTGCGGGTCTGAACAAGATTGAATTTGTGCTTGGGGGTCTACCCTGAGAGTGGGGTCTGCACTGGTGAGTGTATGTGAAATGGTGTCAGTCAGTTGAGCAGACGTACAGTAGATGGGTGTGTAGTTTTCCAGCCCATTTATTCTTTATTAATGCATTTTTACTTAGATTCTATAAAATATTATTATTTGTCCACTACTTAAAAATTATACCATAAAATATATATAAAAATGTTACAAAAACCCTATAAAACTTATACAAAAAACAAAAACCTATTTTTACCAAAAATACTATATAAAATTATATGGATATATACACTGTGTTCCAAATTATTATGCAAGTAATATTTTCTCAGATTTTCCAAAATTACCTATATGAATTGCAGTCATTGTAATTTTCAAGTCATCAACTATTAGAGTACAATTGGAAGGTTTTTGAACCAACTGCCAATGATAACAGTATATTTAAAAAAAAAAAAAAAAGCACTCAAAATGCATGTTCCAAATTATTATGCACAGCAGAGTTTTCAACCTTTTCATTTTTATAAAGAACAAAAAAATGGTCATTTGTGAAATTATAAGCATTAGCAGGTTGTTACAAACTGAAATCAAACAGTTTTCAAGTCAAAACTTTATTCTAGGTGATGTTACATTTGCACATAGGACCCCTTGTTCGAAAGGAGCTTCTGAACTCTCTCGTCCATTGAATTTGTCAGGTTTTGGATGGTATCTGCTTGTATTGTTTTGCATGAGGACAGAATACCCTCCCAGAGCTGTTGCTTAGATGTGAACTGCCTCCCGCCATCCTAGACACTCCTTTTGATGATGCTACAGAGGTTCTCAATGGGGTTGAGGTCAGGGGAGCATGGGGGCCACACCATAAGTTTGTCCCCTTTTATGCCCATAGCAGCCAGAGATGCAGATGTGTTCTTTGCAGCATGAGACGGTGCATTATCATGCATGAAAATGATCTTGCTGCGGAATGCACGGTTCTTCTTCTTGAACCATGGCAGGAAGTGCTGTTTGAGAAACTCCACATACATTATGGAGGTCATCTTTACCCCTTCAGGGATCCTAAAGGGGCCGACAATCTCTCTCCCCATGATTCCAGCCCAAAACATTACTCCACCTCCTCCTTGTTGGCGCCGTAGCCTTGTTTGCATGGGGTGTCCATCAACCAGCCATCCTCCACTCCATCCATCTGGACCATCGAGCGTTGCACGGCACTCATCGGTGAGCAAAACAGTTTAAGTCAGTCTTCATGTACTGTTTGGCCCACTGGAGCCGTTTCTGCTTGTGTGCAGTGGATAGAGGAGGTTGACAGGATGGCTTACGCACAGCTGCAAACCTCTGAAGGACCCTGCGTCTTGTTGTTCGGGGGACGTCGGAGGCACTAGCAGCTTCAAAAACTTGCCTGCTGCTATGACAAGGCATTTTTGCAGCTGCTCTTTTAACCCGACGTAATTGCCTGTTGGAAAGAGTCCTCAATTTTCCCTTATCAGCACGCACACGTGTGTGCTCTGAATCAGCTACATACTTCTTGACTGTGCGATGATCACGATGAAGTTTCTTGGCAATGTTGATTGTAGTCATGCCTTGACCTAAACACTCCACAATTTGTTGCTTCTCAGCAGCCGACACATCCTTTTTCTTTCCCATTTTGGCTGAAAATGTAGGCTGCTTAATAATGTGGGACGACTTCTTCTTAAGTAGTCTTGCCTTTAATTGGACACACCTGCCAAACTAATTAGCACAGGTGTCTGCAATTGCTTTCAGTGATATAAAGAGCCCTGACACACATCGCCATCAATGGGTTTAACTGACAAACCAAAAATTCTTACCTTATCACTCTTAAACGCTTTTTGCATAATAATTTGGAACACAGTATATATATATATACATTTTTTACCAAAAAAGGTTCTACTTGTATCAGATTAGATAAGGGTGGAAGGGGCAGTACGTTGTGGTCATAGGAGTAACTGTGAGTCAATAGAGAAGCCATGATTTCCACCACCAGGTAGAAAGCCACATACAAACACAGCCCCAGGCAGGTCACCTCTAGCCATACAGTTCCACCACATACCTATAGCTGATGAAGAACAACATTACAGACCCTCTATCTATTTTTACAAACTTGTGAACATGTCTATGTGATGTCTTTAACATGCCAGAAGACGCATCATAAGTAAAATAAAAAACTCCACGGCATGTTTAGCCACTCTTGCATCAAAGAATTCCACAGTTGGTCTGGGATTTTGTGGGTCTGTCCAGATATGAAAATGCCCCCTCTGAATGTTCATGATGGCAGTCAGCCAGGTTTGAGACTTGTGAGAACTGTCCAGGATAGGAATGTCATGTTCTTCGATACAATGATGAGCAAAAGGCAGAACATGGATGTCCAGGATCTCAGTGTAGGCACTGTGGTTCAGATTTACTGTCGCCTCAACCAAAGAACCCATCTCCACCTAATTACAGCAGTCCCAGAACATGTTAGAGGGGAATCATTTTTGACCAGGGGGCTTTCTTTTTACAGGCTATCCTCTTATAGCACAAGCGGACAGCAGTAGCAGCCTGGGTACAACCCCCTTGAGAATTCTGAGAGAGGAGACATTTTAGAATGATATTTTAATGAGATGTAATATTAAGGAAATATCTGACCCTGATAACTGAAATTTTATCACAGTAAAAACAAACATGGGTGTGACCGCTTTTTCACCCTGTGAACAGAGCGACTGCATTCACCATGACTTTCTTTTTCTTCTGAAGTTACGCATTTTCCTTCAAACTTTTGCAAGAGGCCTGACTTCTGCTTTACGATGCTGTTTTCAGTGCTATTCGAGAATAAGGCCAAAGAAAAACAGGTATCTCCAAAACAGCAACTTTACAGGAGAGGCCAGGATGGGCCATTTCTGTTGGAAATTTCCACTTCTTTTTTCTATTCAACTCCATTTCAACTCCATTCTTTATGAAATTTCCACACAGTGTAAACAGCAGCTCATGTGATCAAATGAGCCATAAAAGTAAAAATCAACAAAAATGGAAACAGATGGTTTCTTTGGACAGTGATGCTTTATACAGACACACACACACACATATATACATATACATATATATATATATATATATATATATATATATATATATATATATATATATATATATATAGAGAGAGAGAGAGAGAGAGAGAGAGAGAGAGAGAGAGAGAGAGAGAGATAGATAGATAGATAGATAGATAGATAGATAGATAGATATACAAACACAAACACACCCACACATCTGTGCTCAGTGAGTACTGTAGTTTGGTTATATGTTGGCTGGAAACGTCATAAATAACCATATTAGTGTTAAGCAGATTATTTAAATTTGGACATATCAGAACTTTTTTTTTCACCAGGTTTCTTGGAGAAATGGTATTTATAATGGTTGATTTTAGTTTTCTGGTGGGCTGCTTTGCTTTGTACTTTTTATCAGGTGGGCTTTGGGGTGAGAACCCCAGCACTAGCTGCTGATCGACTTTATTTTGTTTATTAATTACTACTTTGTGTCTCAGCAACATATCGTTCAACCACTGCTCAGCACTCTGCAAACCGATTTCAAATTAATACATATTAGGGCGGACAGGACTAGGAACATCCATCAGCAACAAAGGTCTAATAGGATACACAGTGACAATCGGCAGAACAAGGATAAAGATGCTTGAAGTCGCTTTAAAAGATCAGAACCGTCCAGGCTGTGGTCCTCTCTGGGGCTCTATATGGAAATGAGAGCAGGACAATAAACAACAGGACAAACACAGTGGGGTGCGAAAGTTTGGGCAGCCTTGTTAATTTTCCTGATTTAGCTTTATAAAGCATTGATTGTTTGGATAAAAAAATTCTGTTAAATATATCATATAGGTGACAAACACAGTGATATTTGAGAAGTGAAATGAAGTTTATATGATTTACAGAAAGTGTGCAATAATTGTCTAAACAAACGTAGGCAGGTGCATAAATTTGGGCACCAAAAAAAAAAAACCTTAACTCAATATTTAGTAGATCCTCCTTCCTATAGCTTCTAATGAGAGTCTGGATTGTGGCTGAAGGTATTTTAGACCATTCTTCTTTACAAAACATCTCTAGTTCATTCAGGTTTGATGGTTTCCGAGCATGGACAGCTCTCTTTAAGTGACACCACAGATTTTCAATAATATTCAGGTCTGGGGACTGAGATGGCCATTCCAGAACGTTGTACTTGTGCGTCCCTCAACTTTAACAAGATTCCCAGTCCCTGTACTGGCCACACAGCCCCACAGCATGATGGAACCACCAGCCAATTTTACTGTAGGTAGCAGGTGTTTTTCTTGGAGTGCTGTGTTCTTTTTCCTCCATGCATAACGGCCCCTGTTATGCCCAAATAATACAGCACCTTATTCCAAAATGAAGCTGGCTTGTCCAAATGTGCTTTAGCATACCTCAAGCGGCTCTGTTTGTGATGTGGGCGGAGAAAAGGCTTCCTCTGCATCACTCTCCCATACAGCATCTTCTTGTGTAAAGTGTGCCGAATAGCTGAATGATGCACAGTGACTCCATCAGCAGCAAGATCATGTTGTAGGTCTTTGGTGCTGGTCTGTGGGTTGACTCTGACTGTTCTTAACATCCTTCGCTTCTGTTTATTCCAGACTTTTCTTGGTCTGCCACTTCGAGCCTTGACTTGAACTGTGCCTGTGGTCTTCCATTTTCTCACAATGTTTCTCACAGTGGAGACTGAAAGCTGAAATCTCTGAGAGAGCTTTCTGTATCCTCCCCCTAAACCATGACGGTGAACAAGCTTTGTTTTCAGGTCATTTGAAAGTTGTTTTGAGACTCCCATGCTGCGACTCTTTAGAGAAGATGCAAAGGGGAGAAAAACTTACAATTGCCCCACTTAAATACCCTTTCTCATAATTGGAGTCACCTGTGTATGGAGGTCAAGGGTCACTGAACTTACCAAACCAAATTTGAGTTCCAATAATTAGTTCTAAAGGTTTGGAAATCAATAAAATGACAACAGTGCCCAAATCTATGCACCTGCCTACTTTTGTTTAACCAATTAAACAAAATCATATAAACTTCATTTCACTTCTCAAATATCACTGTGTTTGTCCCCTATATGATATATTTAACGGAAATTGATTATCCAAACAATTAATGCTTTATAAAGGTAAATCAGGAAAATTAACAAGGCTGCCCAAATTTTCGCACCCCACTGTATCAGTGGTTTTGGTTTTGGAGAGAACTTGGACTGAAAGGAAAACAAACTAATGGGCTGTTGACCAAATTCAGCATCACCTCTCACTTTAAGCCCAGCCCCAAACTGAAGCTCATAGTTCGGACACATTATGAGCTGTACCAGTAACTGGAAGGACTGTGCTGCTCGGAACAGACGATGGTAAAAGATGAAGAGGACAGAAGCTTAAAGAGCCAAAGCGATCCGAACCAACTTGGCCACACTTGACTCACTTATTTAATGTCAGCCTATCAGGTTCCATTTTAGTGTGCAGTTTAACAGAACCGAAATGACGAGAGGCGGTGGGGATGGGGGGTTGGGGAGGATGTGCTGTCCCGCAGGTGGCCACTCAGAGAAGAGGGGCGTGTGAGGTTGGTGGGTATGTATAAAAGCTGCAGTTCTGCTCTCTAATAAACATTTCCTCAGACCCAGGCGGGATCAGACAGGCAGAATGCTGGAGGTGGACCTGCTGTGGATCACTGCTGCTCTTCTGTCCTCACCACTGCTCTCACTATGTGACCCACTGTGAGTAGATCATAGAAACTTCCACACTCTGACACTGTAAAGTACAAGGAGCTACTGAGAGCAGAGCATGTGAGTAGAGCGGAGCTGCAGACATTTCTGTAACTCCTTCAAAGTGTATCTGGATTTATCTCTTCCAGGTCCACTCTGGACTTCCTCATTAACGTTCCTTGCTATGATCCAACATTAGGATATTCATTTACTGTCTCAGAAGTCTGGAGAAGACTCCCCCTTACACATATTCCATGTACTGTATAATTAGTAGTCAAGGCACTTCAGGTAAATAGGGTAACAACTGTAACTACTAAAGATACTGATTTTCTTGAAACTCTATGTTTAAATATTCAAGTGTGGCATTACCTAATTAATTACACCCTACTCTGCATACATGATGCTAATTTCCAGGAACAGAAATCTGAACAGTAGATGAAGCCTGGTTCAAAACTCTTGTTTCATTTTGCTAACATATTAGAATCTAAGATTTTGACAGATGGAATTTTGGATCTTTATTTTTTATCACTTCAATACTGCTCTGAGTAACCTTCCGGCGCTCCGCTCGAAGCTTTGTCCCAGCCAGGCAACAGGGTTATTATCTTCTTCTATTTTGAACCGAAGTAAAAATGCTGTCCATGAGTTTTACATAGCACTGAACAGAACACCACGAACTGATAATACCTGATCAATGATAAGGTATAACCAGCCCATCAGATTTGTGGTGAGAAGAACTGGGTTTGCCAGACGCTAGAGGGCGATCCAGAGTTACAGTATGGGTTGTTACAGAGCTTTCTAGCAATTTCTAGTGTGTAAATGCTGATTTTTATAGAGAACACTTTTAATGTATCAGAACACGCAGAATTACAACCACTAAACTTTTACATTTGTCAGCCACATCATGTCTGCTCCGAACGTGCTGAGGGTGGGAACCCCAGAGAATGTATTCGTGGAGGCCCAGGATTACAGTGGAGTAAATCTACAAGTGAGAATCATCGTAAAGAATTTCCCACAGAAAACCCGAGAGCTGGAATCTCAATCGGTGGTCCTCACCGCTGGAAACAACTACCAGGCATTTGCAGCTATAACGGTCAGTGATGTTTGACTGCTGCAGGTATTCCTGAACAACTTACCTGTGGCAGGTGCAGGGTGATGCAGGCCTGCAATTTGCATAAGGCTCATCTAATGCCAACATATAGGGTTAGGGTTCTGTTCTCTAAACTTCTATTGGCCTCATAACTGCAGTACAAACGGAACACTGCAGGCCTCAAAATGATCTAATCCCACCAGTAAACCGGACGTGTTTCTGTGGTTCAGATTCCTGGAAACAAGGACGTCTTCAGCGATGACCCCTTACAGAAGCAGTACGTGTACCTGGAGGCCCATTTTCCCTCCGGTGTGCTGGAGAAGTCGGTCATGGTCTCCTTCCATTCGGGTTACATATTCATCCAGACCGACAAGAGCATCTACACGCCCAGCAGTTCAGGTACAGCACTCTGAGCTCTACGGTGAAATGGCCAAATGGCGCCCCACTATGGCCAAACTCTGAAACATACTGAAGCAGATTCAATCAGTACGCACCAATACTTAACATGCAGTGTTCCAAATGAAACACGAAGTAAGTCTTCATTCATTAATCACTACTTTAAGTAGTTTGGATTTTGAGTACGAATCCTACTTTTTTTTTTTTACCTTCATCAAAACAAGTCTTGTAGAGTGGAATCCTTGACCTGTTCCATCCTTCTCCAGTTAAATACAGAATCTTCTCATTGACTCCTGATCTGCGTCCTCTTGACCAGAGTGGGATCTCTGTTGAAATCATAGTAAGTGCTTAAATATGAACTCTTAAGAAAGGAGGGTTATTTGATTGATTCTAAAGAGGATCCACTTCTGGCTTCCTAAAAGAATAGTGTTTGATAGAGATATTTGTGTGAATATGTGAATATTATTTTAAAGGTTAATTTGTTTAAAAGATTTAAAGTACAGTTTCCACAGAATGAATAGTAGAATCCCTGCTTAGTTAGATTTTAGTTTTCTGTTGGGGTACTGGGTTTACTTTTCATTTTTGGAAGCATTTAAAATGGATTCATGTTCCAGTTCAGTTCAGGCACATTTCTACTGTGGCCACATAATATGGAGGTCTTTTTTGTTGAGAACTTGTAGGACCAGAGATAAGAATTTGTAGAACAAAAATCTAAATTTTCACTGGAAGTCTTCTTCCAGGATCTTTAAATGTGGTTTGATGTTATTTTGCATTGCATACTGAAATTTGTGGTTGTACACCCAAAAATGAATGTGTACAAAAAAATACAATATACTTGTACTCATCTTTGAAAGTTTTTCATGAGAGTTCAGATTTTTGTTCTACATGTTCATACATTAAATATACAAGAACAGATTTTATTCCTCGTTCTTGCATCATACATAGAAGTTCAAAAAGGACAAAAAAAAGTTGGACAATAAATGGACAAAAGTTCATTGCAAATGTCCCGTTTCCTAGATTGCCTTCTCCCAAGTATTGTTCACACCTGTTGTTAATTTAGTCTGTTTGTATGAATACGTCTCTGTGACCTGTTGCAAAGTGTTGTCAGATTTTCGTAGTGTACCGAGCGGTCATTCTCTGTTGACCCTGTTCTAATATCTGGCTTTTTCTTCTCTGGTTTTGTCTTGCCCATGCTTATTGTCTTTTTGGTATTTGGACTCTCACCTGTCTCCTGTTATTTCACCTTGCCTATCCCTTGCACTATGACTGCCTGGATTCAGTTGTTGAAACTCACTGCCAATCTGTTAAATAAACCCAGTCCTGATTCTAGCTCAGCATGCGTCAATCAGACTTTGAGAATTGCTTTTTTAGTTCTGAATGTTGTCAGTACACTTGTCTTTTTTCCACAAAACAGTAAGCCATATGTGTGACCTGTGTATATTGCTTTCCTTCCTTTTGTATATGTGGCAGTGCGTTTTCATATTTTGCATATTCCATACAGTGGTGTTTTGGTTTAATAATTGATTGGTCAATCATCTTTCTAACTATTATGGACAGAAGTAATGGACGATTACTAAGCTTAGAGTGCAAGGACTGCGCTATTGTCTTGAACTCCGTATAAAGTCTGTTTCTCGATATGCATTACTGTGTGTTCTTAGATTCTCATGGTCTTGTGCCAACATACATACCAGCATTCAGTGGGTTTATGTTGCCTGTTAGATACAATAGATGCACAGAAGGAACATTCATACACCACACATGGTCTAGAGAAGTCTAGAGTAGTCTTCTTAAAAAGGCTTGGTTTACTTTAAATGTGGTCTGCAGCGTATGTGAAGACTATCAGCATTTGGTGCAGCCTCAGCAATTCAGGATAGGTGTAAAAGGGCATTTGCAAATGGAATACGAAATTAAAAAGAACGTTAAGGGAGTTAAACAGGATGTCAATTAGTTACCAGTTTAAGCATTTGCATAATATTTTCAACTCTACTATTTCAAGGATCCTCAAGGAATCAGAATTCATAAAGAAGATATAGCCCCAAAAAAAGGGACTCTGACTGGACAGTATAATATCGCGGAAGTTGCCAGGTATGTCCACCGCCTCAGCAACTTTTTGGCAGTATGTGTTGTGTACTGATTATAACAGAACTGACCGTTTGTACAATGTCTTTGTCCTGACTGAGACATTATGTCCGGGAGACTTATTAGTCCATGTTCTGACTTGAAATGTCACTTCTCTGTAATTCTGTCCAGTCCAGGAATATGGACTATATCAACACGCTACAAGAACACCCCTCAGAAGAACTTCACGGCGGAATTTGAACTGAAAGAATACGGTGAGATTCTTATTCTTAGACATGTCTACCACGCTTCTACACATACAGTGACATTCGTTTTATTTTGCAGTATTGCCAACATTTGAGGTCACCTTAACGCCATCAAAGTCCTTCTTCTACGTGGACGATAAGGAGCTTAAGGTTACAATTACTGCCAAGTAAGAGCAAGATGAGTACATATTTAGCCTTTCTTAGAAGTGTGTGTATATATAGCACCCTTCCTCTAACAAGGTAGCCTGAGTAACATTTCACTATGTCCAAAAAACTATGTAGAAACATGTACACCAAATAGCTTCCACCCACCCCATTTGGGAGACGGGGGTTCAAATCCAAGTCTAGGTAGCAAATGTTGAGGCACACCAATAAGAGTCCTTGAGCAAGACTCCTAACACGGCACTGGCCTATTGAATAACCTTGTAAGTCGCTCTAGATAAAAGCATCAGCTAAATGCCATAATTAATCCACATGTGAATTATGTGAAGGTATCTGTTTGGGAACAAAGTGGACGGAAGTGCGTATGTGGTGTTTGGTGTGATGCAAGGCAACAGCAAGACCAGCCTGGCAGCCTCTTTAAGAAGAGTCACGGTGAGTTTCAAACACCAGGAGTAGATCTACCATAAATGCAGTTTTACCAAATTGGAGTCCCCAATGTGCCTTTGTTTCATTCTTAGCTTAAAAATATTTTCTTTAAAGGGTTGTTTTATTTCATTTGTAGATCAGGGATGGAGTCGGACATGCAGGGCTGACTAAAGACATGATCCTGAAAACATTCAGAGATATCACACAGCTGGTTGGAAGCTCCTTGTACATTTCAGTCAGTGTTCTAACAGAGACAGGTAAGAGTCAGTCAGAGCCCATTTGGATACACTCATGGATATTTGAAAGACTGTAAGCCCACAGACTAGGTCCTTACTGTGATTACTGTGTTCATGCTCAAGCAGAAGACTTTCTGTTTCAGGGAGTGAAATGGTGGAAGCTCAGCGGAGAGGAATTCAGATTGTGACGTCACCGTACACCATCCACTTCAAAAGAACGCCCAAATTCTTCAAACCTGGCATGCCTTTTGATGTCATGGTATGAAACAAATATGGACACTCACTCTCTCTTTTATA
Organism: Prochilodus magdalenae; assembly: GCA_024036415.1. Classification (NCBI taxonomy): domain Eukaryota; kingdom Metazoa; phylum Chordata; class Actinopteri; order Characiformes; family Prochilodontidae; genus Prochilodus; species Prochilodus magdalenae. The sequence continues at coordinate 51,446 of JAMWET010003874.1, read as the reverse complement.
AGAGACATCTCATCTCTATCCATAGACCTATTTCCACTTAAAAGACACTAATAATGTAGACATCTTATCTCTATCCATAGACCTATCTATTTCCACTTAAGACACTAATAATGTAGACATCTTATCTCTATCCATAGACCTATCTATTTCCACTTAAGACACTAATAATGTAGACATCTTATCGCTGTCTATAGACTTATTTCCACTTAAAAGACACTGACAACGTACACATCTTATCTCTATATATAGACCTATCTATTTCCACTTAAAAGACACTAATAATGTAGACAACCTATCTCTATCCATAGACCTATTTATTTCCACTTGAAAGCCACTTCACTAGAAACATTAAATCTGTATTTCCACTCACTGACCACTTCTTCCACACACTGGCCACTCTGTGGCTTTGCAATGTATCAGTCCCGCTACCTGCCCACACCTCAGTTTACCATCAGTCAGTTTTGGTTGTTGGACCACAGACTTTATTTCATTTACTGGAGGTGGGAGTTTTTTTTTTTTTTTCTTAAGTCAGCTCTTACATTTTTTCTTCCAGTTCTAGCCAGGAACTGGAAGGTTGGGTGGCTACAAAGATGTGAGACAGTTATAAATTATTAATAGTAATATTAATACTATACACAACCTCTTTTAAAACAGGTCACTCAAAAGGCAGTCATCTGATCAGACTCTGGCTCTTCAGGGCATTAGTTCCCTTCTTCTGAAATGAAGAAACAGATCCTAAAATGGCTTAGTGTCTATTGTGGACTGACCCCACCTTTAGTTCTCTAATGCAATGTTTTCACATCCAGAGATAAAATGAATCAGGAGTTGTGATTTGAATAGGTCTATGTGACGAATCCAGACCAGACGCCTGCTGAAAATGTGGATCTTGTGGTCACCCCTGGAAACAAACAGCGTAAAACCAGCGCCAACGGCATGGCCAAGTTCACAGTCAACACCCAGTCAGGAGCGAGGAGTCTAGAAATTAATGTGAGTCTTGTTCTACTTCTCAGCATGATCAGAAATGCTACATCAACATGGTGGAAGCATTAATATGAATTTTCTAAATCACTGAAGGATGGGGACTAATACTTGTTGATCTTTGGGACCTCAAAGAGGCAGCACCCATCAACACAGTACAAAAAAGAACCCTGGGAAAATAATTCACTCCTTCAACAGTTAACATGATACTGTTGATTAGCTGATGCTGCACAGGTTTGTGTTTTGTCTGATAGCACATATACATGGCAAAACACAGACATTACAGACCTTTTGATTCAGCGTCTTTATTTGACAAATATTTGGGAGTGTTTTTCAAATGTGCTGCATGGAGCAGTGCTGCTCTGCTGGTTTGCGGTAGCCTATAGATTAGTGGTGAGGAACTCTGGTCTGAGAGGGCTGGTGATCCTCTAGCTATAGAGCAGAGGAGTTCCTCTCAATTTGACAACTTCAGAAATCGAAGAACCAGAGAAAAGCTGCCTTGTATTCGTTATTTGGAAATGCTCACTCATCATTACATCTAACTATAATCTTTCTGGTGTCTCACAGGTAAAAACCAACGACCCAACCGTATCAAACAACAGGCAGGATAGTAAGCAAATGACGGCCCAAGCCTACGCTACTAAAGGAGGCTCCAACAATTACCTTCACATTAGCCTTGACACTGTAGAGCTGAAAGTTGGTGATTATATCAAAGTTAACTTGATCTTCAACAAGAGCCCTGGTGTGCAAAGTCAAGACATCACTTACCTGGTTGGTACACATACAATATGAACCATAAATTAAGAATCATTATCATCAATAATATATAAAAATAAGACAAATAATAAGACCAAATAATACATGATTTGTATTTTGGGAAACTTCTTTTGAGAATCTGTTGTATCAACAAATATGGCGTATCTATGTGTAGTAATTTCTCATAAAAAATGTCCACCGTAAAATTCGACAAACACTTTAAGAAGGACTGTAAAAATTAATTTTGTTGTTATTCTGAAAGCTGTAATCTCATTCCTTCTACAATAATTTGCAGTTTCAATAAACGTTCTAGACATCTACAAATAACGCCATATGTCAAGAACCAGAATCTCTGGTATATATCACCACACACCTTATGAGGTATTGTATATACACATATTCACATTTCATAAATCTTCCGATTCTTCTTCTCTCAGATTCTAAGTAAAGGACAGATTGTCCAAGCCAACAGGTTTAAGAGGCAAGGACACTCTCTAGTCGCTCTGTATGTATCAGTCACCAAGGACATGCTTCCTTCGTTCCGTGTGGTGGCGTATTACCATGTGGGAGCTTCCGAGGTGGTGGCAGACTCGGTTTGGGTTGATGTAAAGGACACATGTATGGGAACGGTAGGTCATCTGCTTTGTCCTCACACAAAACTTGAGTGGCACAAAGGTGACCATGTTCGTTTAGCAAATAATTACACAACGGACCGAGTTTTAAATTAGAAAAGGGCTTAAAACACCAAAAGGAGTTGAATGTCAATCTGTGAATAATGTAGCTAATGTAGGTAATAAAATAATTTTATTTGCGGCCCAATCTAAATAACATCTCAGTATCACCATGGTGGTGTTCCACGGGTAGAAACCCTGGAAGTTGATTTCTAGAAGGAATCTTTCAACGAGTTCTGTAATTCAGAACAGAGAACTAAGTACTGACCTCTTTTCCACCCCAGATTCAAGTGCAATTAAAGGATCCTGAGAAATCATATGAACCTGGGGATACGTTTGGTCTCCAAATTACTGGAGATCCTGATGCCAAGGTTGGTCTCGTAGCTGTGGACAAGGGTGTCTTTCTCCTCAACAAAAACAGACTGACACAGAATAAGGCAAGTGATTTCCAGCAGAAGTGATCTATTGTTTATGCCATGTTGTGCACTTCTCTAAATAGTTGTTTACTTTCCCTATCAATAGATCTGGAACGTCATTGAGAAGCATGACATCGGCTGTACCGCTGGCAGTGGTAAAGACAGTATGGGGGTTTTCTATGACGCAGGTCTGCTGTTTGAGTCCGACAAAGCAGGAGGCACCGACTCTAGAAAAAGTAAAGTAGCCTTTTTCAATGAATACTGTGATACAGACGTAAGGCACAATATAAAATGCAATGAGAAATGGTTCTCCATTAGTTCATCAAAATGGTTAGACTGACCTATTCTGAAAGTAACTAATACAGCATCCATTCAGGTGTGGAACCATGCAGAGATTAAGATTTAGATTTCAAAAGTACAAGATAAAAAAACTACCCTTTTTTCCTACATAGCAACCGGCTGTCCCACTCCACTACAGAGAAGACGGAGAGCTGTGACTGTTCAACAGATCACCCACACACTGAGTAAGAATCTGGATTTGAAAAACTGATATTCTGTAGTTGTAGGAATGACTGTAGACCCTAAATCCTTTTTACATTTGCCCGTGTCACAGATCTTCTACAGATATCCGCAGATCTTTATGGTCTTCAAGACACAGTTTTGTCTTTATCATCTCAGCACTGATCTCTAACTTTATCTCTCCAGCTGGAACTTACAGTGGTGCTCTAAAGCAATGTTGTGTAGACGGACTGAAGCAGAATATGTTGGGCTATACATGTAAACGGAGAGCTGCGTTCATCAGTGATGGTGAAGGATGTGTCAAAGCCTTCCTGCACTGCTGTGAGGAGGTAGAAAAACACAGGAAGGAGGAGATAGAACAAGAAAAGATTCTGGCTCGGAGTAAGAACCATCTTTGCTCTGTATCCCTGTTTGTGTTGTGTGAGGTCTTTAGAGGACGCTGTATTTGGTTTACCAGTGAAAGTGTGTTTTCACTGCATGTAAACAGGGCTCAGATTTCAGTCAGCCAGTCGCAGGATAAAGTCATTCATAAAATTTTTTAATCCTTGCCAGGTTTACTTCCATCATCTGCTTGTTACATGTGTGCCTGTACTTTCTTACACAGGTGAGGAAGATGATCCTTACGTAAGTTCAGATGAAATTACCTCACGTACACAGTTCCCAGAGAGCTGGCTCTGGGAGGAAGTAGTGCTGCCGAGCTGCCAAGCAGGCCAATGGTAAATGCATCATTTGAGCACCGCAGCTGCTGTTTTATGGTGTGAAAAGTCCGTGATGAATGGACCAACAGAAATGGCCTGGAATTGCTTGGGGAAAAGTCTGGCCCTATTGACTTACACTGAAGTTCAATTAGGCTTTGGAGTCCTGCTGTGAATGTGCCGTTTTGAAGATACTTGTTTGCCTTTGGACGGCATTTTCTGTTACAGGTGTGTCTAAAGAACAGAGAGAATGATGTATTTATATTAAAACTGGTGTCTTCTTTCCTCCAGTGCTACAACAACCCTCAGCATGGACCATAACTACCTGAAAGACTCCATCACTACCTGGCAGATCCTAGCCATCAGTCTGTCTAAGACACACGGTCAGTGTCCAGCGTCACACTGTTCTCATATTTAACCTTGTAAAAATGAACCAAATTGTTCAAAAAAGTAAACTTTGGGCTGAGAGCTTTTAAAGACAGGATCATTATTTGAACTTTACTTAACTGTCGATTACAGATCTTTGTATTCCTTGTTTTTGATAGTATTTTTAATGCAAGACTCCTGGTCCTTTATGTTAGATCTTAGGAAAACTTCTCATGGCTTGTTAAGCATCATGACGTGTGGGATTGCAGCTCTGTTGGGAAGGAAGATAAAGGTGACCAGGATCAATAACTGATGATAAATTTAGACTGATATGATCAATATTTATTGAGCTACACATACAGAAGTCTGTCTCTCAGTATGGCGTCAGGCCGCCATGTTTGCTAACCCAACACGCCAGACGTCTCGGTATGGAGCTGTAGAGGTTCGTAATGGTGTCCTGTGATAATCCATCCCATGCAGCTTGAACATCCTCACACAGTTCTTGCAGATGGTGCGGTAGGGGTGGAGGTGGAGTGACGCCAGGTCTTCTGAACGTGTGACAATTCATCTTGTCCACCAAAACAAAAGCAGGGCTCTTCACTGAAGATCCCGCTTTAATTCTGAGTTACTCCATGACAGTCTTTGACGTCCATGACGTCCTTGCTTAAGTGACGTGCGGATGAGCGTGAAACCTGAATCATCTTCATGATCTCACAATGTCAAACCTACCCACCAAGTTTCATTCCTGTCAGCTGATTCCTTCTGGGTGCAGCTATTCCTTCAGCTAATCTTTTGATGACGAGCGTCTATTAACTCTTAAGTTGAAGCAGGTTTTATAACCCCTTAAAAAATGTGTGTGCTGTGACAAAGATGGATGACACTTGCAGTGGCTACTGATCCCAGCACGTGATGCTTCTCTCTTGTTCTTTGTGTCTCTAGGTATCTGTGTGGCTGATCCTTTGGAAGTGATCGTTAAAAAGGATTTCTTTCTAGACCTAAAGTTGCCTTACTCAGCAGTACGTAACGAGCAATTAGAGATCAAGGCCATTCTGCACAACTTCTCCAATCGGAAACATAAGGTACATTTCAAAGAGCCCACCTTCAGCGGTACACATTAACCAATACACAGCTCTCACGCATTATATAGAGGTTTGTATACAAATGGTGGCCAATGAAGTCAGGCATCTCCTCTGCAACAGGTGGATATGAATGATTTGAGCCAAGGCCTTGCTTATTCTACATGTTAGCTGGTTTAGTCAGGTTTCATCTTTCAGCCCATTCTGTCTCTCTCACTGATGCAATTTGCACTTTTTCCTGATCCGAACACGTTTCCGGCTTGCTTTTCCCAATAGGTGCGTGTGGAATTCACAGAGACAGAGCATCTTTGCAGCTTGGCCAGCAAGAAGGGCATATACCGTACCACAGTTAACGTCGAGGCCAAGTCCTCCAGATCCATATCTTACATTGTAATTCCCATGGAGCTGGGGGACCAATGGATTGAGGTGAAGGCTGCAGCGTACGGCTCAACACTTAATGACGGAGTAAAGAAAGCCCTGAAGGTGGTGGTAAGTGTCAGCTGAAGCGTGTCAGCAGTCAGAGGCTCAGAGAACGCTTTTCAGCGTGAACCAGTGCAGCAGGTTTAACTAATGTTACTGGACGACACACAAGGCCTGCCAGACAAACTGTACAACCCCTGTACAAAATTCAGCTACACCAAATCTAGTGCTCATCACTTCCATTCGGATGATGTAAAAAGCTATTATATTTGATGAAACAGACTTATACACCTTTTTTCCTTTCTCAGTCTGAAGGTGTGTTGACTACAGTTGAAGAGAAGAATGTGGAGCTCAACCCCTCTAAAGAACCTGGTCTGTATTTGAGTCATATTCAGTACAACCAATTCAGACTACAACAAGATGATCCACTCCAATGAATGAGCTGCAGGAATTAATATGTCCTGCTCTGTGCCTGTCTTTCTCTGTCTTGTTGTGAAAAGATGGAGTGCAAGTTGTGCGTATGAAGAGTAAAATACCTGAATGGTGGATTCCAAACACTCCTGCAAACACATACATCACTGTATCCGGTAAGGGAACTCCAGCTATTTCATAATTCAATATTGATCCATTCTAGGTATGTGCTGTTAAAAAGACAGGTACAAATTACATCTCATCAGAAATGTATTCATCCACAACTACCTAACACTCACTCAAAATACAGATGGATATCCATTAAAACCCCAAGATTAGATAGACCAAGTTATCCGGGTTGGATACAGCTAATTAGTCATCCTAACTCCATCCTTACACCCAGTGAGATAACAAGTGCATATGTACCCTATAAACACCACGTATATTATTTTGTTTGGAAACTGTATGGAAAAATGGTGGGAATAAGGAGCAGCAGCACATGGGTCAGTTTTAATCTGGCACACTGGGGTACCCCACCTGGCACCCATGAGGCGTATGCTTTTGAGATACAAAACGTGAACTGATCAAGGTTTTCCGAAGTGGAAGAACTACATTGGAACGTTGGAACAATCCTGAGATCATGTGGGATATGTCATAGGGAAATGTCATAAACGTAAATGTGAACAATTCCAAAGAGTATCGGAAGAAAGATCTGAATCTGGTATTGAAGTGGAAGCTAGTGATAATCTGGAATGCTATAAATGAGCTTGTCTTATTTTTCTGAAGGGACGCTAGAGGACTGTGTCACTTTAGCTGGAGGACTGGCTCCAAATGACTATTAAGAAGGTCCAGAAGAGCACAATAATAAAACGATAGAACTAAAATTAATTAAAATAACCACAACATAGTTCAATTAAAACCATCTATACATCCATCTAACTACTCATGCCTCTATCCATTAGGTTCTTGTTTGCTTTTCTTCAGGTCAGGAGGTGAGTCAGACAATCGAACAGGCTATCAGCGGTGACTTCATGGGGCGTCTCATTGTACAGCCGTCTGGCTGTGGAGAGCAGACCATGATCTCAATGACCCTGCCTGTCATCGCTGTACACTACCTAGACACCACCAAGCAGTGGGAGGGAGTTGGCATAAATCGTCGTGAAGAAGCTGTCAGACACATCAAGACAGGTGAAAGAACTCACAGCATACACCCACTGGTCACTTCTTTCAGTCCACCTCCTTGTATCTACACTCACTGTCCCTTTTATCAACACCACTGACCATATAGGAACGCTCTGTAACTCCAGCAGCACTGCTGTGTCTGATCCACTCACACCAGCCCAACACACACTAACACACCACCACCACGTCAGTGTCACTGCAGTGCTGAGAATGATCCACCACCCACATACTACCTGCTCTGTGGGGGTCCTGTGGGGGTCCTGACCATTGAAGAACAGGGTAACACAGTATACAGAGAAACAGATGGACTACAGTCTGGACATGTAGAACTACAGAGTGTCCTATATGCTCAGAGGAGCTAATAAAACAGATACCATGCCAGACCCTACTTTTTAACTTTGTGCTGGTAGCATGTGTCCAATTCAGATTAGCTCAAGCTCAAAAAATGCTGTTCATTGGTGGCATACGACTTTTTATTCATATAGTCATAACTTGCATTTGTGTATGCAGCGATGACTGTGTTTATGGATGGACAGTCTGTTACATTATTTCTCAGCCCATGCAATGATATCCATCATAGAAGCATGCTGGGTTTTAATTCAGTACCATCTAAGTGATGGAAGGTCACGGGCATGCTTGTGATTTTTGGCCCTGCCCTTTACGCAAAGTCATTTCTCCAGACGTCCAGAATATTTTGATATTTTTTAGTGCTGTGGAGGGTGAATTAACAGTTTTCCTACACCTGCTAGGATTTTTTTCAAAGGATGTTCCTTTGGCATTTCCTGAATAAGACGGTTTTCATGTTTCTAGTGAGAATTTATTAAAGATATGTTGGAGGCATCGAATTGATTATGCTTAAATACAGGGTCAAAGGGGATTTACGATCTGAAGGTATCAGCAACTGTAATTCTTTTATGCCCCTCAGACTGATGCTACTCTGTCCGATCCTAGGTTATGAACATGAGCAGATTTACCGTAAACAGGATGGATCCTATTCAGTGTGGACATACACAAAAAGCAGCACATGGTAAACAGATACACTGCCTCAGTCCTCCATGCTCATCACTAATAGATATATATCATTTAGAGTCCATTTTCCCTGTTTGTCTCCGTCTGTGGAAAAGGCTGACCGCGTACGTGGCTAAAGTCTTCGCCATGGCCAGTGACCTCATTACCATACAGGAGAACGTCCTCTGCAGTGCCCTCACGTGGCTGATTCAGAATAAGCAGACAGCAGATGGGATGTTTAAAGAGGATGCACCTGTGTATCATGGAGAGATGGTGGTAAGTTGGCATTAGCCTTTTCTTCCGGCTGAATGCATCTTCCTGAACGGTGTCTCCTAAACCTCACAGCTGTTGGTTCATGAAGTGTTTTGGGTGATTCCAGGGTGACGTGAGAGGAAAGGATGCTGATGCATCTCTGACAGCGTTTGTCCTGGTTGCCATTCAAGAAGCAAGTCAACAATGTGGAACGTCAGTCCCTGTAAGTCAGACTTCATGTGGTAATTAATCAGCTATCAGTTAGCTTAAAAAGCTAATGAACGCTACATTGTTCTGATTCTCTCTTTTGGTTTATTCACCTAAGAGTCTTTCCGGAAGTGTGAGGAAGGCCATTGATTATCTGAAACGGAGAATTCCCACTTTGACCAATCCTTATGCTGTTGCTATGACCTCCTATGCCATGGCTAACGCTGGCAAATTTGACAAAGAGCTCCTGATGAAGTATTCCTCTGGAGGTTGGTGAAGCAAATTCAAAAGAACGACGTGTTACATAGCACCTGTATAGACTGCATAGAGAAATTCAGGTGGGCTATGTTTTTTTTCCTGTTATGAACAGACAGTGCGTATTGGGAGGTTTCCGGAGGACACCACTTCACCCTGGAAGCCACAGCTTATGCCCTGCTGGCTCTGGTGAAGGCGAAGGAGTTTGACGCAGCGGGGAAGGCCGTGCACTGGCTCAACAGGCAGACCAGCCCTTACGGAAGTAGGGGCACCACTCAGGTAGATCAGTCATCCACTCAGACCTAAACATTTTAATAGACACGTTAAGAAAAAGCACCTACATGGGAATTCTGGGATGCTGATGCTGATACATGTAGAAACTGGGATTAGCCCTGGCTGAAATAGCACTGTAGAGAAAAGCCACATGTCTTTGTAGAAGGTATACAAATAGTTGCTATAGCAATAAACATATATGGCATTGTTCTTTGGTGGTGTTTGTAACTACAAGGGGTAGCTTATTCTGACATCCAGTGTACTACGTATCTTCAGGGAGGACTTTAAACTGTCAAAACAGCCCCATGGAGAAAAGCTATTTGGGTGGGCATGATGGTTTCCCCACGAATTACTTTCCGTGCAGCTAGCCAATATGAGCATCCGTTAGCTGGGGGAACAGAACTGGCAGTTGGTGTTCTCCTCCAAGTGTGTTGTGCTACGCCATGATGTTGTGTTAGCTGCAAGTCTAAATGATGCGGTGGCTCTAGGAACAATTTGCTAGCCTTTAGCTTCCTAGCACTGGTCATAATGAGTAGTTGGGGGACACCTAGCCCGCAGATTGAACTGGACATGACCAACCATGAGAGAAAATCAATGAATTAATGCAGACAGTGTGATGCATTTTGTCTAAACAAAATAACTGAATCCAAGCACCTGAACACATACTTTTTTTTTTGTCTGAAATTGACTCTTCTTTTTAAATATCAACCTGCCCAGGGACTGTAGACAGAAACTACACACCTGACTAAATCTGGCACATTTATATTATGAGAAAATGTTTTAATGTATTGTCAGAATTAAAGCCAAAGTCAACATGAAATGGTTATGACGTGACAATGAGATGAAAAAATATCCCATGCCTCAACAAGGCTGGCCTCTACATTACAGATAAACACAGCCACTGAAGTTTCACAAGATCTTCTCCAGATGAATCCCAATCAACTATCTTAAGATATACACAGCATATAAACATGCTACATTATATACTAGAAAATCAAACATACAGCACTGACAGCACTGGAAAGTACTGGAAGTGACAACGTAGAACCTAATAAATTCACATCAGTGGTTGAGAACTGAGTATGTCTGTACTCTTGTCCATTTACAGATTTATTACACTTATCTGACACTTCAGCTGTTAAATAAATAAAATAAAGTCTAGTTTTGCTCTTGTTTATTTGTTTGCTAGGCAACTATAATGGTTTTCCAAGCTGTGGCTGAGTACTACAAGCAAGTGAAGAGAGTTCAGGATACAAGCCTGGAGGTGGAGGTGTCTGTGAAGGGACAAAGCAATCCCAAAAAATGGATTTTCAAAAAGTCCACCTTGCACCTCACACATTCACACAAGGTTAACCATGCTTTTTATTACTGATCAGTGTTGACCTCATTTCCTGTTTTGTTCAGACACTTTTCCTATAGGAATGGAGTGGGTGGAAAAGTACACACCCATCCACTGCACTTCTGCTCGACATGAAGAAACTGTCTCACATGCAGTATCACAGGGCAGAGCCCCATGCACAAATTCAGTGCTGGTTTCACTTCTCTGTTTGATCTTTTCTTTTTTATCTCTATTTCTCCCCACTGTATGTCTAATCTACAGTTACACTGACCTCACTCCTCTATGTGTCTAATCTACAGTCATACTGGCCCTCACTCCTCTATGTGTCTAATCCAGTCATGCTGACCCTCATTCCTCTATGTGTCTAATCTACAGTCATACTGACCCTCTCTCCATGTGTCTAATCTACAGTCATACTGACCCTCACTCCTCTATGTGTCTAATCCAGTCATGCTGACCCTCATTCCTCTATGTGTCTAATCTACAGTCATACTGACCCTCACCCCTCTATGTGCCTAATCTACAGTCATACTGACCCTCACCCCTCTGTGTGTCTAATCCACAGTCACACTGACCCTCACTCATCTATGTGTCTAATCTACAGTCATACTGACCCTCACATCTCTATGTGTCTAATCCACAGTCATACTGACCCTCACTCCTCTATGTGTCTAATCTACAGTCATGCTGACCCTCACCCCTCTATGTGCCTAATCTACAGTCATACTGACCCTCACATCTCTATGTGTCTAATCCACAGTCATACTGACCCTCACTCCTCTATATGTCTAATCTACAGTTATACTGACCCTCACTCCTCTATGTGTCTAATCCACAGTCATACTGACCCTCTCTCCTCTATGTGTCAATCTACAGTCATATTGACCCTCACTCCTCTATGTGTCTAATCTACAGTCATACTGACCCTCACCCCTCTAATGGAGGGTCATAGTAGCATCCATATACTACCCTATACTATAGCAACAAGTTTATTGATTTATTTTTTTAATCACAAAATTATCAAAACTGAATGAAATGTGTCTGTGCATCCTTAGGTTAAGCTCCAGCAGGAATTTAAAGTTACTGCTAAAGGGAATGGTGTGGGTTCTCTCAAAGTGAGTATTAATACATGATATATATGTCCTGTGTCTCTTAAGAGCTTGTTATTATAGTTGTACTTGTTGACTTATATTAAATATCCATCTTATAGGTGACAACACAGTACTATGCTAGACCCACTGTGAAAGAAAGTGACTGTAAAGATTACGATCTCACTGTTAAGATGGTAAAACGTCATGGTAAGGCTTGTGATAGCCAAAAAACATCTCTATATCCATTTTTAGTCACAGTTATGGTACAAAACCAATCAGCTCCTCATATTTTGTTGTGATTTTTTTATCTTTTTTTTTAGCATCATATCCAGGAGCTATGGAAAGTTACCTACTCACCATTGAAACCAAGTGAGTAAATCTCTAACTGCATCCATAAAAAATGTTATTTTGTGTTTTAACAAACATGACATTTTAGGTTGTATTCATTGAATGCATGCTTTAGGACCATTATAGTGTTTATTATTTTTCATAGATATAACAGTAAAACCAGAGACGCCACAATGTCTATTTTGGATATCGGCCTGCTGACAGGATTTGTGGTGGATGAACATGATCTCAGCGATGTAAGGGAACAAACAGACACATCATTGCCATCTTAAAACCTTATAAGAGGAGTGAGCTTATTATTCCAGGAACTAATAATAATATTATGTACTTTCACAGCAGAATTTATTTATATATTGTGATTACATTTACAAGGGTACTCATATTACAGGTAGGCCACTATAGTATTAGGAGTCTTGCCCGAGGATTCTTATTGGTGTAGCACAGCATAGACACCTAGACGGGGATTCAAACCCCAGTCTCCCCCACATGGGACAGTAGCTTCCTGGATGGGTAGTGGTGTTATCCGCTGCACTACACCAACCATACGTTAAATATAATATTATTAAGCATTTAATGATTCAAGATTTCTGTCAGGAATTTAATTTTACCCATTAAAACATTATAATATGCTCACTGTAAAGAATTTATATGATTTTTTTTTTATTATTTAAATTATATAAACTTGTATATTACCAATAATGTGATTTTTCCTAGTCAGATTAGTGTGTTCAAAGTTACACAGTTTTGGGAAATTTCTTTCTTTAAAGCTAGTTAATGTTGACAACTTCTATTAAGAAAAAGGAGGCGGTTAAACATTTTCCAAATGGTCTAAAACCTCATTTCCAGCAAGAGTGCTCAAGCTTTTGTCTGACTGTAGTTTATCCCTCCACATATTAGAAAACAGTAATACATTAACACTTGTGTTTTTTATTGCATTTATGACAGTTATCCACCAGGAGAGACAGGTATATTCAGAAGTTTGAGATGAATAAGCAGCTTTCAGAGCGAGGCTCCCTCATCCTCTATCTAGACAAGGTACACATGAAGACAACTCATCAACAAAACTCAATTTTCCCCTCCTGTTTAAATGTGTGGCTCGTCTCTAATAATGTGAATATCTAAATGTTGTTTCCCAAAATCTCCTATTTCAACATGTATTGGCTGCATGCAGGTAGGTGTACAAATAAACCCAAATAGACCCTCATATAGGACCCTCTTTGTCAGCGGGTTTAGTAACTGTATTTTAAAGGGGCTTTTGTCAAAACTTACTTCAACAAGACTTGCTGTATTGGGGTTCCTCCCATAATGTGATTACTTCCATAAGTTTTATTACTGCAAAAAAAGACATTAATATACTATTGAATCTACAATAAGATCACTCAAAGATGTATATGGTGTATAATGTTTAGTGTGGAGAATGGGAAGTCCCTTTATTTATGGAACTGAATGCAACTGCACTGTTGCAAAGCACCACTTAACAAACCCACTCCAGCTTAAATGATCAGTAACGTTGTAAAATGAAAACATTTATTTTTTCAAATGTTGTGTTAAAAATATTGTGAAAAATTAAGAAATCATATGATATGATGGTCTAAGTGCATCATTACACCCATATAGAAAACACTGAAAGGTTTTCACCACCACTAGCGAATGCGGTTACATGCATGCACCATTTACACTGGTGTGCAGTGCTTTCCGCAGGATTTGGGACCTCACAATGAGACCAAAGAGGTTAGATCTACATTCTACAAAGGGTTTTGTTGGTTCAACTTTAAAAATTACTTCATGTTGTCATAAGCAAATGAATTAGGTTTACTGAACCTAAAAAAACAACTCATTCAATCAAAGTCATTTTCATTTTGATTGCTTGTAACAAATTGAAATTGTTTTTATAGTTGCACTTTTTCTTGATGAGCCCCTTATTTTAGTACAAGCAACATACATTATTAACATCATAGTATGTTGTATCATTGATTGTATCCTGAATAGAACAACATTACATAAATATAGGGGGTCTGAATAAATCTGTCCAAGTCACCTTGGGAAATATTCCTGTGCCTTATAAGCATATAAGCAATTATAACCTTATAAGCAATATAATAATGTCCACTACAGAACAAAAAATTACAGTTTTATATAAATATCAGTTTGTCCTAATGTAAATCGAGCACAGACATCAGAATATTATGTTCTTAGAAAGGCTGACTCAAGAGAATTCAGATTAAGGAGTGTTTTCCCAAAGCCTTACAACTAAAGTACTACGTGAACTCACTTGCACATTAACAAGTAATCCAACTTGGGGGGTAGGGGGGGTCTATAATAACAATAATAACAAAAGAAAAGAAGAATAAAAAAAAGAACAATAATATGTCAAGTGAAGATGATAATACAATAATATAAGTCTATACAATAATACAAATACATTATTAATATCATGAAAATACTAAAGAAAATTAGTAATGATAATTATTATCATCACCCTACATCCTAATTATCATTCGTCTGCCAAACAGAAATGTATAAACATGAATTATTTTATAGTTGATATATTGATTTGTTCACGTTTTCGGTTTTTCAGGTGCAATAGTGAATAAATACTGTACATTTGAATGTATATTGAATGTAAGTGTGTAAAATGTCTTTGCTGGTCCTCACCAGGTGTCTCGTGGGGAGACAGATAGGCTTGCTTTCAGAGTACACAAGATGATTGAAGTGGCTATGCTTCAACCTGCTGGCGTTAGTGTGTATGAATACTACTCTCCAGGTAAGTTAAATGTGGCATACACATACAATTATGTACACTTTATTTACCTAAAAATTACCTGCATTGAACATATATAAAATATATATATAAAAATATTTAAAAAAAAATAATAATCCTCCAGTAACACACGTACTGGACAGGCACCTATAGGAATGATGACGTTTATTGTTTTATATATATATATAATTATTACAGTTATTAACTCAAAAACAATGAAATACTTCTGCTGTAACTACCTAGTATCAGGGCTGTAAAATACTAATTCACAATTCACTTGTTTCTGTTTTATTTCTTACCTGTTATGTATTTAGATGGTAGTAATTACAGTGAAACTATATAGTATTAGAGCTGTAAAATACAAACTTACTTATTTCCACCTTGTTTCTTCCTTACTACACCTCCTACTAAGTCAAAACACCTTTTCAACATGGTTCAGTTCAACATAGGAACAAGGCTCAGTAATGGCACAGTGTGGAAATCCTTTGCAATGTGTGCGTGTGAACCAAGAGCTTAAGTATAAACAGACTAAATGAGTGGTAGGTGTGGGCAATCAATATTCTAGGTGATGGCCTGGGTGATTCTAGGATCAGGTGGTGGATTCTGGGAGTTTGGGAGGTCCGAGGCAGAGGGTATCCCGGAAGCGTGACATATATAAAGTACACCTGAGACTATTAACAGACGTGACAGGGCTTATCTTATACATGAACAAAAGCAGAGCATATATAGAGACTGAGTTCTCACCTCTTTCTATTAGTGCCGCCCAGTGGAACCAGTGTGGTGGGAGAGTGAAATGAAGTTCAGGAATGAAAGGGGATAAGCCAGAGGATGTGGCAGTGTCTGAAAAGTGACAAGACATCACTGTTATCCTGTTGTATGAAACTGGGTTTCTAAAATTGACGTGCTATAGTGAACCGACTACCATATCACAAAAGCCAAATTTTAATTTTAAAATTTAATTTTAAGCAAATAAAATATACATAAAAATAATGGAGGATCTATATTTTGTCTCTATATTTTATTTTTTCTGAATATAATTTATTATATTTAATGGTCATAAAACTCTACTCCCTAGGACCCCATAGTTATGCCTGACAGTAAGAAACACACACTTACAGCGGTACATACATTTGTTTTCACAGAGAAACGCTGTGTGAAGTTCTACCACCCTAGTAAGAAACATGGAGCTCTGAACAGACTATGCAATGACCATCAGGGTCTGTGCTACTGTGCGGAAGGTACGGGCAATTACAGCAATGCTTTAACATATCATTTAACTTAAGGCAACAGTTTATAATAATAACAGTTTGGATTTCTTATTCATTAGCAACTTATTTGTGTGAAACAACCTTTTTGTTTGTCTGTCCATACAAATTAGAACCACTTTCAAGTGTTACAAACTGGTTAAAATGTTGTCCTTAAACTTAAAGTCTAAACACTCAATGTTGTCTGACACAGAAAACTGCAGCATTCAAAAGAAACAGAAAATTGAGGAAAAGGATCGGAAAGCAAAGGCTTGCGAAGCTGCCATGGATTACGGTAAACACTTGACTGATAGTAACACATACATAGTTCCTCCACACTCACATCCATCATTCATGTGATAGATTTTAAGAATGCAGTGTGAGAACAGAAGGAATGAAGATTCTTCTCATGTTTGTCGCTTACAGTTTACAAAGTCAAACTTGGGAGCTCTCAACTTGGCTCAAATACAGACTTCTATGACATGAAGATTGTACAGGTTCTGAAACCAGGTAAGTCTTCTCCTGATTATTATTAGTTTAGGTGACCATCACTCACAACAAAGACTCTCTATTCAAAACGCCACATTACATACTACTCACGTACTAAATCTAACTACAAGTAGTATGTAGTATGCAGCATCCGACCAAACGGTAAATCTGTAGTGCACTGGAGATCCCTGGACGGTGTTCTACTCCAGTCAGAGTTTCTAGTATACACCGCTGTATACTAGAACCTTTGACTGGAGTAGAACACCATCAGGCAATCTTCACGGTGTACTGTATCTCATCATGCACTGCGCCCTCACTAGCTCTCAGCCTGCTTCAGCCAGAAAAAATGGCGGCGGGTAACACTGGGGAGCTAAACGCAGGTCACTCCGTGTATAAATGTGGGTGTAGTGATAGTAGTGGGGTGTGTTCATCAGAATGAGCCTCAGAAAGTTAAATATACAGGTCTGAAGATTAATAAAAGATGAACTCGCTTTAGAGGGTCAGTTTTAGAGTGAAATAGCCGAGGGGAGCTAACAGCTAGGCTAACCGTATTTCAGGTGAACTGAGCAGCGTTAGCAGCAGCTAGCTCTAAACAGCGGATACAGTAATAACAGCTTTGAGGTAAATGTGAGGGAACTGGTCATGTGACTGTATTAGTATACCACACTGTAGGTCAGAACTTATTATTGTACTGGGTACTACGCACGTATACAGAGAGGTGTGCCATTTAGAATATAGCCGCTGTCTCACAAATATATTAACGTACGTACATAAAAACTTTGTCCCATGGTCTGATACACTGGGTAAATAAAAATGTTAAGAACATTGCTTTCTTAAAGTAAAAAAAATCAGGTACAAGGTAAATGTACACTGCTAAAAACATTTAAAGGAACACTTTGAAACACATCAGATCTCAATGGGAAAAAAATCGTGCAGAATACCCTTTCTCATATAGACTGGGTAATGTGTTAGGAACGAAAGGATGCCACATCGTTTGATGGAAATGAAAATGATCACCCTACAGAGGGTTGAATTCAAAGACACCCTGAAAATCAAAGTGAGTAAATGATGCAGCAGGCTCGTCCATTTAACCCAAACTCCACTGCAGCAACTCAAAATGGTACTCAGTAGTTTGTATGGCCTCCACATGCTCCTAATGAGACGATGGTGTCCTGGGGGATCTCCTCCCAGATCTGGACCAGGGCATCACTGAGCTCCTGGACAGTCTGAAGTGCAAGCTGGTGACGTTGGATGGACCGAAACATAATGTCCCAGAGATGTTCTATTGGATTTAGGTCAGGCGAGCCGATGGGCCAGTCAATGGTATCAATAGCTTAATTCTCCAAGACCTGCCTGCATACCCACGCCACATGAGGCCGGGCATTGTTGTGCACCAGGAGGAACCCAGGACCCACTGCACCAGCGTAGGGTCTGACCACGGGTCCAAGGATTTAATCACGATACCTAATAGCAACCAGGGTGCCATTGTCTAGCCTGTAGAGGTCTGTGCGTCCTTCCATCACTAACCCGCCACCAAACTAGTCATGCTGAATGATGTTGCAGGCAGCATCCATACGTTCTTTCAAGTCTACAGTACGTTTAATAGGACTGATAGTGCCTACACTAAGGTTTACCTATTTTTGTGTAGGCTCTGATCAAAAAGTGGACGGCCAAGTGAGAAGCTTCATGGGTCATGCTAACTGCAGAGAATATTTTGGATTTGAGGAAGGCAAGGAGTACCTCATCATGGGTCACAGTGCACCTACCAACAACAAACGGAAGGTATTTGCAGTTTTGTCTAAATGTCTTTTCATGCTGGGATTTGCTTTTGGTATGCTTATGTCTCTAGTAAGATCCTAAGTGTCCTATAGTTACATGTATGTGGTTACTTAACACTTTTCTACCTTCCCTCCTCACTATGCACCAACATACAGCCTTTAGAATGCAAATATTATGTGTACAGATAGATATTTACCAAACTTCAATAAACCGGTAGCAAACATTACAGCTAGATGTTTTCAAAGCTACTTACTATAATGTATGATGTCATCTAACTAAAAAACCTGCATGCGGAAGTATTGCGGAAGGATACTAAGAACAAAAAATGGTGATAAATTTAGACAGATATGGACAATATTTACTGAGCTACAAATACAAAAGAAGTGTCCTCAGTATGGCATTGGGCCGCCATGTTTGCTAACACAACATGCCAGACGTCTCAGCACGGAGTTGTAAAGGTTTCTAATGGTGTCCTGCTATAATACATCCCAAAATGATTAATGAAATGGTGGGCCCTCTAGAGGAAGCCTCCAGTAACACATGTAGTGGACAGGCACCTATATGAATGATGACGTTTATTGTTTTATTGTTAATTGTTTGTTTCTAAAATTGCACTACTATGCGTGTGTGTTTTGAGTGTAACTCAGGGGTAAGGAGAGTTAAAATTCCAGGAGTTTGGTGATTTTCCTGCTCGAGCTCAACCTGATTCAAACAAAGTCACTCCCCAGGTTTGGAAGGTGTGCTAGAGCAGGAACATCACCACACTGTGCTGGGCTCCTGATGTCAGGTATTCTGTTTACAGTGTGGTGTTAATGGTTGGTGTGCGGGTCATCATTGTTGTGATGTCTGTTATCAGGCTGCAGTATATCCTGGGCGAGAAGACATGGATTGAATACTGGCCCACAAAGCAAGAAGGTCAAACTTCGAAATACAAAGAAAAATATCGGGGTATCACTGGACTCGTTCACACTCTCAAGAACTTTGGATGCTCTACATAAATGCCAGGGACAGTGACTTCAGTGTCTTTTAGTGGGTCACTATTTTCAGCTTAATGCTTCACATGCTTAGCTTTGCTTTCCTATTACTGTGATTCCAAATGCTTGTCAATTTATGACTGTTATCTGGCTCTTGCTGCAAAAAAAAATAAAGTTTATATCTTACATGATTACCCCATGCTTGTAATTACTCTTGTTCTGACTGTTTTTGGGGGGTTTGAGTGTTAAAAGTTTATGGACTGAACTGAAGGCCTAGTTCCTATTATTTATTTACAAACAACTTGATTAAAGTTTAACACGTTTGAAGGTTCACCATCTTCTGGTTTGTTTAGTATGAGTGTGTCCATATACACTGGTGTTCTTGTTCACTGAAATCATATTGACAGATCTAACATACAGTATATTTTTTTAATCCACCAAGAATGGAGACGCACATGCAAGTGTTAAGCCAATATATTCCCCAAAGAAAAAGGAAAGCATCTGCCAGACTTACCACTAAAACTCAGAAGACAGTTCCTATGGTGTTCATATCCTCACACAAAAATGAGTGGAAATACTACATGCTTCAATTGAGCACAGACAAAATAAGGCCTAAAATGTAAAAAATAATAATAATAATAATAATAAAAATCAGATATGATTCATTTACACCCTTTACCATTATTATCCAATTCTTAAAACTTATTGAGAATCTACTGCAGATTATTCAGCAGCTACTACCCAGATAATAAAGTGTTATGAGACAAACTGAGGTTTGGACACAAACCTCAAATTTATGGACAAACAACATGTTAAGGAGTCGACATATAAAGCAATGCATAATGTTAAAGCTAATACCCTGTCAATAAATAACCTTCAGTACACACACAAAAACCAAAAGGGATTAGTAATAACTGAGGAAGGTCAATGAAGTGTCTGGATTTGTAATGTGTTCCACTGTGTGCCGGTTTCTACTGATGCCCTAAATGATTAAGTGCCTAGCCTATATCCTTTGTCTGCTGGTTTTAAATATTGAAAAATACATTATAAATTTAATACTAAGGATACGACAAAGAGGAAGCAATTACCAAAGTTACATTCAATATAATTACATAATAATGCAGTATGTTCGTAGTTAACTCCAGTTTTTTTGTGTAAAATTTTTTTTTAAAGGTGAAGAGCCAGGTAAGAAAACATACAGCACTCGTTCTCCATTTTAAAACTTTCTGAAAGTCATGCTGGAGACATGAGGCTATTTCTGGTCAGGGAGCATAGTGAACAGTCGTGCTATCTGATTTTTGTAGGGCATCGTAGGATCTTTCAGGGAACAAATATCTCAGTTCACTGGAGCGATTTTGACAATGAGGCACACTAGAAAACGACTGATTCCCTGAGCAGTACCCCCCAATAATCTCCATGGACTCACAGATTTGATCCATAACTGAAGCTTATGAGCTCCAAAACAGCAGAAATAGCAAGAAAAAAAAAACATCCTCTCTTACAATAGAACCACCCTCCCCTTAGCTAGAAGTGAGAAACATGCTCTAGTTCTAGTTCTAGCTCAAAGCTAAAATAGCCCTTCCTTTTTCCACCTAAGCATCCTTAAAAATCAGTCCCTGTCTAAATCACCTTAAAAACTTCAGTAGACACTTTTTTCCTTTTTCTTTAGCTGAACTACATAACATGGCGATGCCACAGTATTAATAGCATTCCCTACGCAAAAAAAAACATTTGTGTGTATTTATATCAGGGTGTCACCAGAATTCTAGACAGAGCTCCAGAGCTCCTTTCCCACTCCTTTCTTTCCCATCTGCATCCAGTTTCCCCTGCCATTACCTTCCCTTTAAAAAGCCTTCCTCCCCCTTCGGTATGGTGGAGCATTAACCAATGTCACCTTGTGTTTTTAAAGACCTTTTCATGCTGGCTTTTCTTTTTCAGAGGTTTTCCACCTGACTCTTGAGCCCTTTTGGCCTCCTGGCTTCATGTTCTGTTTCTGCTGTGGACGTAATTTTTGAGGATTTTCAATCTCCTCAGAGCTTTTGAGTTTTGTAATCTTGTGGATCTTCTGTGAGATTTCTGGGTTCTTTTTCTTTACTTTTGTTTGCGTTTGTTGACCTTTTCTGGGTTTTGCATTTTCTCCTGTTTTTTTGCCCCATTAAAACAAAATGGACCCCATCCCCATGTCTGAGCGCCCCCTCTTTACGCTCTTACTCTTTACTTTCAAACACAACACATGTCCATATGTGCTCTGTTATATTATATATAAGGGCATTTGTATATATTTATATAAATACATATATGTAAAGTATAATTCATTATAAAACTACATTTAACGGGGCTTGTTTACCTTTGTTCACCTCTTTAATGACGTGAGGGCTTCTACTCTTCTAGCTCTTCTAGCCAGGCTTGTCTGTTGCGCTACCTGTTGGAGCTGTAAATTGATTTCTGTCAGTTTTAGGACATTTGCTGAGGTAAATTAATGGTAATATGCTGTGTGATGTCCACTAACCGTGAAGGAGTGTCACGATCATGATGCGTTTCTTGTCAGACTGAGGTCCGTTTTTCCTCAGGAATGCTAAGCTAAGTTAGCACAAAAAATATCAGAAAGACGCTTTTGGGGGTCTCGGGATTGACCGAATAAACTCCCACATATATTATCAGTTACTCGGAGACTCTTCTTTCCTTTAAAAAGACGATAAAAGTAAAGAAACAAAGTTCGCTGACTCTACAAACCGCGTAGCATGTTTGCTAACTCTGCCGGTTTCTGACCCAGCAACAGTGACAACGGCGTGACGTTTCTCCCCCTGTGGCTCCTGATTGGTTGGCGTTTCCCGCCCAGAAGGAGGGGTGACTACGCAGTAAGCGTTTCATCATCCGGGAAACCGAGCACTAATGACCATGTATGTAAATAATAGGATATGACTTTTAAAGTGACCCTACTGAAAAAAGAGACTTACATATATACTGGACACCAACATAGACCAACGAAGGACTTTTCGGGGGTCCTAGAATTCGGAGGTCCCGTATGGAAGGTAGGAAGGGGAAAAAATTAATTAAATAAATAAATAACATTATTATTTTAAATGTATGGAAAAATGTTAGAATTAGAATCAGAACCTATACGGTTCAGATCTGATGTCCTCCTCATTTAGAAAGTCAGCAGAGACACAGGAGCATATTTCTGAACTAAAAGAGGCGGGGCTTATGATGATCAATCTGAACTGGAGCCTGATTTAGTTACAGGATATAGCGTTGGGCAGCAGCGCGTATTTATGCTAAACATTAGCGCTTATAGCTTACAGTCTTTTTAATTTCACTCCTAACAGCTTCCTCAGTAGGAGGACCCTTCGTCTTTCATCTCTAATAAATAATAAGCTGCTAAATAAAACCAGATTAGTCCATATTTAAATTATTTACAGATGAAAAGAAGAATGGTAGACCTGAAACCGTTTATATTACCCGGGCTGAAATAATTATCTCTCGTTTATCAGCAGGCGTATTAGGTGACTGTGCTTATCTTTAAATAAAGATAATCTCAGCTGTAGACGAATAAATAAACATATCTGTAATTTAGTATAATACAATATATATTTATTATTCCCCTTTAATAATTATTAAAATGTCTTTTTACATTCTTAAAGTTCCTGTGCATTTTTGTAAACGGGGGAAAAAAGGTCATTGTTGTCAGTCAACTTCAAGGGTCTCAGTTGACTTAAAGGGTCGCCGATTGACGATTCGAATCGTCGACTTCTAGAGCCCTATGAAGAACATTTATCTAATGATGTAAATAAAGTAGAATTATCTTTAAAGCCTTATACAGGCATGTTTCTAGCTCAGAGACACCTGACAGGACTGGCCATGATCCAAACTGACCCAAAAGTGCTGAACTTCAGTTACTTTATTTAGTTATTTAGTTGTTTTTAGTGACTTGTATTCAATTCAGTTCGACTTCATTGTCATTGTACCAGTGCAGGGTTGTACAGTATAATGAAACACAGTCAGGCTCCTTCTCCAGTGCAGTATAGGTGTATATAAATAAACAGTGTAGTGTAAAGACAAATAGACAAAAACGATGTGTGTAACAGTACAGTAGGACGTGTGCGAAGTGTAGAGCAGTATCAGTAAGTATGTGGCTGTAAACAGTATAGATATATAAAGTGTTCAGTGCAGGTGGTAGACGCAGCTTAATGTTCACTGTTGTTCAGTATAGATAAATGAATCTAGGTAAATGAACACCACTGAGATGTTCTAGTATACAGGTTAAGTTAAAGTGCGGGGCAAACTGTCTTGTGAGGTAGTGGAGCCCACAGTGTGTGCTGGGTGATCCGGGCTAGAAATCAGTCTTGGGTGTTGTAGGTATCCAGCTATACCTCAGGGGTCAGTTGTGAGGTTGAAGAACACTGAAGAACAGGGTAATACAGCATACAGAGAAACAGAGGGACTACAGTCCATACCTGTAGAACTACAGAGTGTCCTATATGGTCAGTGGAGCTGATAGAACGGACAGTGAGTGTAGATACAAGGAGGTGGCCAAACCGAAAATGGATTTCCTGGATATCCTGGATTTTTTTTTTCATTTTGTCTCTTTTAGTTAAAATGACAGACCTCTCTCAATGTTTCTGCCAGTCTTATAGCTTTATGATACTGCACCAACAAATCAATAGTGTACACAGAGTTTTCAAACAATCAAAGGTTAATCTGAGAAAGCCAACTCAAACACTGCTTACGGGAAATTCAGCCTAATGGAGGAACGCTATACTGCTATACTGTAAGTTCCCTTAATAATTAGTCACCTAGAATTATGGTTATGAGCTGTACTGACTTTGGATTTCAATCATATTTAACCGATATTCATACTGTCTAAAATTTTACAAGTTGGAACACACAAAACATAACCTGCATATAAAATATAAGTCTAATACTAGTATTATACACATAGTAATAATAATAGTAATAAGCCTAGACACACTATTATTAAATGTTCAGGGATCCTTAAAACAGTTAACTACAAGGTTAAGTCTTAGTAGCACGAACATCTCGAAATGAGCTTCTCAATATATCCATCCATTCGTCAAAAGTAGTATGAGGTGAACAGAAATGGGGTCTTGCAGTGAGTTAGCCTTTGTGGAATTCAAAGTGTTAGCACCACACCCTGAGCTAAGGCTAACGGGTTCAGTAAAACTGAACTACATTAAAGACTCAGCACTGCCTGTGCTAAGTGTTTTCATCTTGTTAGCCACCTTTGTTAGTTTGTTAGCCTATAATAGCCTATAGTTTGTAACAGCAGTCAATAGGGAAACCACACTCCCCTAGCAAGGCTTGTGCGTTATCTGTTTGAGCTGGAAAGTGACTCCAGTCAGCTTTAAGAATGTCTGCTGAAATAAATTGATGTTAAATTTGTTTTGGGATGTAAATAAGTGTCTGCCAGGGGGTTGGGGAGGATGTGCTGTCCCGCAGGTGGCCACTCAGAGAGGAGGGGCGTGTGAGGTTGGTGGGTATGTATAAAAGCTGCAGTTCTGCTCTCTAATAAACATTTCCTCAGACCCAGGCGGGATCAGTTAGGCAGAATGCTGGAGGTGGACCTGCTGTGGATCACTGCTGCTCTTCTGTCCTCACCGCTGCTCTCACTATGTGACCCGCTGTGAGTAGATCATAGAGACTTCCACACTCTGACACTGTAAAGTACAAGGAGCTATTGAGAGCAGAGCAGAGTTACAGACATTTCTGCTCCTCTTTCAGAGTGTATCTGTATTCACCTCGTCCAGGTCCACTCTGGACTTCCTCATTAACGTTCCTTGCTCACATTTACGGTGTTTAGCTGACGCTCTTATCCAGAGCGACTTACAAGGTTAATCATATTACAGGTGGGCCAATGTAGTGTTAGGAGTCTTGCCCAAGGACCCATATTGGTGTAGCACAGCGTAGTCACCCAGACCGGGAATCGGACCCCAAGCTCCCACATGGTGGGGTAGCTCAATGACAGTTGTTGTTATCTGTTGCACCACACCAACTTAACTTTCGCTTGCTTACATGTCAAACCGCGCTCTATATGATCCATTAGTGTGGTTTTTATTTCATGTCTTGGAAGTATAGACAAGACCCTACATACCTTATTTCATGAATTATAGAATTAATGGTCATCAAGGAAAGTTCGTTAGGGTTATCTATATGATAGAGGCTTGAGGTGACACAATCACAGGCTAGTAATCTCCCTAGGGTATCCACATGCACATGTTCGTACCACCATCTTCACCATCACCTAACCGAGACTGACCCTGTGAGTGATGTCTGTAGAAGTTGGTGATGGAGAGAATTCCCAGGATGTAGTTATGCTAAAAGGCTCTGTAGTGTCCATGCTATAGAGTCACGGCTGCATCACTCAGGTGTAGTCAGTGTGGACAGATGGCCTGTCTGGCTCCTGGAATGGAGAAATACTGGAGCAGTTTTGGAGCAAGCAAGAAGACTGATGCTCTGACTTTCTGAAATGCCACTCTGAGCAAACTCCCATCGCTCTGTTCCCCACTTTGTCCTCCACTCACAGACTAAAATGGTGTTGGGGTTATAATCTCTTATTTTGAGTGGCAGAACTGAATGTTCTTGAGTAAAAATGCTGTCCATGAGTTTTAAACAGCACCGAACAGGACAGGACTGATAATACCTGATCAGTGGTGTAACCAGCCCATCAGATTTGTGGTGGTGAGGAGAACTGGGTTTGCCAGACACTAGAGGGCGCTCCAGAGTTACAGTATGGGTTGTTATGGAGCTTTCTAGCAAATTCTAGGGTGTAAATGCTTATTTTTATAGAGATGTATCAGAACACACAGAATTACAACCACTAAACTTTTACATTTGTCAGCAAAATCATGTCTGCTCCGAACGTGCTGAGGGTGGGAACCCCAGAGAACGTATTCGTGGAGGCCCAGGATTACAGTGGAGGAGATCTACAAGTGAGAATCATCGTAAAGAATTTCCCACTGAAAACCCAAGAGCTGGAATCTAAATCGGTGGTCCTCACCGCTGGAAACAACTACCAGGCAGTTGCAGCTATACAGGTCAGTGATGTTTGACTGCAAACCAAGTGTTTATGGGATGTATTTTTAACCACCAGACATTTGGCAGTTTGGAAATGAACAGATCCCAAACTGAGCCCTGATCTGCTTTTTTTTTAAATTCGTTCTCTTCTCCAAATGGAAGGTTTACATGTGGCGTAAGCCCAGATTCACCAAGATGGTCACTGACAATGTGTCATCAATACTGTGTGAATGAAGAACATAGATAAATGGATTCTGGTTTGATATTAGTGATTTTACCCTGAAGCTACGGGGCTAATATCTTGGCATCAGATAAGCCTCATGCACCAGCCAGTGATGTGTTATTTGGTCATCTCTAATGTACTTATGTGGCTGCTGACACTCTAAGGTGTGCGGTTGTCCTAAAGTATGGATCAACTCCATGACTGTAATCATCACACACTAGCATAAACACAGAGCTAACAGTGAGTCCTACAGTGTCAGAAAGCACGTGAACAAGTTTAGTAGAGATCACTAAACAACGCCTCTGTTCCATGAGGCTCATCTGATGCCGACATATAAGCTACCATAATTGCTAGCTATACTATTAGCCTCATGACTCCAGTACAAAACGAAACACGTAAGCTGGAAACGTGTAGATTAACGTTTTCACACTGCAGGCCTCAAAATGATCTAACCCCACCAGTAAGCCAGACGTGTTTCTGTGGGTCAGATTCCTGGAAACAAGGGCGTCTTCAGCGATGACCCCTTAGAGAAGCAGTACGTGTACCTGGAGGCCCATTTTCCCTCCGGGGTGCTGGAGAAGGTGGTCATGGTCTCCTTCCAGTCAGGTTACATATTCATCCAGACCGACAAGAGCATCTACACGCCAGGCAGTACAGGTACAGCACTCTGAGCTCTACGGTGAAATAGCCAAATGGCGCCCCACTATGGCCAAACGTACTGAAGCAGATACAATCAGTCTGCACCGATACTTAACGTGCAGTGTTCCAAATGAAACAAGCATTAAGTGTTTATTCATTAATCATCACTGCTTTCAGAAAGCGTTCAGTATTGGCTGGTGTAAATCAGAGGATTCGTTCGGGTTTTGGGTTTGATTTGAACATTTACCCTGATCAACAACAGCAGCCTGTATGTATTAGAAGCTTGACCTGTTCCATCCCTCTCCAGTTCGATACAGAATCTTCGCATTGTCTGCCGATCTGCAGCCCCTTGACAGGAGGGACGTCTCTGTTAGAGTCGCAGTAAGTACTAAGCCATAAATAAAAACTCATGCACACTTGACTGACACCAAAGACACTTACCTAAAAGAAATATACAGGGGTTGGACAATGAAACTGAAACACCTGTCTTTTTACTGTTGGAGGTCTCATGGCTAAATTGGACCAGCCTGGTGGCCAATCTTCATTAACTACACATTGCACCAGTAAGAGCAGAGTGTGAAGGTTCAGTTAGCATGTAAGAGCACAGTTCTGCTCAAAATACTGCAATGCACACAGCATTATGGGACATACCAGAGTTCAAAAGAGGACAGATTGTTGGTGCACGTCTTGCTGGCGCATCTGTGACCAAGACAGCAAGTCTTTGTGATGTATCAAGAGCCACGGTATCCAGGGTAATGTCAGCATACCACCAAGAAGGACGAACCTCCACCAGCATCACGTAGTGACCTGGCCACTATCCTGCAAGGAGAATGGCTTAAACTCCCTCTGACCACTGTGCAGGACGCAGTATATGTCATTCCCAAGACCAACTGACGCTGTATTGGCCGCAAAAGGAGGCCCTACACCATACTAATAAATGATTGTGGTCTAAAACCAGGTGTTTCAGTTTCATTGTCCAACCCCTGTACGTGGTAAAGTGATTTGTGAGTGTGAGAAACATTTTAAAGGCTTGAATGACCTTCAAGTAAGATAAAGGCAAATATAATACAATACTGATTCCTGCTTAGAGTGTTTTTAACATTTTGTTGGAGGTTTTGGGATTTTTATATGATGGGTTTTTGTTGCACAAAAAGCCAGGCTGAGCTGAGAGATGGATAAATATTCATCATCAAAAGAAAATAATAATAATAACTACACCCAGGACTTCCAATGTTAATCATATTACAGGTAGGCCAATGTAGTGTTAGGAGTCTTGCCCAAGGACCCATTTTGGTGTAGCACAGCGTAGTCACCCAGACTGGGATTCGAACCCCAGTCTCCCACATGCGGTGATGGCTCTCTGGCAGAGGAAAAAACAGAAGTGTCAGGAAAATATACAAATAATAAATCAGATCTATATACACAAAAAGTACAGAAAATCTAAATAAAACACTAAATATTTTAATCCAGAAGACAGGATTATGCTATGCAGTTTTATTACACATAACAAAAACATAAATAGACTACTGAGTTTTATTGCACATAGTAGAATAGAAATAGACTAGTGTAGAATAGACTACTGTAGAATAGACTCGTGTAGAATTAGACTGCTGTAGAAATAGACTAGTGTAGAAATAGACTAATGTAAAAGTAGACTACTGCGTAAATAGACTAGTGTAGAAATAGACTAGTGTAGTAATAGACTAGTGTAGTAATAGACTAGTGTAGAAATAGACCACTGCAGAAATAGTCTACTGTAGAGATAGACTAGTGTATAAATAGACTAGTGTAGAGATAGACTACTGTAGAAATACACTAGTGTAGAGATAGACTATTGTAGAAATAGACTGTTGTAGAAATAGACTAGTTTAGAAATAGACTAGTGTAGAAATAGACTAGTGTAGAAATAGACTAATGGAAAAGTAGACTACTGTGTAAATAGACTAGTGTAGAAATAGACTGCTGTAGAAATAGACTAGTGTAGAAATAGACTAGTGTAGAAATAGACTAGAGTAGAAATAGACTAATGTAAAAGTATACTGTGTAAATAGACTAGTGTAGAAATAGACTAATGTAAAAGTAGACTACTGTGTAAATAGACTAGTGTAGAAATAGACTAATGGAAAAGTAGACTACTGTGTAAATAGACTAGTGTAGAAATAGACTAATGTAAAAGTATACTGTGTAAATAGACTAGAGTAGAAATAGACTAATGTAAA
This sequence comes from Prochilodus magdalenae, assembly GCA_024036415.1. Classification (NCBI taxonomy): domain Eukaryota; kingdom Metazoa; phylum Chordata; class Actinopteri; order Characiformes; family Prochilodontidae; genus Prochilodus; species Prochilodus magdalenae. The sequence continues at coordinate 21,823 of JAMWET010003874.1, read as the reverse complement.
AGTATACTGTGTAAATAGACTAGAGTAGAAATAGACTAATGTAAAAGTAGACTACTGTGTAAATAGACTAGTGTAGGAATAGACTAATGTAAAAGTAGACTACTGTGTAAATAGACTGCTGTAGAAATAGACTAGTGTAGAAATAGACTACAGTAGAAATAGACTAATGTAAAAGTAGACTACTGTGTAAATAGACTAGTGTAGAAATAGACTAGTGTAGAAATAGACTAATGTAAAAGTAGACTACTGTGTAAATAGACTAGTGTAGAAATAGACTAGTGTAGAAATAGACTAATGTAAAAGTAGACTACTGTGTAAATAGACTAGTGTAGAAATAGACTAGTGTAGAAATAGACTAATGTAAAAGTAGACTACTGTGTAAATAGACTAGTGTAGAAATAGACTAGTGTAGAAATAGACTAATGTAAAAGTAGACTACTGCGTAAATAGACTAGTGTAGAAATAGACTAGTGTAGTAATAGACTAGTGTAGAAATAGACCACTGCAGAAATAGTCTACTGTAGAGATAGACTAGTGTATAAATAGACTAGTGTAGAGATAGACTACTGTAGAAATACACTAGTGTAGAGATAGACTATTGTAGAAATAGACTGTTGTAGAAATAGACTAGTTTAGAAATAGACTAGTGTAGAAATAGACTAGTGTAGAAATAGACTAATGGAAAAGTAGACTACTGTGTAAATAGACTAGTGTAGAAATAGACTGCTGTAGAAATAGACTGCTGTAGAAATAGACTAGTGTAGAAATAGACTAGAGTAGAAATAGACTAATGTAAAAGTATACTGTGTAAATAGACTAGAGTAGAAATAGACTAATGGAAAAGTAGACTACTGTGTAAATAGACTAGTGTAGAAATAGACTAATGGAAAAGTAGACTACTGTGTAAATAGACTAGTGTAGAAATAGACTAATGTAAAAGTATACTGTGTAAATAGACTAGAGTAGAAATAGACTAATGTAAAAGTATACTGTGTAAATAGACTAGAGTAGAAATAGACTAATGTAAAAGTAGACTACTGTGTAAATAGACTAGTGTAGGAATAGACTAATGTAAAAGTAGACTACTGTGTAAATAGACTGCTGTAGAAATAGACTAGTGTAGAAATAGACTACAGCAGAAATAGACTAATGTAAAAGTAGACTACTGTGTAAATAGACTAGTGTAGAAATAGACTAGTGTAAAAGTAGTCTACTGTGTAAATAGACTAGTGTAGAAATAGACTAATGGAAAAGTAGACTACTGTGTAAATAGACTAGTGTAGAAATAGACTAGTGTAAAAGTAGTCTACTGTGTAAATAGACTAATGTAGAAATAGACTACAGTAGAAATAGACTAATGTAAAAGTAGACTACTGTGTAAATAGACTAGAGTAGAAATAGACTAGTGTAAAAGTAGACTACTGTGTAAAAAGACTAGTGTAGAAATAGACTAGTGTAAAAGTAGACTACTGTGTAAATAGACTAGAGTAGAAATAGACTAATGGAAAAGTAGTCTACTGTGTAAATAGACTAGTGTAGAAATAGACTAATGGAAAAGTAGACTACTGTGTAAATAGACTAGTGTAGAAATAGACTAATGGAAAAGTAGACTACTGTGTAAATAGACTAGTGTAGAAATAGACTAATGGAAAAGTAGACTACTGTGTAAATAGACTAGTGTAGAAATAGACTAGTGTAAAAGTAGTCTACTGTGTAAATAGACTAGTGTAGAAATAGACTAATGGAAAAGTAGACTACTGTGTAAATAGACTAGAGTAGAAATAGACTAATGGAAAAGTAGACTACTGTGTAAATAGACTAGTGTAGAAATAGACTAATGGAAAAGTAGACTACTGTGTAAATAGACTAGAGTAGAAATAGACTAATGGAAAAGTAGTCTACTGTGTAAATAGACTAGTGTAGAAATAGACTAATGGAAAAGTAGACTACTGTGTAAATAGACTAGTGTAGAAATAGATTAATGGAAAAGTAGACTACTGTGTAAATAGACTAGTGTAGAAATAGACTAATGGAAAAGTAGACTACTGTGTAAATAGACTAGTGTATATTTCTATTTATTTGTGCCTGTGTACATTAATATACCTATATTTATATGAACACATTTAACATCACTAATATGGTTATACATGCTGTTTCTACTGCCTCCATCTGACTACAGGTCCACAGACCACTAGAGAGTGCTTCATTACATTTACAGCGTTTAGCTGACGCTCTTATCCAGAGCGACTTACAAGGTTAATCATATTACAGGTGGGCCAGCGCAGTGTTGGGAGTCTTGCCCAAGGAGTCCTATTAGTGTAGCACAGCATAGTCACCCAGACCGGGATTCGAACCCCAGTCTCCCACATGCGGTGGTGGCGTTATCCGCTGAGCTACACCAACCACAAGGGCCATTGGTGGTCCGCAGCCCACAGGTTGAGAAACCTTGAGCTGGGGTTTATTGTACGTGGGCCCCGATGCGGTCCACAGCATGTGTGAAGGCTGCCAGTCTTTGGTGCAGATTCAGTGTGTAGAAGTGGGCATTGAAGTTTAACGGGCCCTTTGTGAACAGAATACCCTTGGGGTGAAATGTTTGGGGGGGTTGAGCATTTGCTTGTGTCACACATCCTAAACAATAACGCTCACTCTAATGTTTCAAGAATCCTCAAGGAATCGTAATTTTTAAGGAAGTCGTGACCCCTAGACAAGGGACTCTGACCGGGCAGTATCACATCCGTGACGTTGCCAGGTAAGTCCACTTCAATAACATTTCCATTGCGCGTGTTCTGTACTGATTATAACAGAACCGGCCGTTGGGTCTGAAATGTCCGGGAGACTGGTCTTATCCTATGATATCACGTTTGGCGTTTTCTCCCACGCTCTGAATCGAAATGTCACTACTCTGTAATTCTCTCCAGCCCTGGGATATGGACTATAGCGGTACAGGACAGTAACACCCCCCAGAAGAACTTCACGGCTGAATTTGAAGTGAAGGAATACGGTGAGATTCTCATTCTTAGACATGTCTACCACCCTTCTACACATACAGTCACACTCGTTTTGTTTTGTAGTCCTTCCAACGTTTGAGGTCACCTTAACGCCATCAAAGTCCTTCTTCTACGTGGACGATCAGGAGCTTCAGGTGGACATTACTGCCAAGTAAGAGCAAGATGAGTACATGTTCAGTTTTTACCCTGTATTAGGGTTGGCACCTTTCAGAAATGAAAGTAATGGATGGGTTGGGGGCGGGGTTATGTGTGAGTGACATGTGTTCGGAATATGGAACAAATCGCGTCCCGTATTGGTTTATTATGGGATGCACCATGTAGTTGCCAGATAACGGACGGTTCCGTATTTTACGGGACGGGTGGCAACCTGTATACCTATAGCACCCTTCCTCTAACAAGGTAGCTTTAGGAATATTTGACTATGTCCCGAAAGCTATCTAAGATCATAATTAAGCCACCTGTGAATTATGTGAAGGTATCTGTTTGGGAACAAAGTGGACGGAACCGCGTACGTGGTGTTTGGTGTGATGCATGGTGACAGCAAGACCAGTCTGCCGGCCTCTTTGAGAAGAGTCACGGTGAGCTCTACCAGGAGTAGATCTACCATGAAGTGTAGCACCTTCCTTTTCTCTTCCTTACCCCTTTCCCTGCCTTCAATCTGAATCTATCTAATTCCGTTTGCTCTAAATCAGATTCTTCCTCTCATTTAAGCTTGAGTCAGTCGTGCATTGAAATGGAAATGGTAAGGCAGCGCTCAGCTTTATGGCTACGATAATGAGTTTATTTAATGGTTCCCATGACAACAGGGTTCCAATAGATATCACCTCTGTTGGTTTTCTCTATTCTGGTGATGCATCTTCCAGAATAGCACCTGTGCGTTTGCTCTTGTGTATCACGCACAGTGTTAAGTGTTAGTTTGAAGCGTGCCAATAGTTTTTAACGCGATGGGTCTTTGACAGCACCAACCAGTGACGGGCTACAACCCGAGTGATTTCAGGAACACTGTTTGTTGTTTGACTGTAAGCATTGTAGAAATCGTAAAGGAACATTAATAAACTTACTTAAAAAAAAATGCAGAGCTTTAAAATGTTGAGTCGGCCAATCGTAGCAGCTCTGCTTAAGTGCCCTTTTCTTTTTACTTTCCTTTTACCTTTTTAATTTTCATTTGAGTGTTGTTTTATTTCGTGTGTAGATGAGGGATGGAGCGGGACGTGCCACCCTGACTAAAGACATGATCCTGAAAACCTTCAGAGATATCGCACAGCTGGTGGGAAGCTCGCTGTACATTTCAGTCAGTGTTCTAACAGAGACAGGTACGAGTCAGTCGGTCATCTGGGTGCGTATGTGTGATGTCCACTGGGATTGACCTGGTGATGTGGGAAATGTTGGCCTTTAGGAACAAATGTATTTGTTTGTGTTGCAGGGAGTGAAATAGTGGAGGCTCAGAGGATGGGAATTCCGATCGTGACATCACCGTATACCATCCACTTCAAAAGGACGGCCAAATTCTTCAAACCTGGCATGCCTTTTGATGTCATGGTATAAAATATATACTCCCTGGCCACTTTATTAGAAACACCTACCTTTCACTTCCACTCGCTGGCCACTTTATTAGAAACACCTACCTTTCACTTCCACTCACTGGCCACTTTATTAGAAACACCTACCTTTCACTTTCACTCGCTGGCCACTTTATTAGAAACACCAACCTTGTACTTCCACTCACTGGCCACTTTATTAGAAACACCTACCTTGTACTTTCACTCACTGGCCACTTTATTAGAAACACCTACCTTGTACTTTCACACACTGGCCACTTTATTAGAAATACCTACCTTGTACTTCCACTCGCTGGCCACTTTATTAGAAACACCTACCTTGTACTTTCACTCACTGGCCACTTTATTAGAAACACCCGGATTGTGCTTCCACTAACTGGCCACTTTATTAGAAACACCAACCTTGTACTTTCACTCGCTGGCCACTTTATTAGAAACACCAACCTTGTACATCCATTCTCTGTGCCATACGTCAGTGTCACCACCCGACACATACTAAACTAGCCACCATACCTTAGTTTTGGCCATGGGACCACCGCTGACCAGACATTATTTAATGGTAAACTATGGGTGGGAGGTCTATTTCTTCCTCCATAAGACAGCATCACTGCTTAATGTCCCAAAATATCCAGCCTACAACGATGTGCATCAACAGGCCGAGGTGGACCTACATGTCTTTGTATATTCAAGTACACTTGAGCCTGTAATTAATAAACGCCTTGTAAAAAACTATACTCAACTTCTTTCAGAACAGTCCATTCACTATCAGAAGCATCTGGCAGTCATGCGATGAGACAGTGTCACTAGCTCCTAGCTCCAACATTAGTTAACGATAATGAATTGTTCTCCAGAGATAACTCCTTCATTTGAAACATGAATCTAATCAGGAGTTGTGATTTGAATAGGTGTATGTGACGAATCCAGACCAGACACCTGCTGCAAATGTGGATCTTGTGGTCACCCCTGGAGATGAACGCTGTAAAACCACCGCCAGTGGCATGGCAAAGGTCACAGTCAACACCCAGGCTGGAGCGAGGAGTCTACAAATTAATGTGAGTCTTGTTCTGCTTCTCAGCACGAGCAAGCGTGGAGACGAGGACTGTGTTCGGACTGCAGGCACTTTCATAATGTATAGAACCACATGTATACAACATCTGGGCCTCTTCTACCTGGGTGTATAATCATGTACTGTAGCAAATCTGAGTCCCTCTACCTTCCAACACTTCGATTTATCGTCAGTCCCACTTCAAAATCCGATTTGAGCAGACACAGCATATATGTGTGTGTGTATATGTATATATGTACACTGCTCAATAAAATTAAGGGGACACTTTGAAAATACATCAGATCTCAATGGGAAAAAAATCATGCAGAATATTTTTCCTCATATAGACTGGGTAATGTGTTAGGAGGGAAAGGATGCCACGTCGTTTGATGGAAATTAAAATGATTACCCTACAGAGGGTTACATTCAAAGACACCCTGATCTATCTATCTATCTTTCTAGAATATCACTATTATCACAATATGGATTTTTTTTAGCGTTTGTAGAATTATACTGGTAACCCCTACTCATCACTACTGTAAACTATGTTTCTGGTGTCCCACAGGTAAAAACCAACGACCCAGCCATATCAAACAGCAGACAGGATGAAAAGGAAATGACGGCCCAAGCCTACGCTACTAAAGGAAGCTCCAACAATTACCTCCACATTCACATTGATGCTGTAGAACTGAATGTTGGTGATTATGTGAAAGCTATTCTGAGCTTCAGCAACAGCCCTGGTTTCCAAAGTCAAGACATCACTTACCTGGTGGGTACTCTATATTTAGAATATACAGGCACATACATATACAAGATGATATACAAGAGATGAAGCTGGTTCCTGTTTTACTGATGTTTTTGAGTTTACAAAGTGGAACAGATCATCACGTCATTAATAATAAATTCAGGTAAAATTTAAGCACAATTAAAACATTGTTTCAAAGTCATTTTGAAAACATTTGAAGAGCTATTGAGCATGCTGGGTATATGTGTAGTAGTATTTCACTAAAACGTTCACCGTATACGTTCCAAACATCAAGGAAATGAATGTGGAAATGAATTTTGTCTTGAAAGCTGTTTTTCCATTTCTTTTAGAATCATCTGCAGTTTCATTTACTTAAAATGATGGACATATTTATAATTATACAGCTAATTAACTAACACTTTTTAAACCCATGAGCTTGTACAAGATTAACACCAAAGGTCAAGGGTCAAAGATTCCCTTTGTTTTGCCATACAGGTCCCACCTTACGAGGAATTTATTTACATTTACGGCATTTAGCTGATGCTCTTATCCAGAGAGACTTACAAGGTTAATCACATTACAAGTAGGCCAATGTAGTGTTAGGAGTCTTGCCCAAGGACTCTTATTGGTGTAGCACAGCAGTTACCCCAGACTGGGATTCGAACCCCAGTCTCCCACATGTGGTGGTGACTCCTTGGTGGGTGGTCGTGTTAACCGCTGAGCTACACCAATCTATCTTGGTGAATATACACATATTCACATTTCATAAGTCTTCTGTTCTGCTTCTTCTCCCAGATCCTTAGTAAAGGACAGATTGTCCAAGCCAACAGGTTTAAGAGGCGAGGACAGTCTCTAGTCTTTCTGTCTATACCGGTCACCAAGGTCATGCTTCCTTCGTTCCGTGTGGTGGCGTATTACCATGTGGGAGCTTCTGAGGTTGTGGCTGACTCCGTTTGGGTGGATGTAAAGGACACATGTATGGGAACGGTAGGTCATCTGCTGACAGCACAGACTGACGGCTTGTACAGCCATGATCACGTTTATTTAACGTTCAGCAAATAGTTACACAGCTGACTGGATTTCTCACAGTGGATTCCGTCACTGGATGGAAGGTTTAGCACAGCGGTACTGCTTGTTGGCTCAAACATTATTTTTCTTATTTTGGGTTTATGGTAGGACTGAACTCAAGTATTGGGGTATTTGGATATTCATTCGTTGTGCAGGTATTCGTTAGTAATTTTGGGAAATGAATGAAGAAAAACAGAAGATTGGTGCTGCTAATCTAGCTAATGTTAGCACTGACTGGTTAAGGCCAGGCTAACCCTTCTGGATCTCTTTGGTAAGGTCTGAGTTGTATAGGGTGTTTCTTGCTCTGAACTCACTTCTTCATGTTCTGGTTGTTGGCTGTTTTTATGTCTTGTCCAGTTAAAGCAAAAATAGCTTGCCCTATCTAGCTATACTTAGCATTGCTTAGCTTAGCATCTATCTATCTATCTATCTATCTATCTATCTATCTATCTATCTATCTATCTATCCATCCATCCATCCATCCCTGTTTTTTCCCTGTTTAAATAATGGGATCCTCAACCAGTGCGGTAGTCACTATAGGACCCAGACATGAAGGTCAAATGTCACGGTTAAACAAGAACTTTTAGATAACTGCTGTAACTCAAATACCTCTTGTATGCATACAATTACTATAGCCCATGGTTTTATAGGGAGATTGTTGCTGTGAACCCCGCATCATGTCAGGTTGTTTAGGTTTTCGGTTAGACTGATGAAGCTGAGCTGATGAAGACAAAGATTGTTTGCTATGGTTCGGTAGCGTCGCCTCGGTTGAGCAGCACAGAAAAAAGCTTTGGCCGATTCGGTCACTCACAGTCAGAACAGATCTGGGTAATTTGTGTGGGCAGGAGGAACGTAACTATTAAGTAGGTGTAAGGCTAATTGCTTATTCAGGCTAATCAGTCACAAGGCTAAGTCCACTAACCTGAAAAAGCTGGATCTCAGTTAGCAGCTAATGCTAGCATGTTGTACTGTGGATTTAGGCCCAATCCCATTTCTTACTTACGTATTTACTCAATATGCCATCTCACAGAACTGACCATAACAAGGAAGGCAGCTCATTCTGAGAGAAGTATAGGGCTCATATGACAATAAATCTCCACTCATAGAGAATAACCATGAACAATATTAAGAGGTTTAACAACACAACAATAATTAAAAACACTCCAAAGCAGATGTCCTAGCTAAATATCACCACTGTATTACTATAGTAGTCTTCCACAGACATTTCTCAGAAGCCCTGAAGGATGAATTGTAAAAGGAATCTTTAAACTGGACCTGTTGCCTTGAGACTGAAGGATTAAACATACTGACCTGTCTTCCATCCTAGCTGCGAGTAGAGGTAAGGGATCCCAAGAGGGCGCATGAACCTGGGGAGCGGTTTGATCTCCGAATTACTGGAGATCCTGGTGCCAAGGTTGGTCTCGTAGCTGTGGATAAAGGTGTCTTGGTCCTTAACAAGAACAGACTTACACAAGACAAGGTAAGTGGCCTCCAGCAGATCTAACGATCATCTATGGTAGTGTGGAGCTTATGGCATGTTTGGACCTCTAATTGTCTAAATAGACGGTTACCTTTACCATCTATAGGTCTGGAACATCATTGAGAAGCATGACACCGGCTGTACGACAGGCAGTGGTAAAGACAGTATGGGGGTCTTCTATGACGCAGGTCTGCTGTTTGAGTCCGACAACGCTGGAGGCACCGAGTCTAGAACAAGTACTAAGGATGTTTTTGCGTTTTCAGTAATGTGCTAAAGATGTAAAACAGTGAGAAATGGTTCTCCATTAGTTCATCAAAATGGTTAGACTGACCTATTCTGAAAGTTACTAATACTGCACCCATTCAGGTGTGGAACCATGCAGAGATTAAGATTCATATTTCAAAAGTACAAGCTAAAAAAAATTACCCTTTTTCCCTACATAGCAACCGGCTGTCCCACTCCACTACAGAGAAGACGGAGAGCTGTGACTGTTCAACAGATCACCCACACACTGAGTAAGAATCTGGATTTGAAGAACTGATATTCTGTAGTTGTAGGAATAACTGTCATGGTGCGGTTGGGTTTGGACCCAACCGCCGGAAGGATAATCCCGCGTGTTACCGCTGTGCTACGTGGCAGTACACGTGAGGCGAGTCAGGAGGGGTTTTGAGAGGGAGAGGGAGAAACGGCGGGAAAGACAAACAAAGGAGACGCCAGAGGCGACGTGCTCAAACAAAAGTAAACAGGAGAGGGTTTAAACAAGAAATTAGTGGCTCTTCGTCTTAGCTATGTAGGTGCCTCTTGTTGCAAATAAAAAGGGGTGGAACACCTTGCTCTCTGTGCAAAGTGACCCTTGCTTTCTACTCTATTTATTTATTTATTTATTTATTTAATCAATTAATTAATTAATTGTTTAAGCACTTGTTGCTTTTCTTTTCTCTCTCTTTTTTCCTGGAGTTCCCGCTCTGTTTGGGTCCTTTTTCTCGAGGCTTTCCGCTCACACAGTGTGGTGTCAGTGGCTTGTGGGGTGGGCGGCTATAACTTAGAGCGTATCGGCCTTGTGCCGGGGGGCGGCGACTACCGCCGGGGGGGGAACCGGGGCGCGCGGAGACCCTTGAGAGGGGGCTGTGTACAAGCTCCGACGCTCGGGGCATGACAAGGTCTGGGCGTGAATTTGACGGGGGGCCCAGTCGACTTTAGGTTTTATTGCGGCGGAAGACTAGATGTGGACTGCTACATAGTGTGCCGGTGCGGGCGCGTGCCGCGGCCAGGTGGACAACGGTGAGGTGCAGTGTGGGTTTATCGTAGTGGATGGGTTCCGGGGGGCGGAGGGAGGGCCCGGCAAAACAAGCTGGCGAGTGGTGTGGCTTCGAGGTATACGTGCCCGGGGCAGAGGACGCGGCGGGGCCTCCTAGCCCAATACTTGGCCACCTCTGGCTGGTAATCCAGCATCGTCCGGACCCTTACAATAACTGTAGACCCTAAATCCTTTTTACATTTGCCCGTGTCACAGATCTTCTACAGATATCCGCAGATCTTTATGGTCTTCAAGACACAGTTTTGTCTTTATCATCTCAGCACTGATCTCTAACTCTATCTCTCCAGCTGGAACTTACAGTGGTGCTCTAAAGCAATGTTGTGTAGACGGACTGAAGCGGAGTAAGTTGGGCTATACGTGTAAACGGAGAGCTGCGTTCATCAGTGACGGTGAAGAATGTGTCAAAGCCTTCCTGCACTGCTGTGAGGAGATGGAGGCACGCAGGCTGAAGAAGAAAGAGGAGGAAATGACTCTGGCTCGGAGTAAGAACCATCTTTGCTCTGTATCCCTGTTTGTGTTGTGTGAGGTCTTTAGAGGACGCTGTGTGTGGTTTACCAGTGACAGTGTGTTTTCACTGCATGTAAACAGGGCGCAGGATAAAGTTCAATAAGTCATTCTTTCAATTGTTTAATCCTTGCCAGGTTTACTTCCATCATCTGCTTGTTACATGTGTGCCTGTACTTTCTCACACAGGTGAGGAAGATGACGATTTCTACATAAGCTCAGATGAAATTACCTCACGTACACAGTTCCCTAAGAGCTGGCTCTGGGAGGATGCAGTGCTGCCCAGCTGCCAAGCAGGCCAATGGTAAATGCAAAATACATACATACGTTTTTTCTTACTGATGTGTCTAGTGTTTAAAAGAGCGCAGGCGAATATTTCACATTTCACTGTAACTGGTGCTTTTCTTTCTTCCTCCAGTGCTACAACAACCCTCAACAAGCAGAATTACTACATGCCAGACTCCATCACTACCTGGCAGATCCTAGCCATCAGTCTGTCTAAGACACACGGTCAGTGTCCAGTGTAACGGTCACTTTAAGTGCCGGCATTGAGCGCATGCGTGCTGTCGTGAGCGAAAGAGTACAAAGCTAACGGTTATACAGTGCCCTCCATAATTATTGGTTAAGATGATGACAATCATAAACACAAACGTTTAGAGTTTGCTAAGCGGTACTGGGACTTCAACTGGGACCGTGTGCTTTGGTCAGATGAAACAAAGATAGAGCTTTTTGGCAACAAATGCTCTAAGTGGGTCTAGCGTAACACAAGAGCTGAGTATGCAGAAAAGCACCTCATGCCCACTGTGAAATACGGGGAGGATCAGTGATGCTGTGGGCCTGTTTCTCTTCCAAAGCCCTGGGAACCTTGTTAGGGTGCATGGCATCATGAATGCTCTGAAATACCAGGACATTTTAAAACAAAATCTGGTGGCTTCTGCCTGAAAGCTGAAGATGGGTCGTCACTGGGTCTTTCTGCAAGATAATGACCCTAAACATATGGCCAAATCTACACAGAAATGGTTCACCACACACAGAATCAAGCTCCTCCCATGGCCATCTCAGTCCCCAGACCTCAACCCCATTGAAAACCTGTGGGGTGAGCTGAAGAGGAGAATGCAGAGGAGAGGACCCAGGTCGCTGGATGATTTAGAGAGAATGTGCAAAGAGGAATGGTCAAAGATCCCTCTTTCTGTATTCTCCCATCGTGTGAAACATTATAGGAGAAGATTAGGTGCTGTTTTGTTGGCAAAAGGGGGCTGTACAAAGTATTAACATCAGGGGTGCTAATAATTGTGGCACACATGATTTGATGTTATACAATTATTTCTTAATGTGGGATTTTGTTCCTACTGAATAAATTCACTTGAGTTAAAGGTTGGATTTTACTCTTTTTTTCCATCGTGGTCCTATATTATTTAAAAAAAAAACTCAATTTATGAGAGGCTAAAGAACACATCTTAACCAGGGGTGCCAATAATTATGGAGGGCACTGTAAGTACGGCACGTGGAATGGTTACGGGGGTTTTGGTAACCTGTATGTTCTGCTGCAGTGTTATCTAAAACTGTAACGCACTCAGTAGTTGGGTGAAGGCTCCCGGGGATGGAGATGCAACAGGGGGTTAGCTGATTCCCCGGCCTCCATAAAGAAATCCAGGCGGGAGACAGCCGTTCGGAGTACTGGACCATTTACATATGACCGTAAATGTCCGATAACCACGTGTGTCATACATGAATGATCACCCCCGCCCCCCCCCAAAAAAAATTTGGTTAAAAAACGTGACATAACCACATCGCATCTGTGACCAAGACAGCAAGTCTTTGTGATGTATCAAGAGCCACGGTATCCAGGGTAATGTCAGCATACCACCAAGAAGGACGAACCTCCACCAGCATCACGTAGTGACCTGGCCACTATCCTGCAAGAACAATGGCTTAAACTCCCTCTGACCACTGTGCAGGACGCAGTATATGTCATTCCCAAGACCAACTGACGCTGTATTGGCCGCAAAAGGAGGCCCTACACCATACTAATAAATGACTGTGGTCTAAAACCAGGTGTTTCAGTTTCATTGTCCAACCCCTGTACTTGCCACATGTCATGGTGTTCCTCGTTTTGAGTATGGTGTGGACATCATCGGTGCTTAAAAACCCTGATCAGCTGCGTATCGTACTACAAAGACATCATCGTCATCTAAACTGGACTTAGTGCAGTGCAGGATGTTCACTGTTGAAGGTGAATGATGCTTGCAGTGGCTGTTGATTATAGCATGTGACGTTTCTCTCTCGTTCTTTGTGTCCCTAGGTATCTGTGTGGCTGATCCTTTGGAAATTGTCGTTAGAAAGGATTTCTTTCTAGACCTAAAGTTGCCTTACTCAGCAGTACGTAACGAGCAAATAGAGATCAAGGCCATTCTGCACAACTTCTCCCATCGGAAAATGAAGGTACACATACATACTAATGCACTATGCGCAGCTTCCGTGTGTTTTGAGGAAGACTCCAAACTGTGGTGGACATTGGAGACGGCACAACCTCTGCTGCATTTGTATACCACAGGGCCAAGTATTTGGACTTAAAATAGGAAATGTATCTGACTCTCTGGGTCCAAGAAGTGAAGGAGCATCCCGACTTTTATTAGGATAAAGTTTAAAAAGCCAGGGTCTGTCGTGGGGTGGGAGTATATTTGGCCCCATGGCACGAGTGTCACATCTGTCTTCCTGTCTGTCTCCCTGATCTTGTTCATATGTCAAACATATGACAACCCTCTGGTTGTTTCATAACATTACACTGCTTTTCCTGCTCCACCCTGACTCCACCCACACCCCCACCTGATGTGAATTAGGACTTGTATTAAGACCCCTTTGTCTGTTTGTGAAGTCTCTGTTTTTCCTTTTGTTAGTTCTGGTCTGTTGTTTCCCTGTGTTGGTTCTGAGCTGTGGTACCTTTTGGTAGTGTGAGGTCTCTCTGTTGTTTCTCTGTGTTGGTTCTGAGCCGCCGTACCTTTTGTTAGTGTGAAGTCTCTCTGTTGTTTCCCTGTGACTAAAAAACTAGCTGTGGTACCTTTGTTAGTGTGAAGTCTCTCTGTTGTTTCCCTGTGTTGGTTCTGAGCTGTGGTACCTTTTTGGTAGTGTGAAGTCTCTCTGTTGTTTCCCTGTGTTGGTTCTGAGCTGTGGTACCTTTGGTAGTGTGAAGTCTCTCTGTTGTTTCCCTGTGTTGGTTCTGAGCTGCCGTACCTTTTGTTAGTGTGAAGTCTCTCTGTTGTTTCCCTGTGTTGGTTCTGAGCTGTGGTACCTTTGTTAGTGTGAAGTCTCTCTGTTGTTTCCCTGTGTTAGGTCTGAGCTGTGGTACCTTTGTTAGTGTGAAGTCTCTCTGACAACCACCCTGTGTTGGTTCTGAGCTGTGGTACCTTTTGGTACTGTGAAGTCTCAACTGCTTTTGTTTTCCAAACTGTGACTCCACTGAGCTGTGGTACCATTTGGTACTGTGAATTCTCTCTGTTGTTTCCCTGTGTTGGTTCTGAGCTGTGGTACCTTTTGGTAGTGTGAAGGGTCTTCTGTTGTTTCCGTGTTGGTTCTGAGCTGCCGTTTTTATCCTTTTGTTAGTGTTTTGTGGTCTCTGTTGTTTCCCTGTGTTGGTTCTGAGCTGTGGTACCTTTTGGTAGTGTGAAGTCTCTCTGTTGTTTCCCTGTGTTGGTTCTGAGCTGTGGTACCTTTTGGTAGTGTGAAGTCTCTCTGTTGTTTCCCTGTGTTGGTTCTGAGCTGTGGTACCTTTTGGTAGTGTGAGGTCTCTCTGTTGTTTCCCTGTGTTGGTTCTGAGCTGTGGTACCTTTTGTTAGTGTGAAGTCTCTCTGTTGTTTCCCTGTGTTGGTTCTGAGCTGTGGTACCTTTGTTAGTGTGAAGTCTCTCTGTTGTTTCCCTGTGTTGGTTCTGAGCCGCCGTACCTTTTGGTAGTGTGAGGTCTCTCTGTTGTTTCTCTGTGTTAGTTCTGAGCTGTGGTACCTTTTGGTACTGTGAGGTCTCTCTGTTGTTTCCCTGTGTTGGTTCTGAGCCGCCGTACCTTTGGTACTGTGAAGTCTCTCTGTTGTTTCCCTGTGTTGGTTCTGAGCTGCCGTACCTTTTGTTAGTGTGAGGTCTCTCTGTTGTTTCCCTGTGTTGGTTCTGAGCTGCCGTACCTTTTGTTAGTGTGAGGTCTCTCTGTTGTTTCCCTGTGTTGGTTCTGAGCTGTGGTACCTTTTGGTAGTGTGAGGTCTCTCTGTTGTTTCCGTGTTGGTTCTGAGCCGCCGTACCTTTTGGTAGCGTGAAGTCTCTCTGTTTCCCTTAAGTTCCTGCTCTTTTTGTTTTGTAGTGTTTGTCTTTGTCTTCAGTTCTTGACCCTTGTTTTGTTTCTGCTTTGCATTTATGGACATGTGTTAAGTAATACCCACCCGTGTTCTGACCCCTGTTACCTGGACTAATTCGAATAAAACCACTATGCACTTGCATCCCGCCTCAACCACTACGTTACAACGAGTAACTTGCACGTCCGTGATACACTAAAACAGATATACACGTTCTGAAACACAGTGTGCTTCCTTAGGTCCACAATCTTTTTCAGGGATGGCCATGCTTTTGTCAACATCAAAAAGGCAAGACGTGTTCTGCCTGTGTCCCATTATGAAGTGCAGAATAAGACAGTGATGGCCCTTATTTGGTTGCACAGATGAGTCCACTTTCAAAACTGGACCAGCTGGTGTCTACAGTCCCCAAATGATTATGTAACATCACGGTGGCGACAGTTCTGTCCCAACCTTTTTGGAACATGTTGCAGGCAATATAATAAAAAAAATATATATTTTTTTTTTTTGTAAGTACGTCGTAACAGGGTCGTAAGTCGTCAAACAGGGTGCTCTTGCACAGAAGTTACTGATCACGGCTTTCCACCTTTAATAAAACAGGGTGCTCTTAAGTAAAGTGTGTCGTTTATAAAGTTCGTCCACTGAGTGTCTCTCACTGATGAATGTTTTGTTTGTGAGGCAATTTGCACTTTTTCCTAATCCGAACACGTTTCCGGTTTGCTGTTCCCAATAGGTGCGTGTGGAACTCACAGAGACAGAGCATGTTTGCAGCTTGGCCAGCAAGAAGGGCCTATACCGTACCACAGTTAACGTCGAGGCCAAGTCCTCCAGATCCATATCTTACATTGTGATTCCCCTGGAGCTGGGGGACCAATGGATTGAGGTGAAGGCTGCAGCGTTTGACTCAACACTAACTGACGGAGTAAGGAAAGCCCTAACGGTGGTGGTAAGTGTCAGCTGAGGAGTGTAAACAATCTTCCGAGAGGTACAGCATGAGAACAGCTTGATCCAGTACAACAGAAAGTGATGTTATCGGCTGCCATGAAACACATGGCGGTCATGTTGTACCCACCCACCCTCAACCCACCCAGACCCACATGTGATGGTCACTATTTCCATTCCGATGATGCAAAACCAATCATAAAGCCAAACACTGCTGTTTTCCTTTCTCAGCCTGAAGGTGTGTTGACTACAGTTGAAGAGAGGAATGTGGAGCTCAACCCCTCTAAAGTACCTGGTCTGTATTTGAGTCATGGTCTCCAGGTCATGCTACACAAACATCATTCACTCTAAATGAATTTGATGAATAACTGTTTCCTGCTTTGTGTTTGTCTGTGTCGTACTCTAAAAAGGTGGAGTGCAAGTCCTGCATGTGAAGGGTCAAACGCCAGACAATCAGATCCCAAACACTCCTGCATATACATACATCACTGTAGCAGGTAAGGGAGCTGTGGCTGTTCAGCATTAGGATGGAGATGAGGAGGAACCAGAAACTGGGAACAGGTGTTGGGTGGGACATTAGGATGGAGACGAGGAGGAGATAGAAACTGGGAACAGGTGTTGGGTGGGACATTAGGATGGAGACGAGGAGGAGATAGAAACTGGGAACAGGTGTTGGGTGGGACATTAGGATGGAGACGAGGAGGAGACAGAAACTGGGAACAGGTGTTGGGTGGGACATTAGGATGGAGACGAGGAGGAGATAGAAACTGGGAACAGGTGTTGGGTGGGACATTAGGATGGAGACGAGGAGGAGATAGAAACTGGGAACAGGCCTTGGGTGGGACATTAGGATGGAGACGAGGAGGAGATAGAAACTGGGAACAGGCCTTGGGTGGGACATTAGGATGGAGAAGAGGAGGAGACAGAAACTGGGAACAGGCCTTGGGTGGGACATTAGGATGGAGAAGAGGAGGAGACAGAAACTGGCTACAGGTGTTGGGTGGGACATTAGGATGGAGACGAGGAGGAGACAGAAACTGGGAACAGGCGTTGGGTGGGACATTAGGATGGAGACGAGGAGGAGACAGAAACTGGCTACAGGTGTTGGGTGGGACATTAGGATGGAGACGAGGAGAAGACAGAAACTGGGAACAGGTGTTGGGTGGGACATTAGGATGGAGACGAGGAGGAGATAGAAACTGGGAACAGGTGTTGGGTGGGACATTAGGATGGAGACGAGGAGGAGACAGAAACTGGGAACAGGTGTTGGGTGGGACATTAGGATGGAGACGAGGAGGAGATAGAAACTGGGAACAGGTGTTGGGTGGGACATTAGGATGGAGACGAGGAGGAGATAGAAACTGGGAACAGGCCTTGGGTGGGACATTAGGATGGAGACGAGGAGGAGATAGAAACTGGGAACAGGCCTTGGGTGGGACATTAGGATGGAGACGAGGAGGAGACAGAAACTGGGAACAGGCCTTGGGTGGGACATTAGGATGGAGACGAGGAGGAGACAGAAACTGGGAACAGGCGTTGAGTGGGACATTAGGATGGAGACGAGGAGGAGATAGAAACTGGGAACAGGTGTTGGGTGGGACATTAGGATGGAGACGAGGAGGAGATAGAAACTGGGAACAGGTGTTGGGTGGGGACAATTAGGATGGAGACGAGGAGGAAGACAGGAAACTTGGGAACAGGTGTTGGGTGGGGAATTAGGATGGAGACGAGGGCGGAGATAAGAAACTGGGAACAGGTGTTTGGGTGGGACTATTTAGGAATGGAGACGAGGAGGAGTGAGAATGTGGGAACTGGTGTTGGTTGGGACATTTGGATGGAGACGAGGAGGAGAGAGAAACTGGGAACAGGTGTTGGGTGGGACATCTAGGAGGAGGACGAGGAGGAGATAGGAGGAAACTGGGAACGAGGCCTTGGGTGGGACATTAGGATGGAGACGCAGGAGGAGATATAGAAAACTGGGAAAATGCCTTGCTGGGGACATTAGGATGGAGACGAGGAGGAGACAGCAAGAAACTGGGAAACAGGCCTTGGGTGGGACATTAGGATGGAAGACGAGGAGGTAGACAGAATACTGGGAACAGGCGTTGGGTGGGACATTAGGATGGAGACGAGGAGGAGACAGAAACTGGCTACAGGTGTTGGGTGGGACATTAGGATGGAGACGAGGAGAAGACAGAAACTGGGAACAGGTGTTGGGTGGGACATTAGGATGGAGACGAGGAGGAGATAGAAACTGGGAACAGGTGTTGGGTGGGACATTAGGATGGAGACGAGGAGGAGATAGAAACTGGGAACAGGTGTTGGGTGGGACATTAGGGATTTTTTTCTTTTGTGGAGACGAGGAGGAGATAGAAAAAACTGGGAACAGTGCCTTGGGTGGGACATTAGGATGGAAGACGAGGAGGAGATAGAAAACTGGGAAACAGACTTTGGGTGGGGACATTAGGCTGAGAGAACGAGGAGGAGACAGAAACTGGGAACAGGTGTTGGGTGGGACATTAGGATGGAGACCAGGAGGAGATAGAAACTGGGAACAGGTGTTGGGTGGGACATTAGGATGGAGACGAGGAGGAGATAGAAACTGGGAACAGGTGTTGGGTGGGGCATTAGGATGGAGACGAGGAGGAGATAGAAACTGGGAACAGGTGTTGGGTGGGGCATTAGGATGGAGATGAGGATTTTTATATTGACTTGGTGGTTAACACGTTCTTCTGTGCTGGGATTCAAACCACTACTTCCCAGTTTTCCCTCTCGCTAAATCTGCATCTAACTGCCATGGCCAAGCGTTCCAGGCTGGGTTTGGGAACAGGATCCCTTCTAAACACCATCCAAACAGGAACATGTGCAAGGAATATGGGTTAGGCATTTCAGAATTCAAAAGTGGATGAACTGTACACAACGATCCTGAGATCACATGAGATGTCTGGATTCAGACTCAATAGATGCTGTAAGCATCCCAAATGGGGATGTCAAAAGAAGGATCAGGATCTGTGGAGACTGGTGATCATGTGGAAAACCTGAGGTTGTCCTATTTCTTAATGGACACTAGAGGACCATGACACTTCAGCTGGAGGATTCTTGTTTGCTGTCCTTCAGGTCAGGAGGTGAGTCAGACAATCGAACAGGCCATCAGCGGTGACTTCATGGGGCGTCTCATTGTACAGCCGTCTGGCTCTGGGGAGCAGACCATGATCTTCATGACCCTGCCCGTCATCACTGTACACTACTTGGACACCACCAAGCAGTGGGAGAAGGTTGGGGTGCATCGCCGTGCTGAAGCTGTGAAACACATCCAGACAGGTGAAACCCTTCCCTGGCCCTTGAGTGACATTAGTATGATCTTTATTGGGTTTTGTAAAGATATGAGATGCCTTTCCTGCTAAGTCACTGTGCTGGAATAACTCACCAGCTGCAGTAAATGACCAGCAGCAGCAGATATCTCCTGCACATAGATTTGACTTTGAACTATCTGTCTGTCTGTCTGTCTGTCTGTCTATCTATCTATCTATCTATCTATCTATCTGGCTGAGTTCATATTCAGCTAAGGGGTTTCTTATGTTCTGCTTTCCTTTTTTTAAATGAATATTAATAATATAAACACTGCTGATCTATGTGAGACATAGTAAGCTGATGCTAACCAGCTGGTAAAAAACAAAAAACGTGATTGGGAATGTAGCATTAGTTAGTGTTACCAGTGGCTTTTAGCTTGCTTAAATTCTACATCCCTCCACAGTTCACGTAGCGTATGTAAGGTGATGGTGGAGCAGTGCGCCCTACATAGCAACTGATATCTTTTTTTGTCTAGCCTCACTTTCAGCCACTGTTATTTCTCAGTTTATGAAAAGCTTCTTTTTCGGTCATTCCGCTCCCGATCCCTAACCGATCCCTATTCCGATCCCCAACACAGTGCTGCAGTAACATTCAAGCTCACTGAGGGATCAGAATGTAATAGAAGCCAGATTTATTTATTTCATTTGTATGAACCAGACTGATAAACTAAATGGTTTCCTTAGTTCCGTTTGCATCTCCTGATTAATAGCTTTTAAAAGTTTATAAAAACAAATTTTAAAAAAAGATCAAAATGATCAATATGAAACCAAACGAGATGGAAATAAAGTTATGGCAATCCCACAAAGCTCTGAATCTGAAGATGGGTATCTTTGTGTTGAAGAATTCGTTCTTCCGGGCCATTCAGAATGACGCTTCTCTTTCTTCTCTCAGGTTATGAACAAGAGCTGGCTTTCCGTAAACAGGATGGATCTTATGCCTCATGGTTGAGCAGTCCCAGCAGCACATGGTAAACAGATGCATGCAAGGGAACCACAGCCTCAGTCCTCCATGCCTATATATATATATATATATATATATATATATATATATATACACACACACACACACACACACACACACACACACACACACACACACACATATATATATATATATATATATATATATATATATATATATATATATATATATATATATATATATATATATATACACACATATACATACAGTGAGGAAAATAAGTATTTGAACACCCTGCGACTTTGCAGGTTCTCCCACTTAGAAATCATGGAGGGGTCTGAAATTTTCATCTTAGGTGCATGTCCACTGTGAGAGACATAATCTAAAAAAAAAAAACCTGGAAATCACAATGTATGATTTTTTAATAATTTATTTGTGTGTTACTGCTGCAAATAAGTATTTCAGCAAAAAAAATCAGCAAAAATTCTGGCCCTCAAAGACCTGTTACTCCGCCTCTAAAAACTCCACCTCCACTCCACTTATTATTCTAAATTAGAAGCACCTGTTTGAGGTCGTTAGCTGCATAAAGACACCTGTCCACCCCACACAATCAGTAAGACTTCAACTACTAACATGGCTAAGACCAAAGAGCCTGTCCACAGGACACCAGAAGACAAAACATGTTGACGCTTCCCACAAGGCTGGAAAGGGCTACGGGGCAATTGCCAAGCAGCTTGGTGAAGAAAGATCAACTGTTGGAGCAATTATTAGAAAATGGAAGAAGCTAAACATGACCGTCAATCTCCCTCAGAACTACTAGAATCAGCCCAGAACTACATGGAAGGACCTGGTCAATGACCTGAAGAGAGCTGGCACCACTGTTTCCAAGGTTACTGTGGGTAATACACTAAGACGTCATAGTTCAAAGTCATGCATGGCACGGAAGGTTCCCCTGCTTAAATCAGCACACGTCCAGGCCCGTCTTAAGCTCGCCCATGACCATTTGGATGATCCAGAAGAGTCATGGGAGCAAAGCTCCTGTGGTCAGTAGGGTCTTAATTTCCCACTCGCCGTGTGTGGAGGGACGAATGATGAGGGACCATCCCAAAAACACCATCCCTACTGTGAAGCATGGGGGTGGAAAGAATCATGCTGTGAGGGGTGTTCTTCTGGCACATGGGTGACAGGACCGACTGCACTGTATTAAGGCGAGGGAGGACCGGGGCCCTGTATGGTGGAGATTTTTTGGGAAAAACCTCCTTTCCTATCAGTTAGAGCATTGAAGATGGGTCGTGGCTGGGTCTTCCACCATGACGATGACCCAAAGCACACATGCCAGGATAACCCAAGGAGTGGGCCTAGCCAGTCTCCAGAAAGACTCAAACCTATAGAAGATCTTTGGAGGGAAGCTCAAACTCTGTGTTCATCCAGTGACAGCCCAGTCAACCTGGCTGATCTGGGAGCAGATCGTGTGGAGGAATGGCCAGAATCATGGCTGCAGTATGTGCACACCTGGTGAAAACTACAGGACCTCTGTAACTGCAACAAAGG
>JAMWET010003873.1:0-46512 GCA_024036415.1 Prochilodus magdalenae | reverse complement strand
TTTTGGATGCTGTCTATTTGAATTCTAGGTGTAGCTTAGTGTATGTTGTGGTTCTAGCTGTGTAACATGGTTTTCTTATAGTTTCTTTTGTCTTGATGCAGTTCTAGCTCTTCTGTTGCCTAATGATTATCCATTTCTATTTACAGAAATACCTGCACCCAGTGTTCCATCCTTGTAAACTACCAGCACAGGTACTCTATTATTTATTTATTAATTTCCTAAATGTCCATTGCAATGCATATTCCATAGAGTTTCTTTCTTTTTTTTTTTTGTACAGTTGGTCATGAGGAAAGAAGAGAGGCAGGTACTCTCTCCAGAAACTCCATCAGCAGCTGTACATCCGTCTAATCCAGGTCTCTCCTGGTTCTGGGAGTGCTGCTCTTCTGGCCTAGTGCTCTGGCTTGTGCTGTTGAACCAGAACAGACGGCTCAGGAGAGGTAGAGAGATTCAGAGATCATCTACAATCCACTTCTGTACATTCTCTAAACATCATTAGTCCTGCAGGTCTGTCATCAGCTCTCTTCTACTGAACTTGGCTCCATGTTCCTCTCTGTCTCCTCCACAGTGCTCTCTAATAGGGAGGCGCAAGACTCTGACAGAGGCAGGCTATGAGGAGATTTTGACCAGAGGACTCATCTGTAAAAGAATGAATAAAACAGTTAAGTGACATGACTGGAGGCAATGAATGAAAATCCACTGGAAAATCTTTCTAACAGTTCTTAAATAACATCATCCCCATTCTCGGCGCAGAGTTGTAGAGGTTCGTAATGGTGTCCTGTGTATAATCGACCCCAAGGAGCTCCAATGTTCTCACACAGGCCTGCTAGATTGTGTGGGGTAGGTTGTATGTGAAGTGAACCAGGCCTTTGAGACATGGGAGGAGTAACAAAGGCATCTATCTTGGTGTTGCCCTCTGTGTCTTCACACCTGGGTTCATTTGCAGCCTCCACCAAGACTCACACGCTTTTTTTGCTTTTTATCCATTGCCAGCAACAGTGTGCTAGGGTTTAGTAATCCCTATACTACCCTATGTCAGTAAAATGATCAACTCATCTCGTAGCCCTATGACAAATCTGACATACGTATGACAGAACAGGACAACAAGGACAAACTTAATTTATACAGTCCAGGGGCCATGATGAGTCTTATCCTTGCTTATGTTACATTTGCTAGAGGGTGAAACTTGAATCACTTGTATGTTGTAACCAATGTCCAAAACCTACCCGCAAAGTTTAATCCTGTAGGCTGAATCTGTCCTTGGCTGCAAAGTTTGTTGTCTTGATCTGTGTGTATTTGTGTTACTTTAGTTACACAGTTCACTGTAATAAAAACCTCTACACGTTTGTGTTTGACATCGTTCGAAAAAGGAATTTTCACAACAGGAAGTATTATATAAGCATCAGATCACAGTCAAAACTAGGGGGTGCAAAAACCACTAGGTGAAAAACATACACCTTCAAAGGAGCGCAGCTCTATGTTTTATTCCTTTACCAGTGGTGCTTGTTGGGTCTTAGGGGATTATGTGATTCTTTTTTTAGATTTTAAGTGTAAGATGTAAGTCTTGTCAAAAAGATCGGATACAGTTCTTCTGTAATGTGTTGCGTGATTCCTGTTCTATAGCAGAGTTACTGGGTAACCTGATACTCTTCACATTCAGTGGTCTTAACCCAAATGTTGTGCAGGCTGGTCGCCAAATTTTATGATAGCAACAAATTCATTTACCTAAAATTTAAAATACACGTTAATATAATAAACATAAATACAGTGGGTGCCGAAAGTTTGGGCAGCCTTGTTAATTTTCCTGATTTACCTTTATAACGCACTGATTGTTTGGATTAAAAAAATTATGTTAAATATATCATATAGTGGACAAACACAGTGATATTTGAGAAGTTTATATGAATTACAGAAAGTGTACAATAATGTCCTAAAACAAAAGTAGGCAGAGTGCATAAATTTGGGCACCAAAAAAAAAAACCTTAACTCAGTATTTTAGTAGATCCTCTTTTCGCAGAAAAATAACAAGCCTCCTAAACGCGTCTTATAGCTTCTCTAATGAGAGTCTGGATTGTGGCCTGAAGGTATTTTAGACCACATTTCTTCTTTACAAAAACATCTCTAGTCATTTCAGGTTTAATGGTTTTCCAGAGCATGGACAAGCTCTCTTTAAGTGAAAAACACAGATTTTCAAAGTAATATCCAGTTCTGGGGGACTGAGATGGCCATTCCAAGAACGTTGTACTTGTTCCTCTGCCATGACCCATGCATACTAGATTGTTGAGCAGTGTTTAGGGTCGTTGTCTTGTTGGAAGATCCAACCCCGGCGCAGCTTCAGCTTTGTCACTTCGAGCCTTAACTTGAACTGTGCCTGTGGTCTTCCATTTTCTCACAATGTTTCTCACAGTGGAGACAGAAAGCTGAAATCTCTGAGATAGCTTTCTGTATCCTTCCCCTAAACCATGACGGTGAACAGTCTTTGTTTTCAGGTCATTTGAAAGTTGTTTTGAGACTCCCATGCTGCGGCTCTTCAGAGAAGATGCAAAGAGGAGAATAACTTGCAATTGCCCCCCTTAAATACTCTTTCTCATAATTGGAGTCACCTGTGTATGGAGGTCAAGGGTCACTGAACTTACCAAACCAAATTTGAGTTCCAATAATTAGTTCTAAAGGTTTTGAAATCAATAAAAAAAAGGGCCCAAATTTATGCACCTGCCTAATTTTGTTTAACCAATCATTGCACACTTTCTGTAAATCATATAAACTTCATTTCACTTCTCAAATATCACTGTGTTTGTCCCCTATATGATATATTTAACAGATTTTTTTTTATCCAAAAAATCAATGCTTTATAAAGGTAAATCAGGAAAATTAACAAGGCTGCCCAAACTTTCGCACCCCACTATATAATATAACTGCTTCTCCAGTATTGACCGTCTGCAGGACCATCCAGCTGATAGACTGATGGAGAAATGAACTTTCCTCTTTCTCTTCCAGGACAGGCTGTAAATGAGGAAAAGCCTGAGTATTATAATGACGTCACCACCAGTGACCTGAAAGGTGGGTGTATTTATAGAGGTCACTTCACTGAAAGACCACTGAACTCTCTCTGTTAAAATCTGTTACTCATCTGTTTTAGGTGATGTGGGAACAGAAGACACTTCAGAGAACTATGATGATGTCATCACTGCTGGACAGACACTGGATAAATTTGCAGGTGTATTTTCAGCACTGTTAAATCTCCCATCTGTCCTGCAGTACAGCAGCTCTAGCTTGGTTATATCCTCACAAGCTGGAATAGCCCCCCTTCTCTCTTAATGAGTTAAAAATCCAGTCTACTGATGTTTATCTCTACATTTTAACAGAGAACAAAATGGAGATACATGATGATGTCCTCCCCATTAAACAGTACACATTACAGTTTATGTAAAAAATAGAAAATGGAATTATAAACACACAATGGCCCACAAAATATCAGTTCATTAATTAATACAAGATCTGTTTCTCACTGCCATGAAACTCTGTCTGAAGACGTTAAGATGGAGTGTACTACACAATGAGTACTCTGATTGATGTTATCCAATGCGTGAAGAGGAGGTAGGAGGTGCAGCAGGTGAGTCTTACACTGTTTTCTCTTTACTCCTGCACACGGACATTGCAGAGTGTTTAGTTAGACAAGTCATTCTCTGTAGTGGTACCTACGCAGGACTGTACAGTGATAGTGATGATGTCATGTCACGACGCATGATAACGAGGTGTTATAAATGTAATTAAACAGTTCATACTTTCAGGTGATGACGATGTGGATGGTGATGCCCTTCTGAAGAGAGGAATAGACCCCTGGACAGAGACCTGACTAGTGTATATGCCCAGGAAAGGAAGATTTGAGCTGATGTCTGAGGTTCTGATGCTTGATTTTCGGAAGATTATTCCTAAATGCATTGAAATTCATTTTGCGTATTTTTGATGAAGTATAAAAACCCATTTACATTATGAAGAGAAGCAAGCTTAGCTTTCATTGCAATTGCAGTGTATTTTATTGTTATGTAGGTATTAGGGTTCCTGATGAAACGGGAACGGTTGACTTGCCAAATGTCATTTCCATTCTTTTCTTTAATCAGTTTGTGTTCGTCGTTCTCTCTGGTAGACGGCTCAACCATGTCAGGGATTACATAAATGATTATTCATTTAGATTTTTACTATGAGAGAAGGAAATTCTTATGTTACAGTAATATGAAAAAGACTTTGATTTGCTGAAGATTATTTTTATTTCAAATTCATACAGAACATGTTGCAATATACTTTCTTTGAACTAAATTTAACACGTTACTTTTTAAACAACAGGAATCGTGCTAAATTGTACTGTATATAGAAAATGTAATAATAAAGTCTGATTTTTTAATGAAACTGTCGTCTCTGTTTTACTGTTTTAGTCTGTAAAAAGTATCAACAGAACAAAAAATAAGAGGAAGTAAAACAGAAGCAGGATGGAACATACTACTGACATTATTGATGCAGAAGTTATTGATAGCAAAGTAAAGATTTTCAAATTCTTTATTACTTGTAATTAGTTGTATTTAACACTTAATTATTATCACATGCGCAGTCATCCACAGTACAACTCGCAGTGCAATATACTCATAAATAAAGGTGAGAAATTCTAGAGAAGTAGAAGGACCAAAAGGTGGGACGACTACAAAGCTGAACGCTTATCAGAGACCACCTTGAG
Organism: Prochilodus magdalenae; assembly: GCA_024036415.1. Taxonomy (NCBI): domain Eukaryota; kingdom Metazoa; phylum Chordata; class Actinopteri; order Characiformes; family Prochilodontidae; genus Prochilodus; species Prochilodus magdalenae. The sequence goes on along the minus strand of JAMWET010003873.1, from coordinate 41,786 downwards.
GGAATCAAGAACAGAGCTATGAGAAGCAAATCACCCCTATAGACGCAACACGAGGGGCAGCTAACAAACGCTGAACAGCACAAAGCTTCAGAGGGATAATAAAATAAAAATATGTAAACAATCAGCAACACTGCGCACAGATTAAATACGACTATGGAACAAAACATTCCCATTGAAGTTAATGAGGGTTGGGCATTCTTATCTCAAGGAGCACTTGTAGTACCTGAGCACCAGCACCATGGACAGCAGGCGCAGGACTTTCTCAGAGAGGATTACTTTACCAAACGCTGACTGCCAGGTTTCACGAACTGAGCAAACCCCATACAATATGGTTGAACTGCAGCTAGGGGTTTTACAGTTTTAAACGCTTCCTTATTTTCCGTTCAAAGACGCAATCAACTGCTAAACGCTATCAGTTGTTAACAGTTACATGAGTTGTTAATTTACATATTGGTTCCTAATCCTCCTTTATCCCTTTGTCCATATTTGCATATGTAAATGGTTCTGCTTCCCGTTACTGGTTTCCTCTGATTATTTTTCCATTGAAACGCAGTTCTGTTTTGTAACGTTAAAGGTCAAAAAACAAACGTTTTTTTTTACTTACTTTGTATCATGATTATATATTAATCACAAATCCTCCTTTAACCCATTGTCCATAGTGGGCTATTTGCACAGTAGCATGTTAGCACTGGACATTTTGCATTAGTATTTCTGTATACTTGGAGATTGTTATTCATTTGTTAATGTTCTCCAAAGGTTCTAAAATGAAATAGTATGTTGAAATAGATTCACAGTTGTTCTCAAGTTTAACTTTATTTTGTGTAATTTACTTTTACTTTTTATTTAGAATCTTTTGAATCTCTTCTGTGTGTCTGTATATTATTGTGCATGCTGTGGCTGTAATAACACAAAATGTGTACCAAGATATTGTTGTCTCATCAAAGTATCCAAGTTCCAGTAGTGAAAGTAAAACTTCTACCTCGTTCTTAAACATTTTCTCAATTAAAAAAAAATATTTTCTTTCAATACTCACTGGCACATAACTGATCACAAACACAATATACAGAAATTCTCAGCTTGTCCTATAACTCCTCTAAGAACGTATGCATGTCTGCAATTATTTCAAATATGAATTTTAATGGTGCCCTCATTTTATCCACTTCAGGAACAAAGTAGACTCTAGCACTCCTCTTAAATTGGTTGGTTGATCCTGCAGCCAGGAGTTGGCAGCCCTGAAACTGTTTATCAATTTGGAGTCCTATATGAATCAAAACAAATTAAATGTATTTATTTATGAAGTTGTTTACTGAAGGTGTAAATATTTTTAACAGCAGAAAAAACAGACAGTAAACAGGAAGTTCAACAAAACACTTGTACTGGTAAAGTACGAAATGATCTGTACATGGCATGTGGGCAGGTGGTGCAGTTGCAACTGAGGAGACAATCTTTGTTTTCTAGGCAACACCTACAGACTGCTGAGCTACCTGGCTACAAACCAGACAGATAATTTAGCAACTGATATTCTGTTAACCAAACAAAACATAACTACAAGTTGCTAGAACAAAACGTCATACCTCAATCAAGTTTTGAGTGTCCCATTTGGGGGAAAAACGGGGAAGGAGTGAGCATCTGGTCTTATGTGTCTCATATGCTGTAGAGGGCCGTCTCCCGAGCAGCTGGATTAAAGAAACCGGTAGGCCACATTTAAAGGAATGCCCAGCTCAGTGTGACGGCGAGAGGCCACGTTTCTCCACCACAGCGGGCAAATTTAAAGAGCCCTTCAGCAGGGAGAGAGACACGTATCCCAACACTATCCGCATAGCAGGTGAGAAACTCTAAAGAGTAAAGTAGAAGGTCCAAGGGTGTTCACGACTATGAAGTCCGCTCAAACCAGAGACCACCTTGAGGAGTTCAACAAAACACTTGTATGTTTACATACCATGATGGCAGGTGGTGCAGTTGCAACTGAGGGGACAACCTTAGTTTTCTAGGCAACACCTACAGACTGCTGAGCTACCTGGCTACAAAACAGACATATATAATTTAGCAACTGATATTCAGTTAACAAAACAAAACATATCACCAAGTTTACCTAGCTAAGGCAGGGTATTTGTGCTCACAGAACCCAAACACTCTGCACTATAACTGACGCGTATGTGCTCACAGAACCCTACTATTCTGTAGTGTCTAAATGATTTATAAGAATCTGAATATTACAGCAAAGCAAGATAGATGAGGTGTAGCTAATGTCTGTCAACATAAAGTCCTGCAAAACAAGTGTGCTCCATTTCAAACAGGTGACTGCATAGGCCGGTTTCCTAAAAGAGGGGAAGTGTTAGATAAACATAGATTCAAAACTGAAAATTACTCTTCCTAGACTACCACTGACAATTTATCATACTTTATATGTGCTATATATATCCTGAACATTCTTTCCTCACTTTCTCCTTCCTTGAGTTTGGAATTTTAAAAATAATAAAATAAAGATATCAGAACATTACATATGTCTAAGAAGAAACCTGAATACATCTACACAGCGGCCATTTCCCAGACCAGCAGGCTTAAAGGAATCTATAAAGTAAAGTACCCTCACTCTTGGCTTCAGAACCTGTCAACTGTATACCATTTGTCCCTTGGATTAATGAATTTTTATAAAAGGACAGAGCGTGACGGAATGGAAAGCAAATTGTGAGAATAATCTGCATGTTAGCAAAGAATCCTAGACTTAAACACTTACACATAACCTCCAGTGTCCAGGATAATCAGAGGGAGAAACCACCAGCACCATTAGTGTCAGAAGCAGCATTTAAAGCAAGAGGTACACTGTAAAAAAAATCTGTGTTTTTCACCGGAAAAAACTGAGCTGTGTTGCCAGAATACTTCATGTAAACCATACAGGCAACATGTAAAGATCTTTACAGAACATACCTGAACTTTACAGTTTAAAAAAACTGTTTTACAATAAAAAAACATGTTAAATTTAAAACAGCCCTTTTTCTTGCTAAATTAACATGGTTCATGTTTTTTTTTTTTTTTTTTTGTTACTGCCCATTAAAACTAATTCTTTTTAGTAGATTTGCATACAGGTTGCGCTTATTGTACATTGAATCCCAGTCAATTTCACAAAAAAAATACCAAAACAAATAACTATTTAACTGTGAAGGCATCATCAGACTGCCATTGAACTGAATTTTTCTTGCAAATTTTACACAAAAGTTGTTTATATGGTAGTGTGTTTGCAGTATTAATTTACAGAGATGTGCAGTGGAAAGCAACATCTAAATTTTGTGTAAAAGTGTAAAGGCATAGAATCCTGTCTAGGACTCCTGTCTAATATCAGATCTCAAATATATAACTTTAAATCTGTCTTGCTATTTCCGGTTCTAAGTATTCCTTATTGCCCTGTTAAGATTATTCATTAACATAGAAAAATAAAATCTCTTTTCTGCCCCCTACATTACAGGCAGATTGAAACACTTCTGTTCTCTTGAAGATTCAATTTAACACTGCACAGCCTTCTTATAGGATGTTTGACCTTTTTGCCAGAACACCAAGTGTATACAGGATTAAGCATTTAAAAATTAAAAAACAAAGCTAGATATACCTGAAATATTAAAAAACTCCCATAATAACTTGCCTTTCCAAGAATTTATTAATCTTAAAGCAGTCAAGAAAAACATCTGTCATTTCTTATCATACATATTCATAATATGTACTTTACGAACATTTGAATAGAGCATATGTGATAGATTAGTGATCTTATTGGAAATCAAAGACTTCTTCTTGCTTCTTAAGCTTGAAAAACTGAGCAGATAATGAGCTTAAACAAAACTTCAAATTGTTATTGGGGCACGTCATAACCTTCTATAAATCTTACTGAATTTAGTCCATATTCAGACATCACGCCACTCATGATCTGAAAGTTCCTGAATCAAGGTAACAACTCTAGGGTTCACATGAAGGCCGCTTAATGTGCTGGGGATTTTATTGGAGTGACATGGCGCCCCTATAAAAGGGTCTTGGGGATGCTCCACGGTCTCTGCCTCAGGTTGGGGCTCAGCGGATTAGTAAAAGCTAGCTTTAGGTGTGTCTGAGGCTCCAGTCTTAACAACACTGCAATATATAATCTACAGTTGTATATCCGTTCAATTCAAATGATTAAGAATATAACATGATACAATTAATTAGGGATTGTTTATTATTATCAGCACTTCTAATACTGTTACTCCTTTGTAGGGCTGTACCCGACTCTAACCCTAGAATTTTGTCAGTTGAATCGGATTCGCCCGTCTTGGCCGACGATTCGACTATTCGCTCACGTTTTTTTTTCTCCATGTACATTATCTAGTAATCAGTAAATTAATTTGCGTACGTTTCAGATCTGATGTCCTCCTCATTAAGAAAGTCAGCAGAGTCACAGGAACATATTTCTGAACTAAAAGAGGCAGGGCTTATGATGATCAATCTGAATTGGAGCCTTTAATTGCAGGATACAGCGCCGGGCAGCAGTGCGTATTAATGCTAAACATTAGCGCTTATAGCTTATAGTCTTTTTAATGTCACTTCTAACAGCTTCTTCAGTAGGAGGACCCTTCGCCTTTCATCTCTCATAAATAAATGGGACCGCTAAATAACCAAATAATCCCATATTTAAATTTATTATTAGATGAAAGAAGAATGGTAAACCTGAAACCGTTTATTATATTACATACTATAATTAGGTTCTGTAATAATGGGAATTTAAGAAAACAAAAGGTGCTCTGCTCATTATTCCTTCACCGCAAACCACCCCCCATCGTTCTCAGCCTTAGCTTCCTTCAGCGGGTGAACCGCCAGCCACATCGTCACGTGAATTACATTTTTTAGCAAGCATGCGTCACAGCCCAGCTTGAACTTATATATATATTTATTATTCCCCTTTAATAATTATTAACATGTCTTTTTACATTCTTAAAGTTCTTGTGCATTTTTGTAAGCTTTAGTCTGTTTAACGGAAGAAAAAAAGGTCACTGTTGTTCGACTCGTCGACTTCTAGAGGGCAGCCCTACTCCTTTGTATAAGTGTTAGATCTATATAAGAGATGTGCCTTTAGATTACATGCAGTGTGTTGTGATAATCTGGGCGGCTCTAGCCCTTGGGACTACACAGTCACCTGCCACCTCAATGTTCCCACTACAGTCCTCTCTCCTTTAAACCAGTTTGAACTGTCTGTTGCTCTAACAGTAATCTGACCTATACAGAACAAAATATAGTATAATCAATATTTAAAATTATGAAATTTAGATTTCATATCATATATTTTCTAATAGTGATTATTGTTTATTCTGTGGCTTGGCTGAAAACTTCATGGTTATCAACACTGTATAGTTTATCAACGTTATAAGCTCAGTATTACTCAACATCAGTGTGTTGGAAGCTAATATGGCTATTTAATTTAGAGTAGTATACTCCCTCCCCCTGCTGTCGATTTGCAGAATTGCAGGTAAGATTTATTGCTTGTCTTTTCCTGATGACATCAGTGGTGGCCTGTTTGAACTGATCTAGCATTGTTCTTTACAGTCTTCAAATCCTGTTCCATCTGTTTAATTAATGATTTAATTATTATTATGTTAATTAAATTATTATTAATTGCCCTCATGTAACACTCCTCCATCCTCCACTTATGTCTGTTTGTTTTCCTGCCCCTCAGTCATGAGTTTCAGCTGTGTCTTGTTCACCTTGCTCTTGTAGTGCATTGTGTTAGTTCATGCTTCTGGTTTTCCCCATGTGGTTCTTTAAGTAAGGCTCTGTGTTTGTTTTGTTAGGTTATCTCCGTTTTCAGTTCTGTTTTTCTTGTTGTGCTAAATGTACTTAAATCTTTCAAACAGGACTTGCAATTGATAAGACACACATCATGTTTGTAGCAAAGTATTTGCTAGGGTCAGGGGCCTGCACATGCACTATGAGTTCTTGTTTAGCATTAAGTGTGTGTGTAAGACAGGACATTAGGTTGTGTGCCAATGTGAAAAACTGCACATGGATATTCAGAGTAACACCCTCCATTTTTTAAATAATATTTTATAATTGCAGAAAATCACATTTTGTCATGAATCTGATCACATGTTTGAGTCTTAATGAGTCTGCCAATAAGTATTTACAAACAATATAGTATTTCTGCTCTGCAACCAGCCAATAAACTACAAATGTACACGACAAATGTACAAGACACGACAAATGTAGTTTAACACTTAAACATGTTTTCACTGTCCCAAAAAAAGGAGATGGATAAACTATAAGATGAATGTTTAAATAAAGTTGATGTATATCATTTAGTCAAGCATGTATTTCAGCATCACAACAAAAGTGTTTGCTCTCTTATTGCAGTTGCTATGTTAACCACTGCTTGCTTATTGTCTGTACTGCAGTCTGTTGTCACACACAGACGCCATAATAATCTGATAACTGCAGAAAGAGATCATGAAAGGATTATTAAGTCCATGTAAATTTACTTGTCCTGAAGGTCCATTGCCCTTCACTTTTTAATATCTTTACTGAAGCCAAGATCCAAGAACTCAGTTCACCAACAGCCCATTATAGAGTTAAAGTGGCAGTGTTAAAGCAGGACAGTGCAGGACAGTGGAACTGTGGGAAGTGAGAAACACTTTACAGGCCCCTGCAACACTGTTGGAACACTCTCCCATATCCAGTTCTCCTTCTTCCTTTAACCTGTGTTTAAACCCATGCTCTTCTCTCTTACATTACCAGTGATCACTTACTGTAGCAGCATGGAAAGCTAAAGTCTGTCCTGTATCTCCATGTTTATAGCAGTGCAGTATTTCTGTATGTGATGTGTTAAACCTGTAACCCTGCTGATAACATCTGTTTGCAGCTTGGAGCTGTTTTTCCTTGAAGCTTCTGGGTTAGGGAGGAACAGGAGCCACAATAGCAGGTGTGTGTAGAGGAGCAAGAGAAAAGAGAGAAGCTGGGGATGTGAGGATGGGGGTACAGTAAGAGAGATGTGTTAGTTTGTTAGGTTTTATTTGTCATTAAAACTTTTATATACTGGAGTAAAGGTTAGGTCTCATGTCCATAGTGCAACACACACAGGAGACATTAAACAGACTACAGGCAGTGTATATAACCAGCAGTCAAGTAGTTTTTATTGTCATTTAACTATTACCAGTGTGTACAGTACACCCCAGTAAACCGAAAAAGTTCACTCAGGACCAAGGTGCTACATAGAACAATAATACAATAAATACACAGGACAATTTACAATACACGAATCAGTAAACAATAAATACAGGGAGGGGACAGTGCAGATAGCCCACTGGTAGTGGGAGCAGTAAAGTGTGGTTATGTCCATTTTTTTTTTAAAGATAAACATTGTTTTAGCAGCAGTTATGTCCATATTTGGTATACTTGTAAACATGGTATACTTTAAGTTTTATGTGTAGACAGATTTAAAAGATGAGGTTATGTGTATGTGTGTGTGTGTGTGTGTGTGTATGTGTGTGTGTGTGTGGTTGGGTGTGTGTGTGTGGGTGTTCAGTCCAGTCATTGAATGTGTGCAGATAGTCAGACCAGACTCTGGGAGTCTGATGGCTTGGGGAAAGAAGCTGTTGCACAGTCTTGATGTGAGGGCCCGGATGCTTCTGTATGCTTTGGATGCTTCTGCACAGCAGCACAGTGTGAAACAAGTGCAGAGTATATAATAAATATGCTAGAAAATAAAGATACAGTACACCATTTCCTAATAATACAGTGACATACAAGACATAAACATTTAATACTTTAAACACAAAGGGCAATAAATGAAGAACTTTCACTTTTAGGCTATTTTTTTCTTGTGAGTTGTGGAGAGTGAGCTTTATGTGTAAAATCTCTCTCTTTCCCTCCTTGTTTTTTTTTTTTATTTTTCTTTCCTCCGTTGTTGTTGTGACAGAGAGGTACACATAAAGCTCACTCTCCACAACTCACAAGAAAAAAATAGCCTAAAAGTGAAAGTTCTTCATTTATTGCCCTTTGTGTTTAAAGTATTAAATGTTTATGTCTTGTATGTCACTGTATTATTAGGAAATGGTGTACTGTATCTTTATTTTCTAGCATATTTATTATATACTCTGCACTTGTTTCACACTGTGCTGCTGTGCAGAAGCATCCAAAGCATACAGAAGCATCCGGGCCCTCACATCAAGACTGTGCAACAGCTTCTTTCCCCAAGCCATCAGACTCCCAGAGTCTGGTCTGACTATCTGCACACATTCAATGACTGGACTGAACACCCACACACACACACCCAACCACACACACACACACATACACACACACACACACACACACATACACATAACCTCATCTTTTAAATCTGTCTACACATAAAACTTAAAGTATACCATGTTTACAAGTATACCAAATATGGACATAACTGCTGCTAAAACAATGTTTATCTTTAAAAAAAAATAGGACTTTTTATAACCACACTTTACTGCTCCCCACTACCAGTGGGCTATCTGCACTGGCCCTCCCTGTATTATTGTTACTGATTCGTTGTTTGTAAAATTGTCCTGTGTATTTATTGTATTATTGTTCTATGTAGCACCTTGGTCCTGGAGGAACGTTGTTTCGGTTTACTGTGTACTGTACACCACTGTATATAGTTGAAATGACAATAAAAACTACTTGACTGCTGGTTATATACACTGCATGTAGGTCTGTGTAATGTGCTCCTGTGTGTGTTGCACTATGGACATGAAGACTAACCTTTACTCCAGTATATAAAAGTTTAATGACAAATAAAGACCTATCAAACTAACACGACTCTCTTCTGTACCCCATCCTCACATCCCCAGCTCTCTCTTTCTCTTGCTCCTCTACACACACCTGCTGATATGTGGCTTCCTGTTCCTCCACTAACCCAGAAGCTTCAAAGGAAAAACAGCTCCAGCTGCCAAACAGATGTTTATCAGCAGGTTACAGGTTTACCACATCACATACAGAATTACTGCACTGCTCTAAACATGGAGATACAGGACAGACTTTAGCTTCATGCTGCTACAGTAAAGTGATCACTGGTAATGTAGAGGGAGAGATGAGGGAGCATGGGTTTAAACACAGGTTAAAGGAAAGAAGGCAGGAGAACTGGATATGGGAGATGTGTTCCAACAGTGTTGAGGGGCCTGTATAAAGTGTTTTCTCACTTCCCACAGTTCCACTTGTTCCTGCCACTGGCCTGCTTTAACACTGACCACTTTAACCCTCTAAATGGGTGTGGTGAAATGAGTTCTTGGGATCTTGGCTTCAGTAAAGATATTAAAAAGTGGAAGGGCAAGGACCTTCAGGGACAAGTAAATTTACATGGACTTAATAATCCTTTCATGACTCTTTCTGACAGTTATCAGAATTATTATGGTGTTCTGTGTTGTGACAACAGACTGCAGTACAGACAATAAGCAAGCAGTGGTTAACATAGCAACTGCAATAAGAGAGCAAACACTTTTGTTGTGATGCTGAAATACATGCTTGACTAAATGATATACATCAACTTTATTTAAACATTCATCTTATAGTTTATCCATCTCCTTTTTTTGGGACAGTGAAAACATGTTTAAGTGTTAAACTACATTTGTCGTGTCTTGTACATTTGTCGTGTACATTTGTAGTTTATTGGCTGGTTGCAGAGCAGAAATACTATATTGTTTGTAAATACTTATTGGCAGACTCATTAAGACTCAAACATGTGATCAGATTCATGACAAAATGTGATTTTCTGCAATTATAAAATATTATTTAAAAAATGGAGGGTGTTACTCTGAATATCCATGTGCAGTTTTTCACATTGGCACACAACCTAATGTCCTGTCTTACACACACACTTAATGCTAAACAAGAACTCATAGTGCATGTGCAGGCCCCTGGACCCTGCAAATGACTTTGCCTACAAACATGATGTGTGTCTTATCAATTGCAAGTCCTGTTTGAAAGATTTAAGTACATTTAGCACAACAAGAAAAACAGAACTGAAAACGGAGATAACCTAACAAAACAAACACAGAGCCTTACTTAAAGAACCACATGGGGAAAACCAGAAGCATGAACTAACACAATGCACTACAAGAGCAAGGTGAACAAGACACAGCTGAAACTCATGACTGAGGGGCAGGAAAACAAACAGACATAAGTGGAGGATGGAGGAGTGTTACATGAGGGCAATTAATAATAATTTAATTAACATAATAATAATTAAATCATTAATTAAACAGATGGAACAGGATTTGAAGACTGTAAAGAACAATGCTAGATCAGTTCAAACAGCCACCACTGTGTCTCAGGAAAAGACAAGCAATAAATCTACCTGCAATTCTTGCAAATCGACAGCAGGGGGATGGGAGTATACTACTCTAAATTAAATAGCCATATTAGCTTCCAACACACTGATGTTGAGTAATACTGAGCTTATAACGTTGATAAACTATACAGTGTTGATAACCATGAAGTTTTCAGCCAAGCCACAGAATAAACAATAATCACTATTAGAAAATATATGATATGAAATCTAAATTTCATAATTTTAAATATTGATTATACTATATTTTGTTCTGTATAGGTCAGATTACTGTTAGAGCAACAGACAAGTTTCAAAGGTTAAAGGAGAGAGGACTGTAGTGGGAACATTGAGGTGGCAGGTGACTGTGTAGTCCCAAGGGCTAGAGCCGCCCAGATTATCACAACACACTGCATGTAATCTAAAGGCACATCTCTTATATAGATCTAACACTTATACAAAGGAGTAGGGCTGCCCTCTAGAAGTCGACGAGTCGAACAACAGTGACCTTTTTTTCTTCCGTTAAACAGACTAAAGCTTACAAAAATGCACAAGAACTTTAAGAATGTAAAAAGACATGTTAATAATTATTAAGGTGATAATAAATATATATATAAGTTCAAGCTGGGCTGTGACGCATGCTTGCTAAAAAATGTAATTCACGTGACGATGTGGCTGGCGGTTCACCCGCTGAAGGAAGCTAAGGCTGAGAACGATGGGGGGTGGTTTGCGGTGAAGGAATAATGGAGCAGAGACATTTGTTTTCTTATAATTCCATTATTACAGAACCTAAATTATAGATATGTAATATAATAAACGGTTTCAGGTTTACCATTCTTCTTTTCATCTAATAATAATTTAAATATGGATTAATTTGGTTTTATTTAGCAGGTCATTATTTATGAGAGATGAAAGGCGAAGGGTCCTCCTACTGAAGAAGCTGTTAGAAGTGACATTAAAAAGACTATAAGCTATAAGCGCTAATGTTTAGCATTAATACGCACTGCTGCCCGGCGCTGTATCCTGCAATTAAAGGCTCCAATTCAGATTGATCATCATAAGCCCTGCCTCTTTTAGTTCAGAAATATGTTCCTGTGACTCTGCTGACTTTCTTAATGAGGAGGACATCAGATCTGAAACGTACGCAAATTAATTTACTGATTACTAGATAATGTACATGGAGAAAAAAAAACGTGAGCGAATAGTCGAATCGTCGGCCAAGACGGGCGAATCCGATTCAACTGACAAAATTCTAGGGTTAGAGTCGGGTACAGCCCTACAAAGGAGTAACAGTATTAGAAGTGCTGATAATAATAAACAATCCATAATAATTGACATGTTATATTCTTAATCATTTGAATTGAACGGATATACAACTGTAGATTATATATTGCAGTGTTGTTAAGACTGGAGCCTCAGACACACCTAAAGCTAGCTTTTACTAATCCGCTGAGCCCCAACCTGAGGCAGAGGAGGAGACCTGGAGGCAATGTCCCCAAGGACCCTTTTATAGGGGCCCATGTACCAATATAAAATCCCCAGCACATTAACGCAGCCTCATGTGAACCCTAGAGTTGTTACCTGATTCAGGAACTTGCAGATCATGAGTGGGCGGTGATCCCTTTGTCTGACTATGGACTAAATTCAGTAAGATTTATAGAAGGTATGACGTGCCCAAATTAACAATTGAAGTTTTGTTAAGTCCATTATCTGCTCAGTTTTTCAAGCTTAAGAAGCAAGAAGAAGTCTTTGATTTCAATAAGATCACAACTATATCAACCATATGCTTAATTCAAATGTTCGTAATAGTACATATTATGAATGTGTATGAAATAAGAATGACAGATTTTTTTCTTCACTGCCTTTAAGATTACATAAATTCATTGGAAAAGGCAAGTTATTAGGGGAGTTTTTAAATATTTCATGTATATCTAGCTTTGTTTTTTCATTTTTGAAATGCTTTAGTCCTGTGTACACTTGTTTCTGGCAAAGGTCACACATCCTAATAAGAAGGCTTGCAGTGTTAAAATGAAATGCATCAAGACAGAAGTGTTTAATCTGCCTGTAATGTAGCAGAAACAGCTTTTTTTTTTTCCATTTTAATGAATAATCTTAAACAGGCCAATAAGGAATACTAATAGACAGGAATACAAGACAGATTTTACAGTTTATATTTGAGATTGATATTAGGCAAGAGTCATATAACAGGATTCTAAACTGCCTTTTCAATTGGAACAAATCACATTTTTAACACAAAATGTGAAATTGCCAGTATTTAGAGTTGCTTTCACTGACAACATCTCTTGTAATTTATACTGCAAAACACCACTACAATATAAAACAACTTTTGTGTAAAAATTTGCAAGAAAAATTCAGTTTAAATGGCAGTCTGATGATGAGGCCTTTACCGTTAAAATAATGTTCTTTGTTTGGTATTTTTTTGTGAAAGTTCGAATGGGATTCAATGTACAATGAGCGGCAACTGTATGCAAATCTTACTAATTAGAATTTTATGTTGATAGAAGCATGGACCCTGCAGAATTTTTTTGTAGCAGAAAAGGCTGTTGGATTTACCAGTTTCAACATGTTTTTTTTATTGTAATTTACAAACCTTTTTTAAACTGTAAAAGTTGACAGTTTGTCTACAAGTCTTTTACATTTTTGCTGTATTTTTTACAGAATTATTCTGGCAACCACAGCTGCCAGTTTTTTTCCGTAAAAACAACAGATTTTTTTTTACAGTGTACCTCTTGCTTAAATGCTGCTTACTGACACTAATGGTGTGGTGGTTCTCCCTGCCTGATATCCTGGACACTGGAGGTTATGTGTAAGTGTTTAAGTCTAGGATTCTTTGCTAACATGCAGATTATTCTCACAATTTGCTTTCCATTCCGTCACGCTCTGTCCTTTTATAAAAATTCATTAATCCAAGGGACAAATGGTATACAGTTGACAGGTTCTGAAGCCAAGAGTGAGGGTACTTTACTTTATAGATTCCTTTAAGCCTGCTGCTGGTTGGGAAATGCCGCTGTGTAGATGTATTCAGGTTTCTTTCTTAGACATTATGTAATTTTCTGATATCTTTAGTTATTATTTTATAAAATTCCAAACTCAAGGCCAGGAGAAAAGTGAGGAAAGAATGTTCTAGGCTATATATAGCACATTAAAGTATTGATAAATTGTCAAGTGGTAGTAAGAAAGAGTAATTTCAGTTTGAATCTATGTTTATCTAAAACACTTCCCCTCTTTTAGGAAACCGGCCTATGCCAGTACACTAGTTTGAAAGGGAAGCACATTGTTTGCAGGACTATGATTGACAGACATTGCATGTACACCTCATCTATCTTATCTTTGCTGTAATATTCAGATCTTATAAATCATTTAGACACTACAGAATAGTAGGGTTCTGTGAGCACATACGGTCAGTTATAGTGCAGAGTGTTTGGGTTCTTGTGAAGCACATATATTTATGTACATCGCCTGCCTTAGCTAGGTTAAACTTGGTTTGATATGTTTGGTTGTTAACTGAACATCAGTTGACTAAATTATATATGTCTGTTTTGTAGCCAGGTAAGCACAGCCAGTCTGTAGGTGTGCCTCGAAAACTAAGGTTGTCCCCTTTCAGTATAGAGAACATGACACTGCCATCATGGTATGTAAACATACAAGTGTTTTGTTGAACTCCTCAAGGTGGTCTCTGGTTTGAGCGGACTTCATAGTCGTGAACACCCTTGGACCTTCTACTTTACTCTTTAGAGTTTCTCACCTGCTATGCGGATAGTGTTGGGATACGTGTCTCTCTCCCTGCTGAAGGGCTCTTTAAATTTGCCGAGAGAGTGTGGTGGAGAAACGTGGCCTCTCGCCGTCACACTGAGCTGGGCATTCCTTTAAATGTGGCCTACCGGTTTCTTTAATCCAGCTGCTCGGGAGACGGCCCTCTACAGCATATGAGACACATAAGACCAGATGCTCACCTCGTCATGGACACTCAAAACTTGATTGAGGTATGACGTTTTGTTCTAGCAACTTGTAGTTATGTTTTGTTTGGTTAACAGAATATCAGTTGCTAAATTATCTGTCTGGTTTGTAGCCAGGTAGCTCAGCAGTCTGTAGGTGTTGCCTAGAAAACAAAGATTGTCTCCTCAGTTGCAACTGCACCACCTGCCCACATGCCATGTACAGATCATTTCGTACTTTACCAGTACACTGTGTTTTGTTGAATTCCTTGTTTAACTGTCGTTTTTTCTGCTGTTAAAAATATTTACACTTACAGTAAACAAACTTCCATAAATAAATACATTTAATTTGTTTTGATTCATATAGGACTCCAAATTGACTTAAACACAGTTTTTCAGGGCTGCCAACTCTGGCTGCAGGAGCAAACAAACCAATTATATGGTAGTGAGGTTGCTAGAGTCTACTTTGTTCCCGAAGTGGATAAAATGAGGGCACCATTTAAAAATTCATATTTTGAAACTAATTGCAGACATGCCTAACGTTCTTAGAGGGAGTTATTAGGACAAGCTGAGAATGTCTGTACATTGTGTTTTGTGATCGTTATGTGCCAGTGAGGTATTGTGCAAGACAAAATATTTTTTTTTTTAATTGAGAAAAATGTTGTAAGAACGAGGTAGAAGTTTTACTTTTCACTACTAGGAACTTAGGATACTTTACGAGCAGGACAAACAACTATCTTGTTACACATTTTGTGTTATTACCAGCCACAGCATGCACCAATAATATCACCAGACACACAGGAAGAGATTTCACAAAAAGATTCTAAATAAAAAGTAAAAGTAAAAATTACACAAAATAAAGTTAAACTTGAGAACAACTGTGAATCTATTTCAACATACTATTTCATTTTAGAACCTTTGGAGAACATTAACAAATGAATAACAATCTCCAAGTATACAGAAATACTAATGCAAAATGTCCAGTGCTAACATGCTACTGTGCAAATAGCCCAATTATGGACAACTGGGTTAAAGGAGGATTTGTGATTCATATATAATCATGATCCAAAGTAAGGAAAACAGTCTGTTTTTGACCTTTAACGTTACAAAACAGAACTGCGTCTTCAAATGGAGAAAATAATCCAGAGGAAACCAGTACGGGAAGCAGAACCATTACCTATGCAAATATGGACAAAGGGATAAAGGAGGATTAGGAACCAATATATAAATTAACAACTCATGTAACTGTTAACAACTGAGAGCAGTTTAAGCAGTTGAATTGCGTCTTTGAACGGAAAATAAGGAAGCGTTTAAAACTGTAAAACCCCTAGCTGCAGTTCAACCATATTGTATGGGGTTTGCTCAGTTCGTGAAACCTGGCAGTCAGCGTTTGGTAAAGTAATCCTCTCTGAGAAAGTCCTGGCGCTGCTTGTTCCATGGTGCTGAGTGCTCAGGTACTACAAGTGCTTCCTTTGATAATAAGAATGCCCAACCCTCATTAACTTCAATGGGAATGTTTTGTTCCATAGTCAGTCATTTAAATCTGTGCGCAGTGTTGCCTGATTGTTTACATATATTTTATTTTATTATCCCTCTGAAGCTTTGTGTGTTCCAGCGTGTGTTAGCTGCCCCTCGTGGTTGAGTCTATAGGGGTGAATTTGCTTCTCATACGCTCTGTTCTTTGATTCCTCAAGGTGGTCTTGATAAGCGTTCAGCTTTGTAGTCGTCCCACCTTTTGGTCATTCTATTCTCTAGAATTCTCTCACCCTTTATTTATGAGTAGATTGCCACTGCGAGTTGTTTACTGTGGATGGACTGCGCAATGTGATAATAATTAAGTGTTAAAATACAATACTAATTACAAGTAATCAAAGAATTTGACAAATTCTTACACTTTGCTATCAATAACTTACTATGCATCAATAATAAGTGTCAGTTAGTATGTTCCCATCCTGACTTCCTGTTTTACTCCTCTTATTTTTGTTCTGTTTGATACCTTTTTTACAGTACTGTAAAACAGTAAAACAGAGACGACAGTTTCATTAAAAAATCAGACTTTATTATTACATTTTCTATATACAGTACAATTTAGCACGATTCCTGTTGTTTAAAAAGTAACGTGTTAAATTTAGTTCAAAGAAAGTATATTGCAACATGTTCTGTATGAATTTGAAATAAAAATAATCTTCAGCAAATCAAAGTCTTTTTCATATTACTGTAACATAAGAATTTCCTTCTCTCATAGTAAAAATCTAAATGAATAATCATTTATGTAATCCAGACTGGTGAGCAGCTACAAAGAGAACGACAAAACAAACTGATAAAGAAAAGAAATGGAAATGACATTGGCAATGTACAGTTCCAGGTTCCACGAGACATGAAATACCTAACAATTACATATTAAAAGAACACTGAAATGCAATGAAAGCTGCTTCTCTTCATAAAATGTAAATGGTTTTTATACTTCATCAAAAATAAGCAAAAAGAATTTAAATGCAGTTAAAATAATCTTCAAAAATCAACATCAGAACCTCAACAGGCTCAAATCTCCTTTCCTGAGCAGATACACTATTCAGGTCTCTGTCCAGGGGTCTATTCCTCTTTCAGAGGCATCACATCCACATCATCATAACCTGAAAGTAATAACTGTTAATTAATTTAAAACCTCGTAACACAGACATGACATCATCACTATCACTGTACAGTCCTGCGTATGTAACACTACAGAGATGCTTGTCTAACTAAACACTCTGCAATGTCGTGTGCAGGAGTAAAGAAAACAAGTGTAGACTCACCTGCTGCACCTCCTACATCCTCTCCAGCAGTGATGACATCATCATAGTACTCTTGTGTGTACACTCCATCTACGTATTCAGACAGAGTTTGATGGCAGTGAGAAACAGATCTGGTTTATTAATGAACTGATATTTGTGGGCATTGTGTGTTTATAATTCATTTTCTATTTTTACATAAACTGTAATGTGTAATGACATCATCATAGATCTCCATTTTGTTCTCTGTTAAAATGTAGAGATAAACATCAGTAGACTGGATTTTTAACTCATTAAGAGAGAAGGGGGGCTATTCCAGCTTGTGAGGATATAACCAAGCTAGAGCTGCTGTACTGCAGGACAGATGGGAGATTTAACAGTGCTGAAAATACACCTGCAAATTTATCCAGTTGGTCTGCCAGCCAGTGACTGACATCATCATAGTCTATGCAGAGTGTCTGTACTGTTCCCACGATCACATAAAACAGTATGAGTAACAGATTTTAACAGAGAGAGTTCAGTGGTCTTTCAGTTGAAGTGACCCTCTATAAATCATCACCACACATTTCAGTGTCACTGGTGGCGGTGACGTCATTGAAATACTCAGGCTTTCCTCATTTACAGCCTGTCGCTGGAAGAGACAGAGGAAAGTTAATTTCTCCCATTCAGTCTATCAGCTGGATGGTCCTGCAGACGGTCAATACTGGAGAAGCAGTTATATTATATAGTGGGGTGCGAAAGTTTGGGCAGCCTTGTTAATTTTCCTGATTTACCTTTATAAAGCATTGATTTTTTGGATAAAAAAAATCTGTTAAATATATCATATAGGGGACAAAAACACAGATATTTGAGAAGTGAAAATAAATTTATATTATTTAAAGAAAGTGTGTGCAATGATTCGGTAAAAACAACAATTAGGGCCGGTGCATAAAATTTGGCCCTTTTTTTTATTGATTTCAGAGACCTTTAGAACTAATTAATTGGAACTTCAAATTTGGTGGGTACAGTTCCAGTGGACCTTGACCTCCCATTACACAGGTGACTCCAATATATGAGAAAGAGTATTTAAGGGGGCAAATTGAAGGTTATTCTCCTCTTTGCATCTTCTCTGAAGAGCCGCAGGATTGGAGTCTCAAAATCAACTTTCAAATGACCTGAAAACAAAGACTGTTCACCGTCAGGGTTAGGGGGAAGGCTACAGAAAAGCCTATTCTCAGAGATTTCAGCTTTCTGTCTCCACTGTGAGAAACATTGTGAGAAAATGGAAGACCACAGGCACAGTTCAAGTTAAGGCTCGAAGTGACAAAGCTGAAGCTGCGCCGGGGTTGGATCTTCCAACAAGACAACGACCCTAAACACTGCTCAAAATCTATTAATGCATTCATGCAGAGGAACAAGTACAACGTTCTGGAATGGCCATCTCAGTCCCCAGAACGGAATATTATTGAAAATCTGTGGTGTCACTTAAAGAGAGCTGTCCATGCTCGGAAACCATTAAACCTGAATGAACTAGAGATGTTTTGTAAAGAAGAATGGTCTAAAATACCTTCAGCCACAATCCAGACTCTCATTAGAAGCTATAGGAAGCGTTTAGAGGCTGTTATTTCTGCGAAAAGAGGATCTACTAAATACTGAGTTAAGGTTTTTTTTTTGGTGCCCAAATTTATGCACCTGCCTACTTTTGTTTAGACAATTATTGTACACTTTCTGTAATTCATATAAACTTCTCAAATATCACTGTGTTTGTCCACTATATGATATATTTAACATAATTTTTTTAATCCAAACAATCAGTGCGTTATAAAGGTAAATCAGGAAAATTAACAAGGCTGCCCAAACTTTCGCACCCCACTGTATTTATGTTATTATATTACAGTGTATTTTCAAATTTAGGTAAATGAATTTGTGCTTATCATAAAATTTGGCGACCAGCCTGCACAACATTTGTGAAGACACTGATGTGAGAGTATCAGGTTACCCAGTAATCTGCTATAGAAGAGGAATCAGCAACATCTACAGAAGAACTGTATCCGATCTTTACAAGACTTACATCTTACACTGAAAATCTAAAAAAGACACATAATCCCCTAAAGACCCAACACAGCACACTGGTAAAGAATAAAAACATAGAGCTGCGCTCTTGAAGGTGTATGTTTTTCACCTAGTGTTTTTGCACCCCCTAGTTTTGACTGTGATCTGATGCTATATAATACTTCCTGTTTGAAATTCCTTTCGAACGATGTCAAACAAAAGTAGAAGTTTTTATTACAGTGAACTGTGTAACTAAAGTAACACAAATACACACAGATCAGCAACAAACATTTGCAGCCAGAAGGAATCAGCCTACAGGAATGAAACTTGGCGGGTAGGTTTGACATTGTTACACATACAAATGATTCAAGTTTCACCCTCTGCAAATGTAACATAAGCAAGGATAAGCCTCATCATGGCACCTGACTGTATAAATTAAGTTGTCTTGTTGTCCTGTATGTCATACGTATGTCATATGTCATAGGGCTACGAGATGAGTGATCATTTTACTGACATAGGGTAGTATAGGGATACTACCCTAGCACACTGTTGCTGGCAATGGATAAAAAAAGGCAAAAAAAGCGAGTCTTGGTGGAGGCTGCAAATGAACCCATGTGTGAAGACACAGAGGGCAACACCAAGATAGATGCTTTGTTACTCCTCACATGTCCAGAAGGCCTGGTGTCACTTCACCTACAACCCTACCACACAATCTGCAGGACCTGTGTGAGAACATTGGAGCTCCTTGGGATAGATTATCACAGGACACCATTACGAACCTCTACAACTCTGCGCCGAGACATGGGGATGATGTTATTTAAGACTGTTAGGAAAGATTTTCCAGTGGATTTCATTCATTGCCTCCAGTCATGTCACTTACCTGTTTTAGTCATTCTTTTACAGATGAGTCTCTGGTCAATCTCCTCATAGACTGCCTCTGTCAGAGTCTTGCGCCTCCTATTAGAGAGCACTGTGAGGGAGACAGAGAGGAACATGGAGCCAGTTCAGTAGAAGAGAAGACTGATGACAGACTGAAGGACTAATGATGTTTAGAGAATGTACAGAAAGTGGATTGTAGATGATCTCTGAATCTCTCTACCTCTCCTGAGCCGTCTGTTCTGGTACAACAGCACAACCAGAAGCACTAAGGCCAGGAAGAGCAGCACTCCCAGAACCAGGAGAGACACTGGATAGACGGATGTAACAGCTGCTGATGGAGTTTCTGAGAGAGTACCTGCCTCTTTCTTTCTCTGACCAACTGTAAAAAAAAAAAAAAGAAAAGAAACTCTATGGAACAATGCATGCAATGACATTTAGGAAAATCTAATAAATAAATAATAGAGTACCTGTGCTGGTAGTTACAGATGGAACACTGGGTGCAGGTATGTCTGTAAATAGAAATGGATAATCATTAGGCAACAGAGAGCTAGAACTGCATCAAGACAAAAGAAATATAAGAAAACCATGTACACAGCTAGAACCACAACAATACACTAAGCTACACCTAGAATCAAATAGACAGCATCCAAAACATACACATCAGCTAGAACTACACATACACGCTCCATACACGTAGCCATGGAACTAGAACAACACCCACAACTAAACTACAACCAAACAGACAGATAAACTACTACAGCTATACACATAGAACTGCACTCATAAACATAATAAACTTTGATTGTACTATAAAATACCTTTCAAAATAAACTGGTGCAGAAAGTAACTCCTCTGACCTGTACAGGTGACTCCAGCGTGCTGCCTGTGGGAGCAGTCAGTGTGGTTCTTCAGGGAATGAGGACAGTCCCACAGGTGAATCTCATTCCCTCTACACTTCACTCTGTTCAGCCAGACAGGCCCTGACCCAGCCCCAAACACAGAACTCCCTTCAGCACTCCGTGCCGGACCGCAGCCCAGCTGCCTGCAGACCACCTGAGCATCCCTGATGTCCCACAGATCATCACAGACAGACCCCCACTCAGAATTATGATACACCTCCAGCCTCCCAGAGCAGCTTTTGCCTCCTACCCTCAGCCTGAGAGGAAGGCGACCTACATCACACACAGCACACATGAGAATATACTCAGAACAACATGTGTACAGTCAGTAGGCTATATCATTTTGAAAGAAAAACTGGAGTCAACAGTAAATAAAATGAAAGCTTAGACGAGGTTAAATAAGCTCTGTACCACCGCACATTGGAGTTAAAATGAATAAATTAAAGGCATTATATGTAATACTGACAGCAAGTGTTTGAAACATGTCTTGCACACCGAAATTAAAGCATCAGAGAAACATCCGCTCTACAAGATGAAAGGACAAAAATCACGATAATTGAGAACATGCAGAACATAGTGAGTGTTGCATTGTTTATTTTAAACTCTGAAGATGTAAAAGGGGCATTTATGATTTAGTAAGTAAATGACATTGATTGTCATGCTTAGCTGGACTACTGAGGGGCTCAAAAGTAAAAAGAGGAAAAACTGACTTAATAACGAATTTCACTGTCATTTTAATGCATGGTTGTAAATCTGTTGCACTTACTGACCGTCTGAAATATGTAAACCAATAGACATCACCAAAGGTGAGTTTCTTTCCCAGCGATGCTCTGCCAGTCCTTAACTACAGCTGTTGGCAGTTTATACTTGTTCTTGGAATGTTTTACCTTCAGTTTTGCTTTTAGTATGTAAAATGCATACTCAACTGGACTGAAGTCAGGTGACTGACGTCTACAGAACACTGCACTGCTTTGCCTTGTTTAGGTCTTAGATTGTTTTTGCCTATATGCTTTTTTTTATTCATTTGGAAAGTGCAGCACGTTCAAAAGTTTAATTTTACCTCCTATATGCTGTTTCAAACAGCTAAAATAACAACACTGGACATTGTTTCATGTGTGATTTTTTTATTTTTCAAATTAAAAGATTCGGTGTCCTTACTTGATTGACTCTGGTAAAAGAATGCAGAGAACTGCACATGGTGTTGCAGCAAAAGCTGTTTTCTCGCTCCTGTTAGTGCAGAAAAACATAATTTGTCTATTAATCTTTCATTTGGCTTGCTCACAAATGTAATTTTAAAGACCATACAGATTCTCTACTTCACATTTCTCAGATGTTCACTTCTACTATTGTCTTGTTCAGGTACTTTTAGCTAGAAATGATTCTACTCATGATAAATTCAACCACAGAGGGAAACTGACCTGAGCAGGTAATGTGAGCCACCTCATCACGATTATCACAGCTGTTCTGTCCCCAGGGAGAAGATGGACACTGCCACAGAGTGGAGTCATGTTTCCTACATTTCAGATTATCCAGCCAGTTAGGAGCTGACTCCACTCTTGCTTTGGATTGGCCCTCACTGCCAGATCTTCCACAGTTCAGCTCCTGACAGATCAGACTCACTGTTTCTTCAGTCATATCTTTTACACACACGTTACCCCAGGTTCCATTGTAGAACACCTCCAGATTCCCCTCACAGCCCTCAGTGAGTCTGATCTCTTTATACTCTGGTGGGAGAAGAATGCTCACTATTAAGTCTCTGTTTTTTTTTTTTAGAATCAACATAGAATAACTGCTTCAGAGATGTAACCTGCACCTGTCAGTCATCACATTACCTGAACACACCACTCCTACATCATCCTTGTGCCCACATTCATCCTCTCCACACAGCTGAAATCTACAGTTCCACAGAGACGTCTCATTCCCCTCACACTCCACCTCATTCAGCCATATGGGTCCAGTTCCAGGTCCAAACTGTGCTGGTAGCGGGGCACTGAGGGCCACTCCACACTGCAGCTGTCTGCAGACCACCTGCGCGTCCTCAATATCCCACAAGTCATCACTCACTGTCCCCCATGAGTCGTTGTGGAAAACCTCCAGCCTTCCTGCACAGTCTTCTCCAGAACCAACCAGCCTGATGGAGCTGTGAGCTAAAATTACAGATACAGTAAAGTGATAGAGAGACATAGAGAGAAAGAGAATCCCAAGTTCTGCCGCAAGTACATCATTATTAATTCAGGATGTCTAATGTAATTAAATATGTACTACATATATACACTTTCTATACACAGCTTTAATTAGTGAAGGTGGAGTGTCTTAGCTGCTTTTGCCGCACCTTCTAAACACTTTAGCTTTGTGGCAGAATGCATTACAATAGAGACTAGGTGCACAAACCTTGGTGCAATTGAACTTTTCATTGTCTGAACAGGCTGCAGGCTGGATGTCAGTTTACAATCAGTCTGTTTTCAAACATCTATTTTTATTAAAGCATTTATAAATAACTGCAAATGAATTACCTGAGCAGGTGATGTACAGCTGTTCTCTGGAGCTGCAGTTGACTGCTTGTGCGCTGCTGCAGTTCCCCAGATGAGCTTCACTCCCAGAACAATTGAAACCCGTCACACACCTGTGGCTGTGTTCAGGACTGGATTGAGAGGAATTGGAGAAGCTGAACACAGAGCCACAGTCCAGCTGTCTGCAGACCACAGAGGCCACAGACTCACTCCAGGAGTCCAGCAGAACTCTCCTCCAGTCCTGCATGAAGTACACCTCCACCTCCCCCTCACACTCCATCTCTCCAGACAACCGCACTCGCCCCTCATGGAGCACCAAAGAGGAAGCTGAAAAACATGAATACTAGTTTTAGACATTTCATGAGATGCTTCATGTTATGATCCCCCTTCAGGGAGGTTCCAGGAGTAACAACATGGGGACCTTTAGCAGTACTGTAACACTTCACTTTTTACCTGACTCTTCAACAGGAAACATTCTTTTTCATGACTCACCACTGCAGATGACTCCAGCGTCCTGTTTATGAGAGCATGCAGCTCGACTCCATGATGAAATGGGACATTGTGACAGGTGTGTTTCGTTCCCCTGACAATCAAACACATCAGCCCAGATCCGGCCACTCCCCTCCCCAAACCAGTCTGACCCCACCACAGCCACAGCACTCCCACACTTCAGCTGACCACAGAGGACACTGGCAGCTCTCATATCCCAGCTTACATCACACACTGTGCCCCACTCACTGAGGTACTGGAGCTCCACTTGACCAGAACAGGTATCAGAGCCTTTCACCAGCCGAGCCCCTGTGTGACCTGAGCACAAACAGATTTTATGTAAAACGTGGCTGTATGTAAAAGTTCAAGCTTGTAGTGATGGTGCTATAAAAGTTCCAATTTTTGTTACACAAAGATAATATTTCTAAGACTGAGATAAAGGCATGAAATACTAAGTTCACATATTAATGAATCTGAAACAAATTGGGTGAATAAATGGAAAGATCTTGTAAAAGTTTGTATTTTTATGATGATTTTGAGAAATGAGAATACAGAGAGTAGTACTCACAAGGGATCACTATTAACACTCATGTACCATTTTTCAGCATGAGTAATCTCACATCAGCAGCAAAACATGTACGATTACAGGCACACATTTATAAATGGAAAGCACTGATTCATAATTTTTTCAGCTTATTCCTGCAAAGTCGACTGAAGATACCTGACCTGAACATATGATTCCCACATCACTGTCGTGGGAGCAGTTGTGTTTGAGTGAAGGTGATGTTGGACAGGAGTGAATCTGAGATTCGTTGCCTCTACACTGTAGCTCCTCTGACCACACCTGAACCTCCCCTCTGCCAAAAGCAGCTCCTCCCAGCACCTCCACAGGAAGCCCACAGCCCAGCTCTCGACACACAACCTCTGCATCCTGCTGGTCAAAGTCAGCATCACACACCGTGTACCAGGTCACACCATGAAGCAGCTCCACTCTCCCAGAGCACATATGAGGACCACCAGTAAGTCTGGACTTTCTGTGATCTGTGTGTGATGTAACCACATTAAAACACGACTGGACATGGCAAAAAACAAGAAAGGCAATGGAAAACGTTTTTAGGTAGAAGCATTTCTTGCAATAGTTGTACATACATGGTCATTTTCATGCAATTAATTTCTATAACATCATAAGATTTCAATGTCATGTTGTTTGTCAGGTTGATGATGCAACTGTTTAAAGCTGGGTTTAATATTTCCATTTTTTGTCAGATGCACTTAAAATAAAAACTTGAAATTTTGATAGAGTGAAGAAAACTTCTATTCTCACATCCAGACATAAAATAATCAAAGTGTTTATGCCATCCTTCCACTGTGAGAGGACACTATAGGTCTGAAAGGGTGTGTAGCTGTTCAGACGTCATTACTGACAAACAGAAATGTACACAAAAGCTGAGATGTGGAATATGGTTTTGTGGACTGATTAATCCAATTGTGTAATTAAAATTATATGAACTGAGGGAAGAAAAAGAAGGTTAAAACTGAACTTTGGAGATGTTCACAAGAAGAATAAAAACTAAACAGCCTTTTTTTTTTAGATGTTAAAAGCAATTCTCCCACACAGAATGTGAGCTACAATAAAGCATAAGCAGGGGCACACTAAACACTGAACAATTTGACAGATTGTTTAATACTGTTGATGCTTCTGTTTATCTTTTCTGTATTCTGTATTTCTATTAAAATTAAAATGAAAACCTACCTGAACAGTAAATTTCAATATCTATACCATGATTACAGCTGTGTTTGCCCCATCCCAGTGATCCACAGTGTTTAAGTGTAGACTCGGATCCACTGCAGTCCACATCACTCATCCAGATTCTTCCATATCCTCCTACAGCAGCATCCATAGTTATTGGCTCCCCACAGTTTAACTGTCTACACACCACTGCAGTATTACTCATATCCCAGCTGAATGCACACACTGTTCCCCACTCTCCTCTATGAAGAACCTCCACCCTCCCAGCACAGCGACTTCCACCATCCACCAACCTCACACTGTCTGTTAGAGTGAAAGAGTGAAACTTGATTTGAACATGGACTGTGGTTACATATGATTCTGTTCTACACAAACTAATGGATTTATCAAATAAGTAAGTAATTAAGCACTTACCAGCGCACACCAGTCCCACATCACCGTCATGTGAGCAGTTGTGTTTGAGTGAAGGTGATGATGGACAGGAGTGAATCTGAGATTCGTTGCCTCTACACTGAAGCTCCTCTGACCACTCCTGAACCTCCCCTCTGCCAAAAGCAGCTCCTCCCAGCACCTCCACAGGAAGCCCACAGCCCAGCTCTCGACACACGACCTCTGCATCCTGCTGGTCAAAGTCAGCATCACACACCGTGTACCAGATCCCTTCATGAAGCACCTCCACCCTCCCAGAGCAGCGAGATCCACCAACCAGCTTGACTTCTAAAGTATTTTCATGAGAGAAATCAGGAATGGGTTTAAATTATAAATACAAGATTATAGGCTATTTTTACTGTACTTTCTAATTTAATAAATTAATAAACTAATAATAAACTAAAATTAATACATTTCTAATTTAATAAACACAGCAAGAGCTAGTAAACATTCATTCTTACATTCATATACAAGATTCATTCATGCATTTCTAGAATTGTTTATGAATACAATGGTTAAAATACTGTGATGACTCTTTTCCCTGCTACTATACCATCCCTGGCACAATTTCCTGGTAACAGTTCAACTTGTCAATGTAGCTTTCTTGGACCTTAGCACCACTAAATGGCCACCGAAGGTCACCAAATAACCACAGTGGGAAAACCACACTGGGAAAAGACAATGCCAGCAGCCTTACTCACAGTCAGAGGCAATTCCCTGGCACCAAACAAAACACTGGAGGAGTGGACGACTACATCAGTAAAGCTTATATGCACAGGGAAAGCTATGTGTATACTAGATAACAAGCTTTTTGGAGGCAGCTTAATGGAGTCGGGATTCTAGAGTGTTGGACCCAGGAACAGGCTTACAGTTCTTGGTGGAGATTCTGCTGCCCCAAAATCCACTCCACCTGAGGAAAGGTATGTTATCGCACTTGGTAAGTAATATCATTTAAGGTATTTGCCAATGACCCCTGACCTCATAGAAATCCTGCATTCAAACTAAACGCTTTATTTCCTGACTGTTCACTGGTCTCGGGGTGGGTGGGGGAGGTGCGATACTTCACCATCAGCTCCTTTGACAATGATCTGGAAGAAACTGCAGGTGACAAGTGACTAGACATCTGCAGTGTAAAGGGTAAAAAGGAATGCGGTCAAAATTCCTTAATGGGGCTCTCTTACTACAGGCAACCATATCAGACTTACAGTCTCCTGACATCACACACTGCGGACAACTGGTGAGGTAGCTCACAATCCAGGATTTAAAGAGCTGGTCCACCCCTTCATACTCCAGCTTGTCCCTCAGGAGCACAGTTGTATTGTGAGGTGTCGTGTTGAAAGCAATAGAGAATTAAACTAAACATGGTCTAGGCTTGTCCAGGTGAGACAGAGCTCTTTGAAAAAAAAAAAAAGTTGATGTCCACCCCAATGGCATGCTGAAAAGTAAACTCCTTTGGGTCCATAGATTGGCTCACCAGGGGGTTGAGATGAACAAAGACCAGCCTTTCTTAGTTCTTCATCAAATACCATGCATGATGTTTTCCACAGCTGTTGCACTCTCCCCAGCCTTAGGCTCATGCTCAAGATGAACTCAACCTTTGGGTCTAGCTGCTTGGCACAGGACATCAGGATCCCAGTGCAGATACTATCAGGACTTGCAGCCTTTGCCTTAATTTTCCTGGGCTCCTTACAGTGGCCTATACTCTTTATGTCAGGATTACTCCAGCGTTTACTGTTGGAGAACCACTGTACAGTCCTGGTGGGTTCAGTGATCTCCACATAAAAGTTGATGTAGTCTGTGATGCGCTATGTAAGACCAGGGTCCTCCCTGCCAGAGTGACAGAACTCTTCTCACGCAGTTATGTCGAAATAGTCCTTCAGTCCTTGTTAGACCGCATACTAACTGTGCGGGTCTGTACCTGGGCAGAAGATGCACCAGGTTGTAGACTGCTATTGCAATAGCATGTGTGAATTCCCTAGGCAAATAGTTCTGCCTAATGCCAACGACTTTAAGCTCTGCTGCAAAGCAGAGTTCTTTTAACAGTGATGTGACCAGTGTTACACCATCTATCATTAACAAACACTGCCAGCCCCACCCCCTTAATCCTACCAGCCTCCACTGTCCTGCTAGCTGGCACCAGAAAAGACTGCCCAGCACAGTACTCTGGAGTATGCTACGAGGTGAGCTATCAAGTGCGCTACAAGGTGAGCTATCAGTTCCCCACTGGAGTGGACTCAAGGTGCAGAGATGAATTTAAAAACAGGGAAATACAAACTGAACCTGCCAGGAGAAAACTGACATGCTCAACTGCACAGAGCAAAACAAAATAATTTCCTCAAACAATAAGTAAATATTTATAATCAAGGTGATCAAAGCTCAAACTCTAGAAATAAGATCTTTTTTTCTCTGCCTTGAGAGGCTCGAAACCTTTTACTGACCATCTTAACAGTCCTGGTCTTCTTTGCCAGGTTTGTCATTGCATGATACACCAAATATTTTCTATTGGTGAAACATATGGACTGCAGACAGACCAGTTCAGCACTCTGACTCTTCTTCTGCAAAGTCATGTAAACCTTACCTAAAACATACCTTGTCTAAATGGCAGCATATGTTAAAACCTCTAAAACCTCTATATACTGTTTAACATTAATAGTCCCTTTCCAGATGTGGAAGCTGCCCACGTCATTAATGCAACCCCATACCATCAGAGACCATAAGGCTTTTGAACTGTGCATTAATAACAAACTGCATGGTCCCTCTCCTCGAGTCTGCAGGAAGAGTTGTTGAGTGTGAAACTGGTCAGTGGCAGCACACTGTGATGATTCCTTTAAACTGCTTATGCGTTATGGACCATTTCGGGTTGTTTAACCCTTGGGAGGGAGGTGCCTCTTTAATTGGACTATTTAGCTGGGATGCTGTGACTGCTTTGATCAATTCTTCACAAAAAGCGATGTCACGTACAACATTGATTGGAGCATTTCCTTAGTAACCATGTTTTTACCAGCCTGTACTGTGTAGCAGCTACAGTTATACCTTGTGGTTCAAGGTATAACCGCCATTTCTTTATCAAATTATGAAAAACACGTCATAACTAATAAAGTGTAAATGCAAATGTAATTATCTAAAGTCTTTCTGTAGACAGTTTATTTTTAAATATAGTGAGTATAGGTTACCTGAGCAGATGACTCCAGCATCTTTGGAGTGATTACAGTTATGTTTATGTGATTCTAGTGATGAACAGCTCTTCAGTGTAGACTCTGATCCAGTACAGTCCACATAGTCCATCCAGATTGGTCCTGAGAGAGAGAGGGAGAAAGAGAGAGAGATAATGTCACATGCAAAACAAGTACCTCATTACCATTACATCACCTTTAAAAGATGCAAAACATATGCTTGTTGCAAAGACAATGAAAAAGATATAGATTTAGCACAAATTTAACAAATGATATATACTTTTTACAGATTCACCTTTTTCTCATTTCTTACCAGCACACACCACTCCCACATCACTGTCATGGGAGCAGTTGTGTTTGAGTGAAGGTGATGTTGGACAGGAGTGAATCTGAGATTCGTTGCCTCTACACTGAAGCTCCTCTAACCACACCTGACCCTCCCCTCTGCCAAAAGCTGCTCCTCCCAGCACCTCCACAGGAAGCCCACAGCCCAGCTCTCGACACACAACCTCTGCATCCTGCTGGTCAAAGCCAGCATCACACACTGTGGTCCAGTTCTGTCCATGAAACACCTCCACTCTCCCAGAGCAGCGAGAACTACCATCCAGCCTGACTCCTAAAATATTACGAAGGAAAAAGGAAAGAAATAGATAATAGCGTTTTACAGTGATGATTAAAGATGACTATATATAAAGGTATTGAAAAAAGCATTTTACGGAGATGTTTAATGGATCTTAAATGTGTTGGGTACACCAATCTAACAAAAACAAATACTGGGACACATATAGAATCTTATATAAACTAGCAGAATAACAGCAGATGTTTCCAGACAGGTACCCGGTACGATAGAAGCAGCACAGCACTGCTTAGGGCAGTGGGACGTCTTGCCCAAGGGTGCAACCAGATAAACTCAGTCAGGGGGTTTCATACTTTCCCCTATGGTTGCTGATTCATCTTTCTTAACACTTTCTTAACACTTTCTTAATCATCTTTCTTAATCAGACAGTGGTTCAAGTCTTACCATGTTCTGTGACATGGTATTAAATTTTGTTAGTTAGTCTGAAAGAGGTCGTGTTTCAAATGGAGCAGTGACTAAAGTGATGTCTGCATTGAGATATATCATAATAACATTACTAAACTGGAAATGATGATTAAACATATACATTCAATGACTCTAATGATCATGTTTTAGAATATAGAGCTTAATTTCTATGTACCAGATGTACAAGGGTTTTTTCTTGTAGCAGGTGTCAACAAGGATGTGGGTTTGGTAATGTTAGTAGTTACCCAGCAGCCCACCCCCTACAGCTTGCTAGTTAAGACTAGCTAACACGGCTAACACTGCACATTTTTATATTTTGAGCTGTGGAAATGTCTGATGAAGTTAGGCAGTTACAATCAACATGACTACTGGCTAGATAATTTAACACCTAGTATTTATGCACAGGTTTGGTAAAAAGCTCTATGAATTCTGTATTCATAATAAATTAGACATTTATTCATAATGTGTTTAATGGAATTCCTAATGCTTGAAATTAGTTTGAATAAGTGCTTATAAGTAGTCATAGTTCTTGTGTAAGACTTATATAAAGAGTTGTAAAGTTGTTATGCAAGTCCATCTTATCAGAGCTCACTAAGTAACTGCTACCTTTTGTGAAAGCTCCTTTTATACCCAACAATGACTGCAGAAGACATTGAAGATATTTTTAGGAACATTGTACATAGTTACATTGTTTTTATACTGTTTTCATTTAAATACTGATGAGGGTCATCTGGTTTTATTAGTATTTCATTGATTGTCCTAATTACTTTGCTGTTGTGTATTATATACTTGACTTGACTTGATTTATTATATATATCTGCACCAAACAAGAAAGCATTGACATAAATAAGAAATATAACAGATAGTAAATATATTTAGTAAATTCATATAGTAAAAGGTTGGTAATTGCAGTAAAGCCTATTTACTGGGTTAATGCGCTGTAGATCCTCTAACTGAACACAAGCTTACTGTTTCTACTCCTCCAGTAGAGGTTTTGACTGACTGAGTAAATCCACATCTCCCCACAGCAAGCATGTTTATCCTATGAAGAAACATTTCTCAGTGGTCTCTGCTAGGATTACAATGCTGCCCCCCACATAAAGGGCCTGTAAATGGCTTTATAGCATGAAAATGATGAACATTGTATGTTATGGCCTTTATAGTGACCAGATCTAAACCTGTCTGAATATATATGAGACATTTCAGACCATGCTAGACTCTCTACCATCATAATCAAAACACCAACTGAATTCGACATCTTTTGAAAGAATGGTGTTCCATTACTCATAAGATGTATGCTAAGGTGCTGTTGGATGATGGTTTGTGGTGGCACAACAACTTCCTTTACTTACTCACACATTTGTAAATTTCCACACATTCCACCAATTCCCAT
Organism: Prochilodus magdalenae; assembly: GCA_024036415.1. NCBI lineage: Eukaryota > Metazoa > Chordata > Actinopteri > Characiformes > Prochilodontidae > Prochilodus > Prochilodus magdalenae. The sequence goes on along the minus strand of JAMWET010003873.1, from coordinate 10,161 downwards.
ATTCAGGAACAAAGAAAGGAAAATAAATCAATGTTAATCATAAATGTATGAGTGACTGACATTTATGTTTAGGTTTACAGTAACTTACCTGAGCAGATGACTCCAGCATCTTTAGAATGGTTACAGGCATGTTTACCCCATAGTGCTGACTGGCATTTCTTCAGTGTAGACTCTGATCCACTACAGCCCACATCATCCATCCAGATTGGTCCTGATCCTGGTCCAAAGTGAGCATCACTCAGTGCATCTACAGCCTCTCCACAGCCCAGCTCTCTACACACCACTGCAGCATCTCTCATATCCCAGTTATCACCACACACTGTTCCCCACTGTCCTCTATGAAGAACCTCCACTCTCCCAGCACAGCGACTCTCATCACTCACCAACCTCACACTGTCTGTACAACAGAGAAAAAATGGATTTACATAAACAGAGGGGGGGCAATGCAAAGAGATGCATGTATTCATGCACAGAGAATAACACCCTAAGTTAATTTCAAGCATAGGGTGAATCAGAGGAATACAAGAGTCTCAGCGAAAGATGTATCTCTTACCAGCACACACCAGACCCACATCACCATCATGGGAGCAGTTGTGTTTGAGTGAAGATGATGTTGGACAGGAGTGAATCTGAGATTCGTTGCCTCTACACTGAAGCTCCTCTGACCACACCTGAACCTCCCCTCTGCCAAAAGCAGCTCCTCCCAGCACCTCCACAGGAAGCCCACAGCCCAGCTCTCGACACACAACCTCTGCATCCTGCTGGTCAAAGTCAGCATCACACACCGTGTACCAGGTCTCTCCATGAAGAACCTCTACTCTCCCAGAACAGTGAGAACCACCAACCAGCCTGACTCCTAAAATATTATAAGAGAATAGAATGAGTGTATTCATGTATTCATAATAGAGAAAGTGGTGATTAAGATTAATTAAAATATGTCATTATATTGTTAAATTTATTTTGTGTATGTAAAAGAAATAAAAATCATTGTAAGGACCACAAAACACTTTCCTGGTGATGTCTGGATTCCAGTTTTAAAGCACCTGCAACCAGGTGATCAGACTTCTCTATGTGACCTGGATTCTCTTTATAGCCCTGAGAGATAATAGTCATAGAGTCATAGAAGCTTTCCTCAGCCCAATGCCAGACTTCCCTTAACATAGTTGTAAAAGAGGGTCTGTCTTGTCTAATTCTTCTATTAGAGTGATAAACATCCTAAAACAGGTTCCACATGAAGGGTAGAGTAGGGGACACCTCTCTCTAACTCTCCAGAGGTTATGGTGGCTCAATGGACACACATTGTTAAATGGGAAAAAGCATAAACGGCCCGTTTTCACAAAAAGACAATTTTACACTGACATGAAAAATCACAGATATTCATAACATCATGGAACATACATTATAGTGCCTAAAGTATTCACTCACCCATCCAATTAATTGAATTCAGATTAAAAAAACAAGCACCTACAAACATCTCTAAAAGAATAGGTCGCTCTCAGGAGCTCGGTGCATTCCAGCATGGTACTGTGATAGAATGAACCTGTGCAACAAGTTCAGTCATGAAATTTCATCACTACTAAATATTCCATATTCAACTGTGAGTGGGATTATAACAAAGTTAAAACAAATGGGAATGACAGTAACTCAGCCACAAAGTGGTAGGCCACGAAAAATGACAGAGTGGGATCAGCAGATGCTGAGGTACATAGTGGTGTACCTCAGTGGTCACCAAGTTTATGTAGAGTCATTCACTACAGACCTCCAAACTTCATGTAGCCTTCAGATTATCTTAAGAACAGTACGTAGAAAGCTTAATTGGTTTCCATGACAGATCAGGTGCATCCAAGCCTTATTTCACCAACTTTGTGGGAACAGTTTGAGGATGGTCCATTCCTGGTCCAACATGACTGTGCATCAGTGCACAAAGCAAAGTCTGTAAAGACATGGATGAGCAAGTTTGGTGCAGTAAAACTTGACTGGCCTGCACAGAGGCTTCAACCCAGCAGAACACCTTTGGGATGAATTAGAGCAGAGACTGTGGGCCAGGCCTTCCCGTCCCGTCAGGCACTTCAGTGTCTGACCTCACAAATCTGCTCCTGGAAAAATGGTCAGAAATTCCCATAAACACATTCCTCAACCTTGTGGAAAGCCTTCCCAGAACAGTTGAAGCTGTTATAGCTGCAAAAGGCTGAAAACATATTAAACCCTATGGATTAAGAATGCGATGTTGTTTAAATTCATATGTGTGTGAAGGCAGAGGAGTAAATACTTTTGCCAACGAAGTGTTATGTTTGACATATGCAATTGTGAACTAGTATGGTATCGTTGGGATGTGTATTTCATTCTTTTCTCTCAGTTATTGTGCAATATACAAAATGTGATGTTTCTTCTCGATTTAGTGGTAAAATCATGGTAGAGACACTGGAATCACTTTTTAAAATTGCATGACACACTAGTTGCATGACATGGACTTGTGTGGATTGTATATCCAGTATCAGAAGGACATCTTGATGCACATGCTAAAGCCTGTAGGTTGACCTCAGACCATCCAGAGCAATTGAGAAATGAGTGTGGCAAAGAATCAATCCTCTCCTGCACCCAAGATGAAAAATATGAACATGAAGGCAAGGCCAGGTCACAACAATGTAGAAATCCACTCGAGTACCAAGAAGAAGATTAGTCCTGGAAAAGAGGATGTATGGACACCCTACAATACGATATCCATTAAGGATAGAGGCTCAAATATAAATTCAGTTAAAAGTCATTGTTTGACTGCATCACTCACGAACTGTGTACATCTTGTTGTTAATTAGTTACAACTATTTTTTTTTTACTTTTTTATTTATGTCATATTTTTCTAAGGGCCTAATTCCGCCCTTAGAAAAATATGACTTCCAACTCTTTAAATTGGGAATCTTCACCTCTGACCTTTTAGTCGGTTTCATTTTGGATAGGTACCCATTATTCCCTTTCATGATTCCAGATGCATACCTTTAAAAGACAAGAAAATTCACTGTGTGAAATTTCCACACAGTGTAAACAGAAACTCATGTGATCAAATGAGCCATAAAAGTAAAAATCTACAAATATAGAGATACATGTTTTGCTTTGGACAGCGATGATAAGCTGTTACTTGCTTCTCTTCTAGTACTGGCAAGTGTCAAGATGCTGTAAATGCTGTAGAATAAAATTTAGTGTAAATCAATGTAAGTTTATTATTGTTGTTTTTCATCTTACTTAAGATATTAATTATCCTTCCACTGGTGTTAGTTCAGGCTTCCGTAATAGCACATTAGTACTGCATATTTGACAGCTTGGATTTTTTAAATTACCTTAAATTACATATCTTAATAAATGGCTTTAATTTACACCCTCCCTGTGTAATTGGGTGCTGGATTTACTTATAGGCAAACCCCAGTCTGTCAGGATTGGAAACCACACCTCCAGCACATAAGTCATAAACACAGCGACACTCCAGGGCTGCGTGCTGAGTCCTCTGCTGTACATGCGGTACACCCATGACTGTGTTACAGTAACACGATCATAATCAAATTTGCTGATGCTACACTTAGGACTGGTCACCAGGCTATAGAAAGGTGGGATGGTGTCAGATCAACAATCTCTCTATAAATGCTGACAAGAGAAAGGGGATGATTGTGGACTATCAGAGGAGGGCAGAGCATTACAAACACAAGAAAGTCACAACAACGACGCATTTCCTGCAAAGACTCAAATCAACGGCATTACAGACATAATTCCTGCGCTTCAACAGGTGCATCATTAGAAACATTTTCACCAGCCTCAATCACAGCTCTGCCGAGGACTGCAAGTGTCTGCAGTGGGTGGTCAACACAGCACTGAATACTAGCACTGATTCAGTGTATCACTTCCATATAAAGGCCAGTATTATTATGTCTACACTGCATTATGTCCACTGTGTGTATGATACAGCTATTCTTACTAAATATACTTGAGCCTATAATTGGCTGCTATTGCACCGTTTTGTAATTTGCACTAACACTGCATACTGTACATGTATTCTGCTCCTACACTTTCAGACTTGCATTATGTTAAGTACAGAGCATTTATACCTGGAAATTGTCCTAATTTATATACATACCCACATATATGTTTCTTTTTTTCTAATCTTCTTTTGTGATTATTTAATAGTACTTAGTATTTATATTGTTATTGTCTTATAGTCCTTGAGATGCAGAGTAAGAATTTCACTGTACATTGCAACTGCTTGTTTTCCTGTGCATATAAAAATAAACTTTTGAATTTTGAATTAATTTACCCACAACTCCTGCATAACTCAAAATTTAAGAAAGTATAGCAGCTTACCTGAGCAGATGACTCCAGTATCTTTAGAATGATCACAGTTATGTTTTCCCCATCCTCTTGTTCTACAGTACTTCAGTGTAGACTCTGACCCACTACAGTCCACATCATCCATCCAGATTGGTCCTGATCCTGGTCCAAAGTGAGCATCACTCAGTGCATCTACAGCCTCTCCACAGCCCAGCTCTCTACACACCACTGCAGCATCTCTCATATCCCAGTTATCACCACACACTGTTCCCCACTGTCCTCTATGAAGAACCTCCACTCTCCCAGCACAGCGGCTCCCACCACCCACCAACCTCACACTTCCTGCACAACAGATCAATAAAAAGAAATAACCTTCTCTATGATATGACATCATGTTTAAATTAATAATATCCTAATTAATGTATTCTAACATTTTATTTATGTTGCCAAATAATAATAACAATAAAAGGTTCAGGAAAAAGATAACAAATAAAACATTATGTTACTAAAGCCTCATGTCAGCATTTAGTAATATTTTAATTAATTTAGCAACCAAAATACATGATAAACATGGAAACAAGCATAATTCCCTGGTTGCCAGATCTGTACCTGGTGGTTCTTTGCATGTTCCAGCATTCCCTTTGCCAAATAACATCTTTGCATTGCATATCTCAAAAGCATCTTATCATCTTAACTGGTGGAAAGAGTGTACAGGCTAATCCTCTATCTGCGTGCTAAGAAGGTTTTCAGGAAACAAGGTTTAACTAAACAACAAATCTTGAGGCAGATGTTAATTGGGATACATATTAATTTAACCCATTTAGTTACTTCTAGTATTGTTCTTATATGTATATAATTAATTTAAAATAAAAATTCTTTAAAAACAACTTTTCAAACATTATTATTTACATACTATTCAGTGAAAAAATATATATAATAAAATACATATTAAATAATTTTTAGCAGCACATTTCTTACCAGCACACACCAGACCCACATCATTATCATGGGAGCAGTTGTGTTTGAGTGAAGGTGATGTTGGACAGGAGTGAATCTGAGATTCGTTGCCTCTACACTGAAACTCCTCTGACCACACCTGACCCTCCCCTCTGCCAAAAGCAGCTCCTCTCAGCACCTCCACAGGAAGCCCACAGCCCAGCTCTCGACACACAACCTCTGCATCCTGCTGGTCAAAGTCAGCATCACACATCGTGTACCAGGTCTCTCCATGAAGCACCTCCACTCTCCCAGAGCAGCGAGATCCACCGACCAGCCTGACTTCTAAAATTAGAACATGGAATGCTTCATTATTACTGATACCAGTGTGTTCATATTCAGTTGTTTATGGATTACAGTTTTTCCAATTATAATGACAAGGCCATTTAACCAGTGTTATTATAATAATAAAATTATGTGTCAACATTATTAATATATTAGTTAAACTGAAATACACAAACACAGAGAGCAAGGTATACACTCAAACTGATATGCCTGCTAACATAATAGCCACTGTAATGTACCACCTTGTAGCTTCTTTGCTTGGCTAAAAATATTAAGACTGATGGTGCTGGATATTTTAGATGACTTTAGCAGCCAGGTCTGTCTCAGTGGTTTGAATGGCTCCTAAATTCTAGCCTATTATTTTGCGTCTTGTCTACCTCTGCTCCAAGTACTCCAGTTCCCTGTTGAATCCTATTAAATCCACGTGTGACAAAATGACCTACTGTTTCATTATATAACAAGATCTGCCAAGACAGCTTTCATGTGCTCACATCATGTGCTCTGCCTTCTAGTTGGACCTCTCCATTGTTAGATCCACCCAAACTAAAAGTCAATAATAATAAGTACCTCCACTTTGAACAGCACAGCGCGAGAACACAGAACGTTTTATCTCTTATGTATGACACTGCTATTAAAATACAAGTCCTGAGTAGCTAGACGACTTATTTTCTTTATTTTACAAAACATTACATTAGGAATGCACTGAAATGAACATTTTTGGCTGAAGCCGAAACCAAACAAAATGAAACATTTGGCTGAAGGCTGAATACCGAACATGTTTTAAAGGTGTTTTAGTCATTTTTACCGCTGTATGAATATAAAATATCCAGATCCAACATAGCAAGTGGGTGTGGGCCACATCTGGCAAAGATATGGCATTTCTGGCCCACTGCTGGCACTGGCAATCTACTGTGAGTCAAAGCCGCCCCACATACATTACAACATGCATTTGGCCCACCTGCACCAAAACAGATCTGGTCCACTTCTAGCACAGATACAGCGGAGTAGCTTACTTTTGGTTGTGGTGTGGCCCTAACGTGGTGCATATGTGGCCCACATCTTTCTACCAAGAGCAGTCCATTAAGTGCTGTCAACACATCAGGCAAGTGGGGAAATATAGTGGGGCCCAATAATTTATGTTCCCAAACATTCACTTAATATTCACAACTGTCCCTTAATAGTTGCCTAAAAATGACCCATCTTGGTGGAAAAAAAAAATGAAGTTAATGAAATAATTATTTTGCAAAGCTTAAGCCCCACCCCAGATTTTATAGCTGATTTTTTAGTTATGAACTAAACCACATTATTCATTAAAGATAACTATTATATTCATTCATGATTTGTTGCAAAACAACAAAAAAAATATTAATGGAATTTGAAAATTAGTTTTACTGCAGTTTACCTGCACAGATCATCCCAGCAGCTGTAGAATGATCACATACACGACCCGCCAGTGGCGCACTTCTTGTTGCACATTTGTTCACTGTAGACTCTGATTCATTACACAGTCTTGTGAATTTCCACGCTGCTCCTGATCCTGGTCCAAAGTGAGCCTCACTTAATACATCTACAGCCTCTCCACAGCCCAGCTCTCTACACACCACTGCAGCATTTTTCGTATCCCAGTGGCCATCACACACGGTTCCCCACTCGCCTCTATATAACATATCCACTCTTCCAGCACAGCGACTCCCTCCATTAACCAGCTTTACTTTAATTTCTGTTTATGAGAGAAGGAAAGAAACACAGACAGAAAGAAAACTAATAAATATAAATAGAGTTAATAAAAGTGTGAACAGCTGCTGATTTAGTACTCTGGTGCTCTGCATAATAACATACTGCAGATTCAGTTTAATAATTCAGAAAAATAATTTTCTGATCTAAACATATAATATAATAATCTGAGTAAGAAAATGTATTGTTTGTATTTATTTTTTTTTTCATTTGTTTAGAATAATTACATACCAGCTGTGGAGAGAGTGACCGTGGAGGAGAGAAGAATGAGAACCACACAGCTGTCCATCTCCCTCTGACCTGCACACAGTCCGTTCAACTCAGCAGCAGAACAAGCTTCACCTCCTCTACCCCAGAGAGACTAAAGACATTGAGAGAGAGAGAGAGAGAGAGAGAGAGAGAGAGAGAGAGGCTCCCTAGATTCACCAATCACACTCACTATTACCTTATTAGAAAGAGAAGAGGAAATCATCAAACATTTTCAGTGACAAATCAGAGGAGGCATTTTCTCTCCCTCCATATATATCAAAAGAGCGTCAGCGCTGATGAACAGAACTCCACCTCCGTCTCTAGAGGAGTGTGTGTGAGGAGAGACGCTCACAGCAGTGTGGTGAGAAACACACCAACATACAGGAGACTGAGTTCAGACTCCAGTGTAATACAGCACTAATGCTGCACCTGCCGAGACACACTGATAACCCTAACACACACACACACACACACATTCACGCAAACACACAGCAACAATTCCAAATATAACAAGTTTTTAACAGAAAAGGCTGACTTTATGTAATAGAGGATATATGCATAAAGCACACATTTTTTCTGATATATTTATTATATTCTCTGTGCTCGTCTCACACTGCCCTGCTGTGCATATACACTGTATGTAGATCTGTGTAGGGTTCTGCTGTGTGTGCTGCACTACAGACCTGAAGACCTGATATGTATTACGGTATATAAGAGATTATTAATGACAAATAAATAACGTTTAAGTCGATTCAACTCTCTTCTGTGCGCCTTCAGCACATCCCCAGCTCTCTCTCTCTCTCTCTCCTGCTCCTCTACACACACCTGCTGATCGGCTTCCTGTTCCTCCGTTAACCCAGAAGCTTCAAAGGAAAAACAGCTGCAGCTGCCAAACAGATGTTTATCAGCAGCTTACAGATTTACCACATCACATACAGAATTACTGCACTGCTCTAAACATGGAGATACAGGACAGACTTTAGCTTCATGCTGCTACAGTAAAGTGATCACTGGTAATGCAACAAGAAATGTGGCCTCTCGCTCTCATGCTGTGCAGGGCATTGCTTTAAATGTGGCCTATCAGTTTTCTTTAATCAACCTGCTCAGGAGAAGGCCCTTTTCAGTATATTGTTGCTGTCCAAAGAAAAACATGTATCTCCATTTTTGCTGATTTTTACTTTTAAGCCTCATATGATCACATGAGAACAGAAATGGCCCAAAATCACATGGAAAAAAGTGTGGTCCCAATTTCTTACATTAGAATTACATTTTTAGGTTTTTGCTTTCTCGCCCTGTCCTAGACACTGAAAACCTTGATTAAGGTATAACATTTTATTCTTGCAAGCAACTGGCCATGATTACCTTTAAAATGGTTAGCTGCTTGACCTAATAGATCAAGTGATGCTGAATTAATGCTACAAGAACCCATGCTGCATGTGCCGGCCCCTGGCCCAAGGTAACCTAGTGCATGTTGGGGCCTGTGGTCCAGGCGAAGGTTGTGTATGTGGGGGCCATGTCCCAGGCAAAAAGGTCTGTGTTTTATCAATTGCAGGTAAATGTTTACGGTTTTAGTTCCAGTGTTGGATATCAGTGTTTTTGTATATGTGTGTATGTATAAAGTGTGTATAAGTTCACCATGTTGGAACAACTGCATTCCTAGAACAGAACCTGAATTGTATGTATTTACGACGAGGCCAGAGCCCCTGGGTGAATGTTGCCGTAAGGGCCCTACAGGTTAAAGGTAGAAAGTAATTTGGAGGAAAGCTGACCCTTCTGGTAAAACCAGACACATTCTTCTTGAATCTTTCAAACTACACCAGTGATTGAGGCAGGTAAAGTGGAAACATTTAGTACAGAGACACAAACGATAATGAACCAAAAACAACAAGAAACTTACACAGAGAACCACATGGAGAAATCCGAAACATGAACACACAGAAGCATGAACTAACACAATGCACAACAAGGACAAGGAGAATAAAACACATGGGGACTCATGACTGAGAGGCAGGGAAACAAACAGACCTCAGTGAAGGGATGTTACATGAAGGCGGAGCAAGAAAAAGCAAAAAAACCAAAATAAAAGACACATGACTGGGAACCACACTACACAGTGCATGAAAGCAGTAGGCCAGAATTACCACTGTGTGCGAATTTTCAGTATTCAAAAGCAGAATGCAAAACTTCCCTGGATAACCTAGTGAATAATGTCACGCTTCTGGGATTCCCGGCCTCCTCCAATCGCCTGAACTACATCCCCCAGAATTCATTCCAGCATGTCCCCAGTAACCCAATCACAACTTATTCTTCTGTTCCAACTTCTGCTTGAGTACTGATTACACACACCTGCTTCTCATCACCATGTCTGCATTTACACCCCACACAAACACACTCTCACTGAGAATTTTTGCCAAACCCTGTTTGAATTACAGGTCAGGTATGAGGAACCATTTGTAAAATGTTGCTTAGGTGCGTCAGGAGTGGATCTGTTAAAGCTGGATAAAAATATCACGGAGTGTCACGACATGAACTCCAGAAAACTGAGAAGGTTATCTGTAATTTACACTGTAGCTTAGTTGTGAGCAG
>JAMWET010003872.1:135000-160677 GCA_024036415.1 Prochilodus magdalenae | reverse complement strand
CTCTCGGCCCCTCCCCTCTCAGCAACAATCACAATACCAAATGGACAACCGCAACAAAAAAGGCAAATCAGAAGACCGGGCGTGGCCCACTCATTGACACAAACAACAAAGAAAGCAGTAAGAAATAACTAGTGGATCTGTATAGCGAAAAATAGTTTGCCCTGTGGTATTCCTGTACAATTCCTCTGGTGTTTTCCACCCTGCAGTGGGCGTGTCCCAGTTCAATGGTTGTCTCGCAGACTGGATAAGACGGCCTACCATTGATCGAATCTTCAAAGCACCGACTTCTCCTCAAATACCTATGCGTGCCATGGTACGTGATCTATTCCACATGTGGGCTTTAAACGCTAGCGCTGGGCAGTACAAATAAAATTCTAATAATTATTATGATCAAAATATAATACTAACTACCATTGTATTCATCCAGCCATACCATTACACATTATAACTACATCTAACCATCTGCAATAAACTATTGCTATAAGTCACTATGCAATAAAGTAATATATTGTGAATATTGAAACTAGAGATTTCCAGTGCTTCTGTCATGTTGTTTGTTACTGACAGTTACTGACTCATAATAATATATAATAACGATGGAGAATTTGGTTTTAAGTTGAATGCTGTGATATATTTCATACACACAGTCTTCTGTTTTCAGAGTTCAGCACACACCCAAGTATCCAGAGAAGGCATCAGGAGCTCTGATCAGTGTTGTGAAACACCTTTCCAACCTGAAGTTCAGAGTGTGGGAGAAGATGCAGGAGGTTCTCCAGTACAGTAAGTTTTGTTTCTTTCCACCATCATTAATATCATTCTTAATCACTGTGTGGAACTAACGATGCTTTTCAAGACCTTAACTTATGAAACGACAAGCTTACAGACTGTATGACTGATCATTTCACCTTTTAAACTTTATCAGTTCTGCTATCCTCTGCTCCTTTATCAGTGGTCAGTGTATTTCTGGTGGGAAGCCAGTTTAATACAGAATGAATCTTGTGAATTTTGGTTTTCAGCTAGCTGTCCACAGGGCCACTACATTCCTGGGCCATCTTGCATGCAGAGCATGTTTAAGATCTACATACAGACTGTTAATGATTTTTAAGTCTAAGGACAATATTAAAAGCTTCAACTTGCGTTTCTTGAAGTAGTCGATGGTGGAGTTTGAGGTAGTTTTGCTTAATTGTCCTGCTGTGGATGCCCGCTTCTCAGTTTCAGTTTCTTGACTGACTGGGACATATGCCTCCTGAATAAAGGTACAGGATGTGTAGGGTCCCAGCATGGCTCTGCAGGTTGGTACCCCTTTCAAACCATTTTGGGTTTGTCAGCACTGAAAAGAGTAGAATCAGAGGCAGACATTCTCCCATGGCATAGCTCCTGTAATCTCTAACCACAGCCCATGCGGTCATGGGGATGGCCATGGGGTTGAGATAAACCTTCCAAATGAAGACTTCTTCCCAAACTCCAGTACTACAGACTTAAACTCTCCCCTTCAAAAAAAAAACTGTTAAAAAAAAAATAGGGATAAGGAACATAGCAGAAGTTGCATGTGCACTTCTGTGTTTAAAGTCTGGTGAGGAGGATTGGGTGGTAAAGAGAAGGTATGGTTTGGGCGGTCTCAAGAAAGTTTTGTGCAGCCACTATAATGGGAACTGTGGTGAGCCATAACATCCTCTTCTGTAACAGTGGCGTCAAGTTCAATAACTCTTGGTGGTGTTCTCCATGGTTCTCTTGGTGATGGTTCATTGTGTTCTCTCTCCTCAGGCCCTGTTACTCTGGACCCCAACACTGCCCACCCAGTCCTCCAGCTGTCTGAGGATCTCACTGCTGTTAAAAACAGAAGCCTGAGATCATCACTTCCTGATAATCCAGAGAGATTTCATGATTCTGTGTGTGTTCTGGGCTCTGAGGGTTTTAGCTCAGGGACTCACTGCTGGGACGTCCAGGTTGGAGAAAGTGATAACTGGTCACTGGGTGTGATAACAGAGTCTGTATCAAGGAAAGGAGACTCATTCTGGGACTTAGTCTGGAGGCTGAACTACGGCATAGACAGGGGTAAATACTGGATACGCTGCCCAGGACAACCACGTCACTACCTCACACTTAAAGAGAAGCTGCAGAGGGTCAGAGTTCAGCTGGACTGGGACAAGGGGGAAGTGACATTCACTGATCCTCTAACTAACACACACCTGCACACCATAACACACTCTTTCACTGAGAGAGTTCTACCGTTCTTCTGTAATGTGTCTGTCCATCCTCTGAGGATCTTACCAGTGAAGACGTCAGTAACAGTGGAGCAGCACAGTTAAAGTTAACACTGCTTAGAATGAACATTTCTACAGGTAGTGAGTGTATGAGTTATGATCATAAGAATATGTCAGTACATGTATATGTTAAATAATGTATGTACCATTACATCCTAACACGTCTGTGTGGAAATAAAGAGCTGGTTTAAAGTGTCATAGAGTGACTCCTGATATCACTCCATCATTAGAAACGTTATTAGAGTGAGATTTCACTCGTTTACAGTGTGAGTTTATCATCCTGCTTTTATCTCTTTCATTAGAATTACAGTCTCTGCTTCGGAAACTGAAAGTTAAGTGTATGAAATATATGGTGATCTGTGTAGCTCAATGTTTAGGCATTGTATGTTATCATTTCTGTGATTGGTGATTACACTCCATACCTACAGGAGCTGCTGTTGCTATATTATTATTATTATTATTATTATTATTATTATTATTAGTTGTTGTTGTTGTAGTAATTTTTTTTTTTTAAATTCAGCCATTCACTCTTTAAAAATACAATTATAACAAGCATCAGCTGGTTATTATTAGAGGATGGGCACCCTTCAAGTGATGATGACATTCCCATCCTCTTGGTGACCAGCCACTGAAGTCAAAGGTGAGACATGATCTGTCGACAATAGGCGATGGCTCGGGCATACTCACAGCACCTGGGGATGTTGCTAACGCTTGCAGTGGTGCTACAATGCCCTCCAGAACATCAGAAAGGGCTGAAAATGCTGCAGGAGGCTCTAGAGAAAGTTCTGGAACACTTGACAGGACATTTTTGCAATTCTAGCCAGAGGAAGTCTTCATTTTGACTGACCACCCCACTCCTGCAAAACTGTGAACAATCAACAGGGCTCACGATTAGGTACAGGCCATGATGGAAGAGGTAGACTTCAGCAGTCCCAGGACTGCAGCCAAATATATCAAGGAGAGAGAAAGGGATAACCCAAGAGTGGGCAGGAGGGAAAGCAAAATATCATATTCATCTGATGGGGGGATGTGTGCTTTCACTGTGCCATGGCCCGGGTCTAACAGTAGGAGTAACAAACATCATCAGTGAAGTTCAGGAGGCCATGTGTGGAAGCAGGTGGAAGGTGCTGAGCTTTGTCGATGGTCTGATCCCTGTTTCTTTTTTTCTGATAGTTTTTATTAGATTTATCTACATATGACCGCAAAGCATTACAGAATGAATCAGTAGAAATGTATACAATGCCAGGACTTGTCCATTCTGGTGTGAGCTGTGTTCTCATGGCATGGTTTGGGTGCACTGGTGCACTTAAACATGCCACTGACCAGGGCCTGCTACATTTCACTGCTTGACCATTTACAGCCTTTTAGACTTTGTTTCCACAACAATGGAATAATCTAGCAGGATAATGTACAAGCCATTGGGTCTAAGTTGTCAAGGCCTGTTTGAGCAGCATTCTGGAAAGTTTCAACAAATAGTGTGGCCTGTACGTTGTCCAACAAGAGCCCATTGAAAGCATTCCACTAAATTTCAAACTCCAATAATTCATGGTGCCTTGCTATTAGCTCACTGGACAGTGTTCAACCTCACTTACAAAATAGACAACCATACAGGCTACACCTTATACAGGTGTGGGTGTTCCACAGCTGTTCTCTAAACCTGTCTTTATAACCTCATAATCAATTTACACAGTGCTATCAGTATAATACGCAGTAATTAATACAGGGGCAAAGGTCTCGCTCTTGCTTCCTCACAAAGAAGAAACCACCTCCTGCTGGTGAGGTAGATGTTCCTGCCCAGAAACCAATACCAAGAGAAATGTTTATTCATGATCATCTTTCAAGTTTTCAACACTTTCATATTCAATAAAAAAGACGTGGAGACTGACATCAACTGAAAATGCTGGTTTACAGAAACTGCTCACCTGGATTTGTTTACTGTAAAGCTCACCGTTACAGGTTATTAATGAACTACTGCCATCTAGTGTAGAGAAGTACACAGTTAAAACAGGGCATGGAATAGTGACTCGTTCTCTGTCCCTTTTCAAAGTTCCTACTCCTCTACACCTCCTCTACCTGTTAGAGGAAGTGAATCTTATACTGTCACTCTGATCTACCTGCTTTCGCTTCACTCAGAGACTCCAGTGAGAAGCTTTTAAACAGGGACTGTATGTGTTTGTTTCTTGATGTGTGATTTCTGAAAGGAGCTAAACTCACTCAGTGGGATAAAGAGCTATGGTGGCTGATTCTCTACTGGGCTGCTCTGATCATTACAGACGTCCTGAAAGAGAAAGTGGAGGTTGGACTGAAGGAGCCGTTACAGAGGAACAGCTCAGCAACAGTTTGAAGAAATGGCTGCTAGAAACCCTCTTCCAGAAGAAGATCTTTCATGTCCTGTGTGCTGTGAGATCTTCAGGGATCCTGTTGTTCTGTCGTGTAGCCACAGTGTGTGTCAATCCTGTCTGCAGAAGTTCTGGGAGATTAAGGGATCTCGGGAATGTCCAGTCTGTAGAAGAAGATCCTCTAAAGACCGTCCTCCAATTAGTTTATCTTTAAAAAAACTTTGTGAAGCTTTTCTAGAGAGCAGGAGTCAGAGATCTTCAGCAGGGTCTGAGGTTCTCTGCAGTCTGCACAATGAGAAACTCAAACTCTTCTGTCTGGATGATCAGCAGCCTGTGTGTGTGGTGTGTCAGACCTCAAAAACACACAGAAGTCACACCTGCTGTCCGATAGATGAAGCTGTGACCGACTCTAAGGTAGGAAACTTGTTCCAGTATTTTGAGATCTCAAATGTAACAACCAGAAATGACAAAAACGTTTTAAGTTGATCACCAGAGTAATCTATAATGCATGCTGAAGGTGGAGCCACAGTGGGTGAGACTTTGGAGTAGATATACAGAATACAGAGTCTCCACTCTACTACAAGGAACAAACTGTTCTGATTTTAAGCTGTTCTTTAAGTTCCAAATACACTCAGTGGAACCCATGATACATTTAAATAGCTGAAGTGATAAATACTAAGTGTGGAAAATGCTGAACTGTCTAATTCCAGGATAGACTCAGGACTGCTCTGGAGCCTCTACAGAGGAACCTGAAAGCCTTAGAGAAAGCTAAACAAGACTATGAGGGAACAGCAGCCCACATTAAGGTGAGACATCATCTTGAACTGTGGAGCATGTTGTTCAGGTCGTGTTTCTGATGAGGGTCCACTTATCCTGTAGGTGGTAAATGCTTGTAGAACATCTGTTAGAGTTTGTGTTTCCTAATCGCCTCCCATTCCAGACGCAGGCCCAGCACACAGAGAGGCAGATACAGGAGGAGTTTGAGAAGCTTCACCAGTTTCTAAGAGATGAAGAAGCAGCAAGGATATCTGCACTGAAGGAGGAGAAGGAGCAGAAGAGTCAGATGATGAGGAGGAAGATTGAGGAGCTGAAAGAAGAAATATCATCTCTTTCAGACACGATCAGAAACATAGAGAAGGAGATGGAAGCTGAGGACGGTCTGTTCTTACGGGTAAAATATTTCTTGCTCGCATTACTTTCTTTTTCTTTTTCCATTGGAAGTATATGTCCTTCCATACAGACATGACTGCTTTGGAATATTTAAATTTAGATTTTTTCTGTCCACGATTTCATATGAGCTACACCTGAAAGATCTCTCCACCTTTAACTACAGTGTTCTTTTATTTCTCCTCTCAGAACTTCAAGTCTACAGAGAAACAGTAAGTACATATCAGACCTCACATTTTATCTCCTGTTAAATCATTATTACATTTAAATCTACAGTCTATTTTATTTACTGTAAATATGAATGTGTTATAATGAGATGAAGGTGAATAAGGACTGTGTGTTAATGTTGTAGTAATGAGAACAGTAACAGAATTACTGACTCCAGACAATAAATATAATCAAATATTGATATTTATGTAAATAAATTACAGTCTGTAAACTTTATACAGTGATATATTTCACACAGTCTTCTATTTTCAGAGTTCAGATCACACCAAAGGATCCAGAGAAGACATCAGGAGCTCTGATCAGTGTTGGGAAACACCTTTCCAACCTGAAGTTCAGAGTGTGGGAGAAGATGCAGGAGGTTCTCCACTACAGTAAGTTCTGTTCTGTTAGTGTTGATTTCTCACACACAGTCTGCTACTGGACTACAGATACTTCTAATTATCATTAGGAATAGAGTACTCCTAATCTGGGTTTGGAAAACCACAGTAGAGAACAAAAGACAACCAACCCTACTCGCAAGTCCACCAGCGCTCTGGCTCCATCTTGGGGGATGATTATGGACATGTATATATCTTCTCCTTCCCCAAAGAAAGACACCTGGAAAAGAACAAAGCATGGACCCCTCCGCATCTACCCATCCATGAGCCTGAGAAACAAAGATGCACCATTTTGTCCGAGCACTTGTCTAGGCCCATATCGCTTGGCCTGCAGTCAAAGGGAGGAGTTCTACCTTCAGAGGAGTGGCTGAGTTTCTCTCAGTCCCATTTGGACATCTTCACTACGTGCATGAAGGCTACTGAAATCCCACCACAAGGCGCGGTTTTGAGAATTTTAGTCTACACAGACTACTCTTCTAATTCTGTTCTTCGCAGAGACAGGCAGAGAGAGAGAGAGAGATCCTGCGGTCACAACCTTCCAACATGGGTTTCGACATGAATCACACCAACTGCTGTTTCAGCCCCAGTCAGGAGACTCACTCATCTTTTAGTCAAAATTCTGCCACACCTCTACAGTAGTCATTATTTCACCCATTCAGGATCTCCCAGGGATCCACCAGGTCAAAACCAAATTAGAAAGTAGAAAACCAACATTAAAGTTACAAAGACACAAAGCTTAGAAACCAGAGCAGGGAGGCACGAATATAAACACAGGGCATACCAATATAAGACTTCACAAAGACGTTGTCTTAAACTGGGGTCTTAAGTACACAAAACGGCTGCTGGTTAAAAACAGGTGTGAACACAAGGCCTAGAACACAGGTGAGGGTGACCTCTGTGAGTGAGGAGGGGAACCAACAGCAGTAGATGTGACATGATGGTACATTGTGTTCTCTCTCCTCAGCTCCTGTTACTCTGGACCCCAACACTGCACATCCACACCTCCACCTGTCTGATGATCTCACTACTGCAAGATACAGAAACCAGAGATCAGCACTTCCTAATAATCCAGAGAGATTTGATAAGCAGCCGTGTGTTCTGGGTTCTGAGAGTTTTGACTCAGGGACTCACTGCTGGGACGTCCAGGTTGGAGACAGTAATAACTGGTCAGTGGGTGTGATAACAGAGTCTGTAACCAGGAAAAGAGGCTCGTTCTGGGATTCAGTTTGGAGGCTGAGTTATAACAGAAGCATTAATAAATACTGGACACAATCTTTAGGACAACCACGTCACTTCTTCACACCTGATGTGAATCTGCAGAGGGTCAGAGTTCAGCTGGACTGGGACAGGAGGGAAGTGACCTTCACTGAGGTTCTAACTAATACACACCTGCACACCATAACACACTCTTTCACTGAGAGAGTTCTACCGTTCTTCCGTAATGGTTCTGCTCATCCTCTGAGGATCTTACCAGTGAAGATGTCAGTAACAGTGGAGCAGCACAGTTAAAGTTAACACTGCTTAGAATGAACATTTCCTTTCATGTGTTATTTTCCATCTTTTCATTCTTCCATGAACATGACTGTTCCTTAAAGTTATTTAACAATTGCATTATTTATTGTTATTTAAATGTTCCGATTTGTTTCTGAAAACAGTGACTTAGAAAAACCTACCTATCATTTAAGTGATGCATAGCATAGCACTAGGTTATGTGTTTGAAAAACCCTGCTTGTTAAACACTTTAATATCATTCATTATGTAAATGAGAAGTGTATGTATTTAGTAATTCAATTATTACTAATATTAAAAAATTGTTGAAATATTCATAATAAGTCTTCCATACATTTCCAAAAGTTCCTATCACAGAGTACTGTATGGATGGATTCAAATCTATGGCTGTTACCTCAGTACTAGCAGCCCTGCCTGTGGGCGTGGTCTTGCTGTCTACTCCAGAGCTGAAATGTCCTACTACGTCAATGAAGGCATGTGGGTAACTGGTTAAATTGTCTAATTTGCTGCCCACAGCTTCCAGAGAGAGACAGATCTCTGTGAAAATCCCCACACAGAGGTAAACAAAGGTAAAGGGATTAGTGTAGAAGGAGGAGGGCACAGTTCCTGTTCAACAGCTGTTACACATCCTGGACCAGAGAGAGAGAGACAGAGGAGGGGGAAGAGGGGAGGGAAGGGAGAGAGAGAGAGAGAGAGAGAGAGAGAGGAGGGGGAGAGGAGAGAGAGAGGAGGGAGGGAGAGAGGGGTAGATGAATCAGACTGGATATGCTGATGGAGCAGTGATTGGAGCTGGTGATGCAGTGCCTGTAAGGTAAGTCCTGGGTTTAAACTTACCAGCCTGAGCATCTGTTCACGTTACTAGTCAGTTCTCCTTTAGGAAGAATATTCATTATCACCAAGCATTATACTCTACTGTCCTGAATCAACCATATGGATCGAATTTAATTCAGATACATCTATAAGTTGGAATGAGATAGGTAGAGCTGTGGAACTGCACACGTTTCAAACCATTAGTGAGAAGCTGCTTATGGAGAAATGTTAGATCTTTCCAAAATGATGATTATAGAATGAGTAAAAACCTGTAGAACATTAAGAATGATATTCTGATACAGAATTAATGAGAAATGAATTTAAATGAAATTTAAAAAAATAGTAAAATTCATATTTACGATGATTTAAAATGATTGTACTCTTATCTGTGGAAATTTCAAATATTTATTTATAAATGACATTTACTAAACAATAAATGAAAAATAATCAGAGATAACTAACTTTACTGCATCAGTCTGAAGGTGGTCACCGAACTGTATCGATTTTGTAATGCTGATATTAGAATCACAAGCACTTTATTTTGGAAAGTATGTTCCGCTTACAAGGAATGTGTACATGTAATATCCTTGGTAAAATAAAGTGATCATTGTTTATAATTAACTCAAAATATTAAGACAGCCTAGTTACCAACATTCATTACAGCATGTCATCGCTTCGCTGTCCAAAGAAAAACAAGTATCTCCAAAATGCCGACTTTACAGGAGAGGCCAAAAACCTCCTTTAATTCTAATGGTAGTCTATGGAACCAGACGTCTTTCCAAGAAGTGTTGGCCCATTCCTGTTGGTCCATTCATCATGAAAGGTTCACACAGTGTAAACAGCAGTCGCTGTGTTCAAATGAGGCATGAAAGTGAAAATCGACAAAAATTGAGATACATTTTTTTCTCTGGACAGTGAAGATATGTAAGAATTGTGACTTAATTATTGACCAAAATTATTGACCTGCACCTTATTACCTGTATACATCTTGTAGCGACCGCCAACATCACTGTAATTCATGCTCTCTGACTGCCTATGCTAAATACTCAGTATTTAGGTGACTGCCAGATTATCAGTGTCTGTGTAGCTAGTAAACATAACCGTAAATATATCTGTCCAATATCTTTCAGTAACCGTGCAGTGTATATACGTGCAATTAGAGAAGTTTCAGTGAAATGTGAAAAAGTGTTATACTACAGATAAACTACAGATAAAGACAAACTGTGCTGGACACAGGACTAAAGTTGTTCACCCCACTAGCCTACATACATTCACATACAGGGGTTGGACAATGAAACTGAAACACCTGTCATTTTAGTGTGGGAGGTCTCATGGCTAAATTGGACCAGCCTGGTGGCCAATCTTCATTAATTGCACATTGCACCAGTAAGAGCAGAGTGTGAAGGTTCAGTTAGCAGGTAAGAGCACAGTTCTGCTCAAAATACTGCAATGCACACAGCATTATGGGTGACATACCAGAGTTCAAAAGAGGACAAACTGTTGGTGCCTGTCTTGCTGGCGCATCTGTGACCAAGACAGCAAGTCTTTGTGATGTATCAAGAGCCACGGTATCCAGGGTAATGTCAGCATACCACCAAGAAGGACGAACCTCCACCAGCATCACGTAGTGACCTGGCCACTATCCTGCAAGAAGAATGGCTTAATCCCTCTGACCACTGTGCAGGACGCAGTATATGTCATTCCCAAGACCAACTGACGCTGTATTGGCCGCAAAAGGAGGCCCTACACCATACTAATAAATGACTGTGGTCTAAAACCAGGTGTTTCAGTTTCATTGTCCAACCCCTGTATATCCCAGAACTAATGTATTAACTGCAGGATTCGATACCAAAAAAAATACCATGGCTAATAACATGATACCACTACCAATACAGATACGTTAAAGAATGTGACTTTTAACACTGACAAATAGTAAATATAAGAAAATTTGTAACAGAAAGTTTAATTATTATTTATTGTTACTGTAGCTATAAAATAAATATTTAGATATCAGAATAAGTATTGTCCCTATATTGAAACAAAAGCATTGATATAATCATAAATCCATTTTTAAATAAATTCATAATTATATTTTCAGGGTCTCTGTGTGTGACGTTACTGTCACTATCATTGAATACATGGTTTTTACAGGTAGCTGCTGCTGCTGATAATAATGATGATAATGATGGTGATGAAGACAGTGCTGGTGGGCTGTGTATGGATAAGCATGTGGCCCACATGGTGCTTGTGTTTTTCCCGTGGGGCGAGTTCAGCTTCCTGTGTGGACATGAAGCCCGGACACCTCAGCGCTCATCCACAGCACACACATGTACAGCCTGCTGTGACCGTACACACCAGCCGTACTGTCTACCTGCCGCAACACACACTCATGGGTAAGAACACACACACACACACACACACACACACACACACATACACACGCGCACACACTGTCATGAACACACACACATACTCACACACACACTCACACATACTCACACACACACACACACAGACACACACACACACACACACACACAAACACACACACATACACACGCGCACACACTGTCATGAACACACACAGCTGTGAAGCATTCAGGTGTATGCAAAAGTTTGGGCACTCCTGGTCATGTCATTGTTTTGTTCACAGGAATGAACTGAATGATGATCTGCACACTATACTGTACTCACCACACACAGTATCCAGATGCAAAGAGCACTGTGTGCGGTCCACCAATCACCCTGTCACAGATATCTCTCTGTGTGTTTGCAGTCAGTGTGCGCAGTTCTCGGGCGTTTATGGGTTTGCTGCTGCAGGCACGCTCCGTGCCGGAGGACCATGTGGTTGGAGGAGAGTTCACAATGAACCCTCCAGGAACTCACACCTTCTCCTGCATCTCCAACGCAGACACCATCACACACTCTGACAAACTGCTGAAGAGGAACCTCTCATTCACCTGGAGAGCTCCGGCCCAGCCCAGCGGGGACATGAGATTCTAGTGAGACACACACACACACACACACACACACACACACACACATGCACACGTGCACACACGCATACACACACTCATACACAAACACAGTTGTATGCAAATGTATGAATATTTACTTACTGAATTCAATATATTGGAAAAAATATTTTTAAAAAAGCTTTATTTTGTATTTTTTATAGTTTCATGCAAATAAAGAGATATGGTGCACCATGGTTTAAAAAACTAAGCCGTATTTACAAATCCTGTCTCCAAGAAAGTTGGGACGCTGTGCAAAATGTAAATAAACACAGAACGCAATCATATGCAAATCATTTAAACCTTATATTTAATTGAAAACAGTAAAAAAGACAACAAATCAAATACGGAAACTACTTGATTATGGAAACGTTGAATTGGTATTGTTTTTTGAAAAAATATACAGTATGTCCACTTAAAATGTGATGCCAGCAACATGTTTTAAAAAATTGGTACCATGTTCCGCACTGTGTAGATCACAGTAGTCTATTCTACTATGTGCAATAAAGCTCAGTAATCTTTTTTTATTTTTACTACACACGTGTCCTCCCTCTCTGCTCCTCTGTCTGCAGTATCACGGTGGTCCACTCTTATTTTGTCTACTGGTCTCGGATCCGGTCGGCCATTGTGCATGACGGGACTCGTAGGACTCAGGGTGCGAATTATGATGCTGGCCTGCAGACTAGAATCATCTCAGGTAATAATTCACTCCCCCATACACACACACACACACAAACTCACACACACAAACACACACACACACTTACACGCAACACATACACACTCTCTCACACACACACACACACACACACACTTACACACACACTTACACGCAACACATACACACTCTCACACACAAACTCACACACAACACACACACACACACACACTCTTACACACACAAACACTTACACGCAACACATACACACTCTCTCACACACACACACAGTTACACGCAACACAAACACACTCTCACACACAAACACACACACACACACACAGTTACACGCAACACATACACACTCTCACACACACAAACACACACACACACACTTACACGCAACACATACACACACACACACAAACACACACACACACTTACACGCAACACATACACACTCTCACACACACACACACACACACTCACACACACACTTACACACACACTTACATGCAACACATACACACTCTCACACACACACAGTCACACTTACACGCAACACACACTCTCACATACACACACACACACACACTTACACGCAACACATACACACTCTCTCACACACACACACAGTTACACGCAACACAAACACACTCTCACACACAAACACACACACACACACAGTTACACGCAACACATACACACTCTCACACACACAAACACACACACACACTTACACGCAACACATACACACACACAAACACACACACACACTTACACGCAACACATACACACTCTCACACACACACACACACACTCACACACACACTTACATGCAACACATACACACTCTCACACACACACAGTCACACTTACACGCAACACACACTCTCACACACACACACACACACACACACACACACACTTACACGCAACACATACACACTCTCACACACACATGCTTTCACACGCAACATACACACACACACTCTCACACACACTCTCACAGACACTCACACTTTCACACAACACATACACACTCTCACACACACATGCTTTCACACACACAAACTCACACACACTCTCACACACACAAACACTTACACGCAACACATACACACTCTCTCACACACACACACACACTTACACGCAACACATACACACTCTCACACACACAAACACTTACACGCAACACATACACACTCTCACACACACACTCACGCAACACAAACTCACACACAACACACACACTTACTCGCAACACATACATACTCTCTCACACACACACACACACACTTACACGCAACACATACATACTCTCTCTCACACACTCACGCAACACAAACTCACACACAACACACACACTTACTCGCAACACATACATACTCTCTCACACACACACACACACACACTTACACGCAACACATACATACTCTCTCACACACACACACACACACTTACACGCAACACATACATACTCTCTCTCACACACTCACGCAACACAAACTCACACACAACACACACACTTACTCGCAACACATACATACTCTCTCACACACACACACACACACACACTTACACGCAACACATACATACTCTCTCTCACACACACACACACACACTCACACACACGCAACACAAACACACACACACTTACACGCAACACATACACACTCTCACACACACACTCTCGTATACGTACCACTATACTCAGTGTTCTGTCCTCTGTGTTCTTTCCAGCCTCTCTGATGAAACCAACAGACACACAAAAACGCACTTCTTCAGACCTACACTTACTGAACAACATAAAATCCTCAACTACCAACACAAATAAACTCTCCCCTAACACTTTAGCACCCCAACACCCACACACAACACAGCTGAGCACCACCCATTCACAGCCCGACATAGGAGAACCCTCAAAAGTGAACAACATAAAATCCTCAACTACACAACTACACACATACAAGCCACATAACAGCACAACAGAGACACACTCCAGTCTGCACTTCCATATCACCACACATCCTTCTGCTCCACAAACACACAGCAGCTCAGAAACCCCCCTACTCAAACCCACAACAGGACACACGGGGCTGTTCAAGCACTTTCACACAGGTGCACACTTCCACACAGCGGCTCCCTCCACCCTAACACACACTGAACCACTCATTCACAAACCTGCACTAACACCACTACAGACACGGAAGTACAAAACCACACTCACACATGGCATGACTTCCCACACACACAGCCAACCTTCAGCGACCCCTCACACTCTTGTTCACACACAGGCCAGCAGTGGGACTCAGCGTCCCTACACTACCAACTCTCCACTACATACACACATGTGGATGGCTCACTACACTGACCCCCCTACTCAAAACACACACTGCACACCGTTTAGGCCGTTCTACAACCACTCCAGGGGGAGCAGCTTGGGGGGTGACGTGCATACGGGCGGTGCATGTCCGGGAGGAGTCGCGCGGGGAGAATGCCCGGCACTGGGAGGATGGAACGAGCCTCAACTCACTGAAGGTGGAGCACACGGTTCGATAGACACACGCTCAGAAGCTTGATTAGGCGGATGTAAAAAAATCTACTAAACCTCCCACGCTGTACCCCGTGACCCGAAGGGTAGTGGGCACCGCAGTCAGACCACACTAGCCTGAGAATAACAGGCATGAAGTCCCTTGGAACATCATACACACGGACCAATGGGTGACCAAAATCGCCATTTACACCGCTGAGCAAATTCGACATGGACACCTCTGAGTGGCTCCCGAAGAATGGAGAAGCAGCCCATTCACTTGATCGTGTCACACTATCGTAGGATGATATCCGACTTAGGGTACAGAGTTGGCAAAGTATGGGACTTCCGACAACCCAGGAGACAGCAGGCGAAGTCCGGCGAAAAGACGCCGGGTATGCGTGGAAGAGAACGGGGAACTACCCGGATACCTGAAGAAAACACACTACTTGGATAGGTCACAACACTCATTTTGCCCCGTTCTTAATAGGTACTGTGTGCATCTAATTTTCCTCAGTGGAGAGAAATAGTCCTAGTTTGCGGAACATAATAGTTGAGAGGATCCTGCAGCACGCAAGCCAACCTGGGGCTCAGGAAAAACACAAAACGAGTACGACAACATACATAGCCAGCGGGTTTCTCCGCGATAAGAAGTAAAGATGGCGCTGGGCAGCGGAATCCCATAGGAGCCGCGGGGCGCCGACCGTCCCCCGCTGTGGACTGGGATTGGGCCAGATACTTTCTGATGAACCCAGTCACTAGGAGCGCACCCATCGGGGGAATGACGGTTGGTGTGGCGGGTGAGGTGTGTATCCCTCAAACAAGGGGTCGGATTTAAAGCCTAATGGATTTTTTTCGTGGCCGATCCAGTCGTAGAAGGGTTGGTTTTGTTGCAACCTAGGATAAGCCCCTTCAGGCACACCTGCGGGTCATCTTAACCCTACGACGTGGTATGGTCGCAGGTCATCCTAGGATCCCCCTAGCTCACGTGAGCATCCTTCCCCCAGTTAACAGCCCCATCTGGTGCCCACCTCTTTCCTGCACTTATCCAAGCCATCACTGTTCCCTCCACACAACTACAAGACTCCGAAGCCACTGTAACTTCTTCAACCTGTAACCCTAACCCCAATCTTCATACCAACCACAAGTTTACTTCAGCCTCAATCTTAAACCCCGTCAATAATTTCAATCACAACCTTAAGCCCATTCCTCAAAACAAAACCTCATCTGTAATGTCCAACTGGGGGGGGCAACCCCAACCTCAACGTCCTTCACCCCAAATTTCAACCTCAACACCCTTCCATCAAACCAGTCTTTCACACAAACCTTCAATTACAAAACTAGAATCCCAACCTCAACACTAAAAATCACCACAATACCATTCTTCACACAAAACCTCAATACAAACTAGAATCCCAACCTCAACACCAACCTTCACACAAACCTCAATACAAACTAGAATCCCAACCTCAACACCAATCTTCACACAAACCTCAATACAAACTAGAATCCCAACCTCAATACCAATCTTCACACAAACCCCAATACAAACTAAAATCCCAACCTCAATACAAACTAGAATCCCAACCTCAATACAAACTAGAATCCCAACCTCAATACAAACTAGAATCCCAACCTCAATCCCAATCTCAATACCAACCTTCACACAAACCTCAATACAAACTAGAATCCCAACCTCAATACCAATACCAACTTATATTTCGACCCCAAAGCCAACCACGATCTCAATTCCAACCCCAGCCTTAACACAAACCTCAAACGTACCCACAATCCCAAACTCAAAGCCAATCCCAATCCCAACTCAAATTTCAATCTCAGTCTTAAGGTCAACCCCAGGCTCTATTTCACTACCAGTACCAACTACAACCCCAATCCTAACCCTGGCCGAAACCTCAACGCCAGGTCCAAATTTAACTATAATCCCACCCTTAATTCCAACCCGAACTTCAATCACAACCTCTTACTCAGTTTCAGTCCCAACCCAAACATCAACGGCAAACCCAATCCTAATTTCAACCTCGACCCTAACTAGAATACAAACCCTACCCCAAACCCGAATGCAAACCTTAACCCCAACCCGAACGCAAACCTTAATCCCAACCCGAACGCAAACCTTAACCCCAACCCGAACGCAAACCTTAACCCCAACCCGAACGCAAACCTTAACCCCAACCCGAACGCAAACCTTAACCCCATCCCGAACGCAAACCTTAACCCCAACCCGAACGCAAACCTTAACCCCAACCCGAACGCAAACCTTAACCCCAACCCGAATGCAAACCATAACCCCAACCCGAACGCAAACCCTAACCCCAACCCGAATGCAAACCTTAACCCCAACACGAACGCAAACCTTAACCCCAACCCGAACGCAAACCCTAACCCCAACCCGAATGCAAACCTTAAACCCAACGCAAACCTTAACCCCAACCCGAATGCAAACCCTAACCACAATAAAAAACTTAACCATTCCAACACACACACTCACTCCCATCCCGTTCCACACTTCTACTCCTGCTTCATTCCTCCACCCTGACCCATCTCCAGCCCTCCAGCGCTCTCTCTTTGACACTGTCCCACCCAGGAAGTCCGGGGACAGCTTTGACTCTCACGTCCAGAGAAAGAGAAAGAGATAGTTCTTCGGAAGCCCAAACCCCCTCAGAGACCCAGGGCCCGCCTAGCGCTCCAGATGGAAAGGTGTTTGGAAGCCCGGAGCAGGAGCCCACGGCAGAATGCTTCCAGAGCTTGGCTTGTTGCTGGTGGGGGTGTCCTGCTGGTCTCGGGATGGCTGTGGCTGTAGGGCCTGAGGTACCTGCAGCAGAACACTGTCGCAGACACACAGCAATGTCACTGGGTGAACGGAGCCACGGCAACAGAGGTGTGATTCACGTGCAGGAGTGTGGAGACCTGGTGCAGGTACGCAGGATCCGAGAGAACAGCTTCTTACTGCTGCAGGCTGAGTACAACCTCATCGCAGCACCGGGGAACTAAAACACACGCTCACTTAGAGCCTCATAGGCTGTTTTCACACTAGGGTTTCTTAACCTGGGAGTGTTCCAGAGAACTGATCTCGGGGTCTCCTGAACTCGATGGCATGGGGTTCACTTCCTGCAAACTATGGTGGGGCCCACTGCACGTCTGCATCTGATCCCAGTGCCCCATTTGGGGTTGCATGCTTGGTTCATTTTGTAGCATGACTGCTTTGATGTTTTGTATTGCTTCCTTTTTCAAGAGTTATGATAGAAATGGAATCGATCCACAGTTTGTGTGTGAAGGCGAACCAGCAATACTTAACCCTATCCCCAACAAATCTAGAATTGGTCCTGGGTGTGGACCCAAGCTCTCAGGACACCCTCAAATATGGCACTGTGTATTTAGATCACATACACAGTTGTATCCAAAAGTGTACATGCCCTTGGTAAAGTCAAGTTGACACAAGTTGACACGTCCTCTACAGAGAACACACTTCATATTTTAATAAACAATTACTGGTGATTTTTTTAAACTTAATATATTGAAAATGAGGCCTGTTATGGCAGAGGGTTATGACAATTTTCATATTTCATGCTTTATTTTGTCCTCTACTATGTGAAGTTTATTTCATGTAGAGGATGTGTTAACTTATTTACACTTAGAAACTCATTATGCAGTTTGACCAGGAGTGTTTGAACTGTCCACCCAGTAACCAATGGGGTGGGCTCTGGCAACCCCCGCAAGAAGCAATTGAGTCCTGTACATACACCTCTCACTGTTCTCTCTTCATATGATGCTGTGGCCTAAGATCTCCACCCATAGCATCAGCCTTCCTGTATGTATCATGGCACCGGGGGGGCATCAGGTGTAGACGCCTCAAACGTGTGCATGCATGCAGGACTCCCATTCTTACACTAAAACTGCAATGAAAATCTTCTATATCATTTATTTATACAGGGGTTGGACAATGAAACTGAAACACCTGTCATTTTAGTGTGGGAGGTCTCATGGCTAAATTGGACCAGCCTGGTGGCCAATCTTCATTAATTGCACATTGCACCAGTAAGAGCAGAGTGTGAAGGTTCAGTTAGCAGGTAAGAGCCCACAGTTTCTGCTCAAAAATACTGCAATGCACACAGCATTATGGTGTGACATACCAGAGTTTCAAAAGAGGACAGATTGTTGGTGCACGTCTTGGCTGGCGCATCTGTGACCAAGACAGCAAGTCTTTGTGATGTATCAAGAGCCAGCGGTATCCAGGGTAACCCTAGGTCAGCATACCACCAAGAAGGACAAACCTCCACCAGCATCACGTAGTGACCTGGCCACTATCCTGCAAGAAGAATGGCTTAAAATCCCTCTGACCACTGTGCAGGACGCAGTATATGTCATTCCCAAGACCAACTGACGCTGCATTGGCTGCAAAAGGAGGCCCTACACCATACTAATAAATGACTGTGGTCTAAAACCAGGTGTTTCAGTTTCATTGTCCAACACCTGTACCTTCCAATAACTCATAAAGACTAACCTAACACTAACCTGATTATATTTATATACACATCACACATGTTAACAGTACACTGATAGAGGTCAGCAAAGCACAGGCACATTGGCTGACCGTCTCGTGTGAGACAGGTGACTGTAGTCACTTCCTCTGTAGGAACACTGTAGAGTTTTTGCTGTGCAGAAATGACGCTGATAGATTTTGGCCAATAAAGTTAATTGGATAAAGGCTGTGACTCTGTGTAGTGATTCAGTGTGGTGGTGTTGTGCTTAAACTATGGAGCAGGTATGATGGGTGGTGGATCATTCTCAGCACTGCAGTGACACTGACGTGGTGGTGGTGTGCTAGTGTGTGTTGTGGTGGTGTGAGTGGATCGGACACAGGAGTGCTGCTGGACACCTCAGTGTCACTATTGGATTGAAATCGTCTACCAGCAGCATCCTGTGGGCTGGGTCCGGTGAGCACCATCCTGTGACCCCTGATGAAGGACTAGAGGGTGACCAACACCGCCCTGTGCAGCAGCAGATGAGCTATCATCTCTGACTGTCCATCTACAAGGTGGACCAGCAAGGTAGGAGTGTCTAAACACTGTGTCCATTGTCCACTCTATTAGACACTCCAGCAGCACTGCTGTGTCTGATCCACTCACACCAGCACCACACACACTAACACACCACCACCAAATCAGTGTTCCTACACACTGCCTGTCAAAATTTGAAAACCCTCAGCCTTTCAATCTATTCTTAATACAAAGTTGTGTTTTCACAATTATCACTTAACATAACTTGCAATATTAAATACATCATGTCAAATATTGGAGGCAGCGCCACCATCAGAATAATACCAAACACTACGCGTTCAACACCCATGTAGTGATGTCAGAGCTTGTCAGCGCTCATGCTACAGTCCAAAATATTAAGATACGATCAAGCAGCCACATAAAACACAACACCAAGAATCATACGGTGAGGTAGAAATGAATCTCACTGGTGCTTTATTGTCTGTAAGCAAAACGGCAGTACAGCGGAAAGCAGGACACCTTCCTGACCTGATGTTCAGCACAGTGACCAAATGTGGACATGAAGCCCCCCACATATCCTTCAATCTGCTGTATGAGGCAGAACTACTGCATCAGTAACATACAAAACGTACAGAACTACCCCTAACCATACTGATCCCACCATGGCCCTTCCAACCAGAAGAGTTTAGCACAAAATACTTTTGATGGAAACGGAATAATGAACTTCGAGGCCAAGGTAAAAATACAAAACCAAACGAAAGAAAAGGAGTTACAGGTTAAAGGATAAGGTTATACCTTATAGAAAATGAAACTCAGTGTTGTAGGAAACCTGACATGGTCTGGTCTGAAGTCATTTCATATAAAAATAAAGATATACATTCACAAAAAAATTTCTGATAAAAACACCATCTATGGAATCGTTTAGAGTCCTCTGTGTAATAACACATCCCTGTAGAGAGGCCAGCGGTAGCGCCTGCCCCATGAGGTCCCACTGCTTTATAAGGCACTTTGATCCAACTGTTCCCCTCCAGCAGAGGATTCGCCTTCTTCCCAGAACCACAGACTGAGTCCGGTCTGGTCCAGTTTGGAGTTCAGTCTGCCCGACTTATTGGTCACGGCTCTCTCCAGGATTTTCAGACGGGCTGCAGGATTGCCGTCAGTTTCAGTGGTTGCAGTGCCTGCTGGTAACGACACAGACTGTGATTAACCGCGGGGGCAGAACGAATGTAAAGTAATTAGAATGACAGTGCAGCTCAATCACGAGTTCAACCCCTTAAAGTGCAGGCCTGCTGTTCCAGCCTGTTCCGTCGTATTACTCAGTAACTACAACGACTAACTCCGTAATAACTACCAGTTATTACGTCACTACAGCAACCTGTGCAGTGTCTACTATAAATACCACCACTGCCCTTTTACTGTCAGTAAATCCAGGAGGTACCAAATAGGGCTTTTTGGAGCGATGCCACAGAACAGCGCTGCCATATTTGTCCCATTAGGACAGCTGATTAAGACATACTAAACGATATGTTTATACTAGATAACTAACTACATTTTGAAGTCTACAACTGAAATATCTGTAGCTGCACAGCACAGTGTAATGTCAGAGAACGAAGTTTTAAAAAATTCCATTTTAAATAAACACCACTGCCGTAGTGTGGACACCGCCACCATAGAACAACCCAAAGAACTTTTCTAGGGATAAAGAAGTTTCCTACGAATACGGTTTTTAAAGTTTCAAGTAGGGATGCACCAGTCCCATTTTAGGATCGGATATCGGTTCCAGTGTTAAGTTAGTTGGATCGGTATCGGATGATTAAGTCAATCCCATGTTGGCGTCAATAACATGTTGGCGGGGTGCCTATAGATGTAATGGGGAACTGTCGCAGCTCAGCGAGGGTTGACCCGTAGTCGCTATGATCACAGACCAGTGTGCTCTGGAAAACAGTCACGCTAGTCCCAAGAGACTTGATCTCAACACTGAGCAACCAAGGGCTGGCACTCTCCTGCTTAAATAGTGTGAGGTGCAGGTATTAGCGTTTGGGTCTAAATTGCTCATTGGTTGCCCTTTGTCTCCCCCCAGTGGCCAGAGGTGGATCTGCAGGAACCCGAGACCTAACAGTAGTCTTGGCTTACCAACAGGACAACAACATGGAGCGAGCCAGAGAGTCAGCTGTGTGAGAGATCTTAGTAAAGTAGAGTTTGTCAGTCCTGGTGTCGTACGTCGATCTAACATGGTGAGGTATAAGGTTTATTCAAAAGTGGTATCAGATAGATATCGGGAATCGACAGATATGCAGCGTTTATGCATCTGTGCTGGGATCGGAACTGGAATAGTGGGTTAGGTGCATCCCTAGTCTCAAACTGAAGATCCTCCACATCATGCACATTCATTTTGAATGGTCTTCCTTGCACTGTATGCCCAAGTCAAGAACCATTACAAGAACCTTAACTCTGAATAGAGGGCTATGAAACTACCGTGGAAGGTATGTGGTTATGACTGTGAGGAACTGACGTTCGGAGCAGTGCAGTTTAAGGGGTTGAATTAAAAGTGCAGAAATGAAGAGCAGACTGGTTCCCCACAGTTCCATAGTGAAATTGAGAACCTGTGGAACATGTCATGCCTGGAACGTTGTTTTTTTTCTTCTTAAGATTAATTTTAATTGTTGCTACATTAAAACTGTAGAATGGTGCCTGAAGTGCGGACAAAAACAAGCTGACCCTGGATCAGCTCTCCCAAACCTCTAGCTAACTTGGTGCGGTTCATTATGCTAGTAACCTTGGCCTCTACTTATTGTTAGCTGGAGCAAAACATAAGGGTTTTGGTAGACAGTTAAAAGTTCTAGCAAGTTAAATTAACTTAACTGAAATGAATACTAATATTCCAGACAAGATGTAGAACAGAGTGATGCAAGAATGTGGTTAAAATTCCAGAGAGCTGTTTTGGAAGTCCAGAAGGCTTTCCACTTACTGACTGGGACCCGTAGGCAGAGGAGGGAAGGGCATGCAGGCCTAGCGCACTAAGATACCAGACTGAGAGAGAGAGACGAAGGAGGGGGGAAGGGTTAGAAAGGTAATGGATGAAATAAAAACAAGGCAATAAGGAGTTATCAGGTCAGAGATGGTCAGGGCTGAAAAACAGTTGTAGGCCACTCCTACCATAATTCAATTCATCAATATTCAGACCTAGAGCGAGCTCTAAGCACCTCTGAGTATTGAGTCGGATTCATTAGGAATCAGGAATTAGGAGTGTACTGAAGTTGAATGATGTGCTTAAAACCTCACACGCCATTCAACAGAGAACTTCCAACAAACTGAGCTCGGCCTGGGTCGTGTAGACTCATGCACTCCTTGGCCAGAAGGCCTGCTAGTGCTTTAGCACATTTATCTGTGTCTTGGTTTTTTAACTACTGGAATCATTTTGGGTTGCAGTTAGTGGACATTAGTACACATGGTTGTTAATCTTGGAGGTTAACAGGAACAACTGTTCAACACTGTAAGTGAATAATCTCAATGATTTAATAATGACCACATGAATGAATAACTCAAAAACTAATCTTGGAAATGAATAAATAAATAGGGAACTAAACTGCATGTACCAGGACTGCTTTTAAACACTGTATGTTTGTGTTTGTATGTACCTTAATAGTGACTCAAAAAAAAGACCCCTGGCCACTTTATTAGAAATACATACAGGTGTTTTACTATAGCCCTCGGACTGACATCAGTCTTAGACCGTAGCCCGTCTGCTATTGCTATTGGCCAATATTAAGAGCCATCAGGAGAACAAAAGCCAAAAAGATATTTTTACCAAAAGAACATTTTTTTATTATTTTTCTTTTTTAGAAAAGAAGAGATTATTGAGGAATTCTGGTTAGCCTTACTCCCAGTGTTATAACACGTGTATTACTGTATAATATGAGAGTGTATAGACTGACTGGAGGTTTCTGTTTGTTTGAAAAATGACAATAGTTTAATTTCATACATTTATGCAATCAGAATTTAATTTTTACTTATAAATTAGATTCCTATATACAATATAAATAAATACACACACGGCCAAACTGTGCTATACCAGGCGAGCAACAGTTTGTGCACCAACAAGGTGAAACCACAAGAGGACACCCTTAAGCGATGTTATGTATTTTAGTAGTGTGTACATGTACATGTATGTGTGTTACCTTCTGAGCTGAGTTCATCCAGGTTTTGATGGTGGGCACTAGGATGCTGCCCAGGAGGATCTGGGCTGGATGGTATATGAGCAAAGGCACTGAGATGAGAGAGAGATGCTCATAACCCTCGAATACAATCTTCAGCATGGGGATCCCTACACACACACAGACCAACCAAGACAAACAAACACGTTTCCTAAAACTACTGTTCAGTGACAGATCTTATTTACACCACTGCTCCTCACCCCTACGGGAGTTTTGCCATCCTAGGAGTTTCGAAAGGAGCCAGCTGAAATAAACCTGACACAAAGGCTGAAAGAGGGACAGGTAGACAGGTAAACTCACCCAGTGTGAGGGATTTGTGCGTGGAACAAAACATAATCGCTACAGAATCTGCAGCTGAGAAACCAGAGGACGCCCTGCAAACAGATACAACCAAACCCATTAGTGCATGAAACTCAGATGGACAATCTGTGTGGATATCTGTGTGTGAGAGTCTTACCTGGTAGACAAGAGAAACGTCAGTAACATGAACGTGAGCTGAATGGAGAAGACTGCACAGAGAGAGAGAGAGAGAGAGAGAGAGAGAGAGAGAGAGAGAGAGAGAGAGAGAGAGAGAGAGAGAGAGAGAGAGAGAGAGAGAGAGAGAGAGAGAGAGAGAGAGAGAGAGAGAGAGAGAGAGAGAGGGAGAAACAGAGACAGAGAGAGAGAGAGAGAGAGAGAGAGAGAGAGGGAAGGCGAGAGACACAGAGACAGAGAGAGAAGGCGAGAGACACAGAGACAGAGAGAGAGAGAGACACAGAGACAGAGAGAGAGAGAGACACAGAGACAGAGAGAGAGAGAGACACAGAGACAGAGACAGAGACAGAGAGAGAGAGAGAGAGAGAGAGAGAGAGAGAGAGAGAGAGCGAGAGGGAAGGGGAGAGAGACAGAGAGAGAGAGAGACACAGAGACAGAGAGAGAGAGAGACACAGAGACAGAGACAGAGACAGAGAGAGAGAGAGAGAGAGAGGGAAGGGGAGAGAGACAGGGAGAGAGAGACAGGGAGAGAGAGACAGGGAGAGAGAGACAGGGAGAGAGAGACAGGGAGAGAGAGACAGGGAGAGAGAGAGAGAGAGAGAGAGAGAGAGACCGCGAGAGAGAGAGAGTGAGAGAGAGACAGGGAGAGAGAGACAGGGAGAGAGAGACAGGGAGAGAGAGGGAGAGGAAGAGAGAATTAGTTAGAGGTGTTGAACCACCACAGTTCCTGCACTGAGCTGTAGTAGCACCAGGTTTTGCCTTTTGCTCATCATCTTATGGAGAACGTAACGTTCCCATCCCCGCACGCCAAACGCAAAGTCTTTGATGCAGGAGTGTCTGAACATTGATGTGGCCTATGCCAAGAACCTTGCCCGGTCCATGCCAAACTGCATCACAATATCTCAATATAGACGTGTCCTCAAAATAGCCTATGCACCATGATGTTTACATTTTGCTGAGGTTTGCTAACTCTAAACAGACGCGACACAATCATTAGAAGAACCACGTTTTAAAACTAATGCTAATTATGCTAATTATGTTCTCTATTCATTGAAACGTATAGCTGCTCAGC
>JAMWET010003872.1:0-127500 GCA_024036415.1 Prochilodus magdalenae | reverse complement strand
CAGCGTAAACGTCTGAACAAACAGATGTAACTTCACGTGCATTAACGCACTCGCCAGCTCCTGTGAGGGATGGAGGGAGAAGGAGTGCGGACGAGAAAGAGAGATAATGAATAATCAGACGTTAACATTCCCGGACATGTGCCATGTTGTCAACTAGGACTGTCTCAATTAGTCTAATCCAGTAAACTAATAACCTGTGTTTAATACAGAGCCAGTAAATTCTTTAAATTCTTCTTACAGTAAGAAGGAAAGTCTAATAAACCTCGCTTATGTACAACTCATTTTCACCATGTTGTGTTTGTAAGGCTGTGCATGGTGTGTTAGTTTGTACCTCAGTCTTCAGGGACAGGCCACTGTTGAAGAAGATGGTTGATACAGCTACATAGGTGATGGTGATCTCTGGCCGAAGAGGACCTGAGGGAGAGCAGGTGAGATGGTCATAACACTGCAGGCAGAACGTCAGGCTGGTTGAACTATTAAAATCTCAAGGCAGCTGTATGTGTCTGAAGAAGCAAGCAGGACGATGCAGAACTGCTAAGTAGGGACTGGTATGGAGAACCAATGGGGTCAGTTCCTGACGGGTCAGTACCAAATACCGATAAGCTCCTGGACAAACAGCTGCTATCAGCATATACGTCATGTTAATTCATTCTTCACAGCAGACATGGAGAGTCCGTTTGAGAGCACTTTGCTCTGTGTGATGAAAGCCTCTGCACACCTCCCATTAACAGTCACACAGCTAAACGTCATATAGGTAAAGCAGTGGGTGTGTGGAGAAAGTGGGAAACACCAGTAACACCTACTACACTTAGGAAGCAGTGTAGCGTGTTTACTTTAGCAAAGCTCCTGCTGCACCTACATCCTCAGAACATCCTCCTGGAATTGTGCTACCCGGTCGATATGCCCCACCACAGAGCACATGTACAGGCAACTCCCCACACAAAACTCCAGGCAGGAGATGTAGGATATAAACCTACAGCATAAAAACCTGAACCTGGCTTCCTGTCTGACAGCTTCATGTCCCATTCCACCTTAAATGGTCCAGCAGTTACATTCTGCCACCAATCAGAAGCAGTCAAACATCCAGGTGGAGTTAGCATGACAACACAACTAACTGGTTCAGGCCTGAAGCCAAAAAGCCTGACGCCAGTGCATTCTGGTGATGTTGGAGAAGATCACAGGCCTGGAATTTAAATCTGAGTAAATAATCTGAATATAAAATAATTAGTAAGAAAAATCAATTTTCTCCCCAAACAATCACCAGAAATTAATTTTTCCCTCAAGAAAAAAAAAACATCAAAAAATAAATTTTCCCTCAAAAAATCACCAAAAATCTAATTCTCCCCTCAAAAAAACACCAAAAATTAAAATTTCCCTCAAAAAATCACCAAAAAATAAATTTTCCCTCAAAAAAATCACCAAAAAAATAAACTTTCCCTCAGAAAAATCACAAAAATTAAATTTTCCCTCAGAAAATCACCAAAAATCCAATTCTCCCCAAAATTTCCAGCCCTAGTAGTAACATAGTGGGAAGATGGTTTATGCCATGCAGCTCTGCCCCAATCTTATCACAACAAAACAGTCACACAGTGTTTCTCAACCTTGGAGAGCCACAGTCCTGCACATCTCTCAGTCCACCTGCTTATTCTCATCCGCTGTGGGCCGGTAATGAGCTGGTTAGGTGGATTGGGTGTGATGGGAGCAGGGAAAACACTAGTGCAGTGCACTCCATGGTCAAGCAACACGGTCACAGACGACTTGCACATCCATGCTATGGTTCTATAGTGGGACATCACACTTCATATGTCACCTTACAGCAAACCTGGCAGGATCAGTAAATAACCCCTGGAGGTAATTGTCCCCTGTTGCGTAAGAGCTTCCTTCCATGTGTGCACTTAATAAACTGTCATGAATACAAAAGCATAAAGCAAACAGCCATAATGCGAGCAAACACAGCTCTCAATAAACACATACTCTGACTAAACTTCACACAGTGCAGCTTTGTATTCCTGTCCTTTAGGGCCATTTCTACTGTACCATGTAAATACTGCTGTGCTCTAACTAAGCCAACCCAACCCCAACTTTAATGACACCCAACCCAACTCTAACCTTCACCTTACCCTCAGCGACTGATCCGCTTTAGCGTCTTTAACTCGATCTAGTAAGATCCGCAGCTTCTTTGGTTAGGAACAGCAGCCTAGAGTCCCCACAACGTCAGTTACTCCTCATCCTGAGAACATCTGGTCCCCACAAAGTGATAAATACACACACAGTAAGTCAAGCGAGAGAAGTTGCCATTCAAGCCAAACCACCCAAGGCTTACAGAAACACACTCTTCCTCCCTCTGCCAGATCCGGGTCTGGCTAAATGCAACGTGTCACTAAGCTGTGACCAGGGTGGTCGCCAAGAAAGCCCCTCTAGTCACTCTGAAACGCCCAGGCTACCCATGCCTCGCACACATGCACTCATCCAGGCAAGTTTTAAAGCTCTTCTGTCCAGTTTGGTTCTAGTGTTTGCAGCCAGAGATGCCAAGTTCACAAACTGACTCAAAGAGGAGGAAGAAGGACCCTCGCAGTGAGACCACCGAGACCGGCTCTCCGGGTTAGAGCACCGGGGCTGAAATTAGGAGATACGAGACCGTTAGGAGGTAAAGTAAGTTAGACAGATGAGGTGGAAGATAAGCCCTGCCGTCTCTCCTCCGCTCACCTCCTTTCACACCGACAGACGGGCCGATCTTGGCGGCGCTGATCACCAACACGATCCCCACAATGAACCACTCCTTCCGGACCCGCGCTAACAGGCCCATACCGCTGCTCTCCGGTTAGCCGCCAAACCCCCGTCACTGCCGGACACGCCGCCAAGCATCAGCCCGTCAGTGCGTCCACGGCGAGCTGAGCTGGAGAGCGGCTCCCCCGCTCATTTCCGGACACATATGCGCAGCGCCATCAGTACCGTAATGACCGGCATTACAGCGCACTCAGATTTCATAAGGACGCGCTCCAATAAGAGAACTAGTGTTCTTAGCACGGCACATAGCAAGTGTGTAGAACTGGGCTCCGTCCGAACACACCAAAAACAGGCCTGTGCTATTGAAAGGAGACATTTTTATCTTACTTTCAGTTTGGTTTACTTTCCTGAGCTCCTTGAAGTTGTAATGGCTGAAACAGAAGCCATTAAACATCCTGCTGGTTCCGGTCAGTTTCCAGTAGACAGTGATAGTTATATGTTCTGTTGTCCTGGTGGCTTGAGATATGTTGCACTTTCTGCAGTCTGTCCCGTTCTGTATTGTTTTATGTTCTCATTTTGTTCCATGTGGCTCCTTGTTCTGGAAAAAACGTAATTTCATTTCACTGTGTACTTGTACAGAGCTGTAATGACAATAAAAGCCACCTGACTTGACGGTGTTATGGATTATAATGCTTCAGCTGGTGTTCTGGGACTGATTTCAGATGCATTGAGTGGTTTGTTAATGTTGTCTTTACAATGGCTCTATTGCCTTCCGTCACTCCTGCCTGCTGAGTGTTTGTAAATACTAGAATAATGGTGTTAATGGTTTTAATGGCTTTTAATATCGTTTTTACAGCGGAAAAGCTGGAACACAAAACATTTCAGCTTTCAGTATTCTCTATTTCCAGCTTTTTAAAGTTTGTTTAAAATGAGAATTTAAAGGTGATCATATTTCTGAAATGGGAACCAGTGACATTTCCAATTTGGCAGTTAACATATCCTTCAAATATTCAATGTTTCATCTATGAATTAAAAAAAAGTTTTCATTATATTTTGAACATATACATATTACAAAAGATTCAGTGGGCCTTAAAATTTGGTAGTAAAAAGAGACTCGCAGCTACGGAAAAGAGACTTGTGGCCACAGCCAATAGCCAGACCCTAAACACATTCATAGAGTAGCTCCAGTTCCAGAGAAACAGAGACAGCCTCCATCCATATATGCCATATCTCATTTGTAAATCCTTGAAAGCATTTTTTAGATGGTAGTAGCTACATGAAAGTAGATTATATGCCTGTACAAATCAGATTGGTCAAATCAGATACCTACCTATCATCTCGTAGTACAATTAAGGCCCCAAAGCCTGTCCCTGTTTTTAATCGCTGGGTTACTTCGGGATTACATGTTTGAAAAACGTGTGTAATGATGTTGTGAATTGACTGGACAGTTGCTACCTTCAGGTGGAGTAGTGGTTCTAAGTAGTGGTTCTTTCTTAGACGGCATAAATAAAATAATAGAATTAAAGATGTTGGCTGATTTAAAAATCCACACTAGATATTCAAAATATCTTTTAATTTATTTGAATGATAAAATTTTAATTTAGTGTACATCAAAACATGATCAAATGCAAAAACAGCATCTGTAATGGAGCTTCCTATAACTTTCAGCATCTTCAGTATAAAATGAAATGATAAAACTCAAAGGCAAAGTCAGAGTTTTAACTAATCACACAGCTTACAAATACTTTCACCAATGTAACATGATAAAATGGATTATTGACTCATTTCTAAAAATTCAAATGTTTCCAAATAAAGTGCAGATTCTTTACATTATTGAATAAAATGTGATTTAGATCATAATATTTGAGATAATCTACAATGCACAACATACATTCAGCTGCATATATTATAATATAATGCAGTTTATTCCACATAGTAAACTATTGATCTCTGATTAAAATGACTAAATAAGTAAAATATATATCAAATAACATTTCTAATGTTATATTGATTTCAGGAGTCACTCTACAACACTTTTACCCATCAGTGTATTTCCACACAGAGTTGTATATGTTAAATAAAGTATGGGTACATTACATCCTAGTAACTCTACACATACATTATTTAACATATACATGTACTGACATATTCTTATGATCATAACTCATACACTCACTACCTGTAGAAATGTTCATTCTAAGCAGTGTTAACTTTAACTGTGCTGCTCCACTGTTACTGACGTCTTCACTGGTAAGATCCTCAGAGGATGAGCAGAACCATGACAGAAGAACGGTAGAACTCTCTCAGTGAAAGAGTGTGTTATGGTGTACAGGTGTGTATTAGTTAGAGGATCAGTGAAGGTCACTTTCCCCCTGTCCCAGTCCAGCTGAACTCTGACCCTCTGCAGCTTCACTTTGGGTGAGAGAGAGAGCTCTGACTGTCCTGGGCGGCGTATCCGGTATTTACTACTGCTTTTACTGTAGCGCAGACTCCACAATGAGCGCCAGAATGAGTCTCCTTTCCTTGATACAGACTCTGGTATCACACCCAGACACCAGTTATCACTGTCTCCAACCTGGACGTCCCAGCAGTGAGTCCCTGAGTTAAAACCCTCAGAACCCAGAACACACGCATACTCATCAAATCTCTCTGGATTATCAGGAAGTGATGATCTCTGTTCTCTGTGTACTACAGTAGTGAGATCATCAGACAGGTGGAGGTGTGGATATGCAGTGTTGGGGTCCAGAGTAACAGGAGCTGAGGAGAGAGAACATCATGTTGGTGTGTTCATGTAGTCTTTGCAGTTTCTGCTCTTTACTTAACATCAAGTCTAGTGTTGGTCTAAATCTCTCTGTTAATAACAATGATTTAAAAGTCAGTAGAAATGTATATATAATATAAAGTAACCAGGTGCTGATTTTAAATAACACTGTAGTGTTTATTGTCTTTGTGTGATATTAAATGGTGGTTTAATCTGATCCATACACAGAGTTCTCTGTGATTTAAACTGCACTAACTCTCTAAACATTCTGGTGTTCTAATGGTGGTTAGATCTTCAGTTCTCCAGAACTAGATAATATCTGATAGAGCTTTGAAGAGGAACCAAACTTACTGTACTGGAGAACCTTCTGCATCTTCTCCCACACTCTGAACTTCAGGTTGGAAAGGTGTTTCCCAACACTGATCAGAGCTCCTGATGGCTTCTCTGGATCCTTTGGTGTAAACTCAATGCTGAAAATGTGTAACATCTTTTTATAAACTTGTTTGCAGGTTATTTAATTTAGGTTACTGAAACTTAATGTCTTTCACTGACTCTGCTATCTGTGTCACTGTAAACTGTATACTGAATATTTAAACATCACATAAATAAATGTATAGGTAAAATAGTTCAACATGGAGACATTAAACTTACTGTTTCATTTAAGATGTCACGTTCTGAGTGGGAACAAAGAGAGAAAAGACATTTTAGTGATTGTAATCTTTTTCTGAGGGAAGTAAAATCACATTTAAAGGTGGTGTGAAAGTTTTTACTTTTATCTTTTTAATATGTTTGTAATGTTTTTGTTGGCATGTGCAGCTCTGAAAGAGAGAGAAAGAGAGAGAGAGGATTCATACCTGTAAGAACAGAACGTCCTCAGCTCCCATCTCCTTCTCTATGTTTCTGATCGTGTCTGAAAGAGATGATATGTCTACATTCAGCTCCTCAATCGTCCTCCTCATCATCCAACTCATCAGCTCCTCCTCCTCCTTCAGTGCAGCTATCCTTGCTGCTTCTTCATCTCTTAGAAACTGGTGAAGCTTCTCAAACTCCTCCTGTATCTGCCTCTCTGTGTGCTGGGCCTGCGTCTGGAATGAGAGACGATAAGGAAACACAAACTCTAACAGATGTTCTACAAGCATTTACCACCTACAGGATAAGACCCTCATCAGAAACATGACCTGAACAACATGCTCCACAGTTCAAGATGATGTCTCACCTTAATGTGGGCTGCTGTTCGCTCATAGTCTTGTTTAGCTTCCTCTAAGACTTTCAGGTTCTTCTGTAGAGGCTCCAGAGCAGTCCTGAGTTTATCCTGGAATTAGACAGTTTCAGGTTACAGAGTGTCTAAATGTCTCAGAGAGTCTAACTGCTAAGTTGTTTATAACAATTCACAATTGTTGGCAACCGTAGAATCTTTTTAGGAGTAAAGTCCTATATAAGTCTTAAAGTAAAGTAAAGAGAAGAAACTATCTGTGAAGTGTGGTGGTGGATTTGTAATGATTCATCCATATTCATGCTCAGGAGACTAAAATAGTGGAATAATGGAAGTTCTTACCTTAAAGTCGGTCACAGCTTCATCTATAGGACAGCAGGTGTGATTTCTGTGTGTTTTTGACAGATGACACACCACACACACAGGCTGCTGATCATCCAGACAGAAGAGTTTGAGTTCCTCATTGTGCAGACTGCAGAGCACCTCAGACCCTGCTGAAGATCTCTGACTCCTGCTCTCTAGAAAAGACTCACACAGGTTCTTCAGTACAAGATTACGGAGAGGTTGATCTTTAGAGGATCTTCTTCTACAAATTGGGCATTCTTGAGTTCCCTTAGTGTTCCAGAACTTCTGCAGACAGGATTTACACACACTGTGGCTACACGACAGTAGAACAGGATCCCTGAAG
The DNA here is from genome assembly GCA_024036415.1 of Prochilodus magdalenae. Taxonomy (NCBI): domain Eukaryota; kingdom Metazoa; phylum Chordata; class Actinopteri; order Characiformes; family Prochilodontidae; genus Prochilodus; species Prochilodus magdalenae. The sequence continues at coordinate 120,111 of JAMWET010003872.1, read as the reverse complement.
ATCTCACAGCACACAGGACATGAAAGATCTTCTTCTGGAAGAGGGTTTCTAGCAGCCATTTCCTCCAACTGCTGCTGAGCTGTTCCTCTGTAACGGCTCCTTCAGTCCAACCTCCACTTTCTCTTTCAGGACGTCTGTAATGATCAGAGCAGCCCAGTAGAGAATCAGCCACCGCAGCTCTTTATCCCACTGAGTGAGTTTAGCTCCTTTCAGAAATCACACATCCAGAAACAAACACATACAGTCCCTGTTTAAAGCTTCTCACTGGAGTCTCTGAGTGAAGTGAAAGCAAAATTAAGTAAGGTCAGAGAGACAGTATGAGATTCACTTCCTCCAACAGATGGAGGGGGAGGGGTCATGTACTTACTACACTAGATGGCAGCATTTCCATAATAATTTGAAATAAATTGCTCACAATATGGAGAGGAATTAGTGCCAAACTGAAATACGGTCACTACACTGGAACATGTGTAATGCAGTACAAACATCTTGCTTGCACAGAAGGATGGAGTCAGGCTGGAGATGGTGAAGTAGTTTATTTCAAGGCGATCGCAGTTCACTCACATCTCTCGTCCAAAGACAGGCCAGTCCAGTACAGTCTGAACTCAGCCCAACTCAGTCCTACTCAGTCCAACTCAGTCTGGAGAGAGACCCTTGTAACCCAGGTTTTATATACTGTTTAACCACCCCCTAAATATAAAAAAGAAGAGGGTGTGATCTTATCTAGGATCAACAAATGGTCAACCTTAAAGATGCTGTGCGTGGAGCAATGGATCTGTACAAACAGATCATCTTTGGATCTCAATTTATGAGATCTGATTTATAAGACCATTAAAAGTATGGATTATAATAAAAAAAAAGTTTAGAAGTGTAATAAACACAGAATGACACTGTAAGAACAGATTATAGTGATCATACATTCTAATTTTGGATTTTAATTCTGCATCACAACAATAAATCCCGGTAGCAAGTGACTAAATATCACCCCTCAGCCTTAAAGTGCAACCGAAAGGTGATTGCATGTTGTGATTTAGTTCTTAAAGCCAAACTCTTGATTATCAAACATTCTGTGGAGTCTGATATAAAGATACAAATATTAAGGACTGAGTTGTGTAGCCATAGAAACTCTAGCTAACCAAACAGGCTAATCAGAGTACTGTGCATTCAGCTTTTTTCTATCTGTTCTCTATTTTACTTGTATTTTACCTGTAGTAAATAGCAATAAATAATAATGTTAATAACACATGAATATCTGTAATCACCACTAAGCAATAGTATAAATTTCATCCACAGCTTTTCCAGCATTAACGGACAAATAACCAAGAGCTATTTTCCAGTTTGGTGATTTAAACAGTAAGTTGTAAACTGCTGGCCAGACTTAGTAAACCCTGTTCAGTTGCCCCATTCAGAAACAAGCCAAGATATCTCTTTCACCTGATGTACTGTCTTTAACCAAAGTGTCTGAAAAGGTTTGATTGAATCTGGGCATTGTTCGTAATTTTGCTTCTGTGCACCATTACAATGGATATGAACGTAGCAGTCAAGATGGGTTTGAAGTGCAGACTTTCGGTGTTAATTCGAGACAAATTTCACATTATTCATTAATGCGTTACCGACATTCACATGCTTATATGCAGCATCTGTTAATCTATCTTACTATAAGAGATTAACTTCACTCATGAGAGCATGACAGGTAGAAGTTCACTTTAACTGTAGTAACCAAATTATATGGTAGGCTTGGGTCTGAGTGTGACGTGTGACGGTATGGCTATTTCTGGGTCTACATGCAAACAACATGCTACAACGCAAACTCGTAAATCAAAAAACATTCACAGAACCTCTAAACCCTGTCGTAGTCACTTCCTTCAATTCAGCCACCATTGTAGGTTAAAAAAGTCTCAACTCTGTCCACTCCAATCCGCGTAATAACCAGCCTAGGTCCAAACCTCTACTGAGCCACTAAGGCATTCTGCAGTTCTGTGCTCCTTGTTGTTTTAGAAGGTCCAAAGACCTACTCAGTGATCATTCTAGCTTTCTTATTATGAGAAAGAGAAGAAGAGATGTCTGTAGTTGATAATCTGAGTTGCAATTTTTAAAGGAATTAAGAAAAACCAAGTTTGTCATTGGGCTTTAGGGTTAGCTAGCTAATCTAGTTAACGTTAGCATCCACTGGCAATGCCACATTAGCTCTTTGGGCAAATCCTTGATATAATCTGTGGATATAGGTTGTTTTCTTGCTATGAAGCCACATCTTTAATCTCCGGTTGTTAGCTGTTATTATGTCCTGCACAGCTAAGGCAAAAATAACTAGCCTTAGCTCCCACTACGTCTTCCTTAGCTAGCTATCTCTACCGTGGCTAACTAGTTAGACAGACTCAATGTACTGTATCTCTGCTTTAGCTAGCTAGCGGACCAGCAGACCAGTTACAGAAGAACGGTAGAACTCTCTCAGTGAAAGAGTGTGTTACAGTAAGCAGGTGTGTATGAGTTAGAGGATCAGTGAATGTCAGTTCCCCACTGTCCCAGTCCAGCTGAACTCTGACTCTCCGCAGCTTCTCCTCAGGTGGGAAGTAGTGATCTGAATGTTCTGGACAGTGTTTACAGTATTTATTAATGATTTTACTGTATTCCAGGCTGCACACTGAATCCCAGAAGGAGTTTCCTTTTCTCGTTACAGACTCTGATATTACACCAAGCTCCCAGTCATCACTGTCTCCAACCTGGACGTCCCAGCAGTGAGTCCCTGAGTCAAAACCCTCACAACCCAGAACATACGCTCGCTCATTAAATCTCTCTGGATTACCAGGAAGTGATGATCTCTGGTTTCTCTTTTCCACAGTAGTGAGATCATCAGACAGGTGGAGGTGTGGGTGTGCAGTGTTGGGGTCCAGAGTAACAGGAGCTGAGGAGAGAAAACATCATGTTAATGTGTTCATGTAGTCTTTACAGTTTCTTCTCTTTACTTCACATTAGGACTCATACATGTTTATTATTAGTTTAAATATCTAATAATTATGCTTATTCCAGTATATGATAATAATAATAAGTTAGTATATGATAATAATGACCTAATTATAATAATTATTTTATTATTGAATACTGTGGAATTTATTCCCTTTTTTATGACATAAATGGTGGATAGATCCAATCTAAACATTCTGGTGTTTGATTAATGGTTCTCCAGAGCTAGATAATATCTGATAGAGCTTTTAGGAGGAACAGAACTTACTGTACTGAAGAACCTCCTGCATCTTCTCCCACACCCTGAACTTCAGGTTGGAAAGTTGTTTCCCAACACTGATCAGAGCTCCTGATGTCTTCTGTGGCATGTGTTGAACTCTGAAAATACAGACAGTGAATATTATCACTGTGTAATACTGTGTACAGTTTGCTGGTTATTTATTTTAACTACATGCCTACCACCGACTCCACTATGTTTTTATTCTGCTGTTAAATACACTGATTAATACAAATATATAAACATCATGGGATATTGGTAGAAAATGGCCCAACGAAATAAACTTACTGTTTCATTGTAGACTTTAATATCTGAGTGGAAACAAACACAGAAGTTAATTATTTCAGTTTTCCTGCACATAAAAGAACCTTTTTTGAGCAAAATAAAATCACATTTAAAGCTCCTTCCCCAGCAATCAATCAGGTTTTATAAAACACTGACTGTCTTAGATGCGGCATAAAACACAAGTAATATACAGTGCTTAGCTGTGACTGACTGTGATCTTCATTTATTATATCGTCGCTGTCCAAAGAAAAACAAGTATCTCCAAAATGGCAACTTTACAGGAGAGGCCAAAAACCTCATTTAACTTTAATTTAAGTCAATGGAACCAGACATCTTTCCAAACAGATTTGGACCATTTCTGTTGGTTCATTCATCATGAGATTTGGACACAGTGTAAACAGCAGCTGCTCTTTTCAAATGATGCATAAAAGTAAAAATAGACCAACGTGGAGATACATGTTTTTCATTGGACAGCGACGATATACAAAGTTGGTTTGTTTGTTTGAATGAGAGAGATGCGATTCTTACCTGGAAGTACAGAACGTCCTCGGCTTCGATCTCCTTCTCTATGCTTCTGATTGTCTCTGAAAGAGATGATATATCTCCTTTCAGCTCCTCAATCTTCCTCCTCATCATCTGACTCTTCTGCTCCTCCTCCTCCTTCAGTGCAGCTATCCTTGCTGCTTCTTCATCTCTTAGAAACTGGTGAAGCTTCCTAAACTCCTCCTGTATCTGCCTCTCTGTGTGCTGGGCCTGCGTCTGGAATGAGAGACGATTAGGAAACACAAACTCTAACAGATGTTCTACAAGCATTTACCACCTACAGGATAAGTGGACCCTCATCAGAAACATGACCTGAACAACATGCTCCACAGTTCAAGATGATGTCTCACCTTAATGTGGGCTGCTGTTCGCTCATAGTCTTGTTTAGCTTCCTCTAAGACTTTCAGGTTCTTCTGTAGAAATGGCACAGCAGTCTTGAGGTCATCCTGTAATAAATCAGTTACATGTTACAGAGTGTCTGAATTAAACTGTGTTAATGTGCTGAATGTATACAAACAGAAAGACAGGCCTTATTATTGTCCCTGCACGAGGATGATGGAGCTATATATACCTGAGGGGTGTGAGTGACAGGACCCATAGGTTGAGAAGAGATGCTACGGTGCAGTAAATGTCTCGGTCCATGTGTGGAAAATGGCTCCAAAGCAGATGTTAAAGACGGGCTACAAGAAGTGATTGCATTTGGGCGTGTCAAAGGCCATAGTGTGAAGGAAGTAGGGGGAAGGGTCTGCCAGCAGTGGCTAAAAATCCCAGTCTACAGGAAATTGTCCAGGGAAGGCATCCACCAAATTTGGCCAAACATTTCAGTCACAGGGGACTCATTTATTGTCAGGTGAGCTTTTTTGTCATTTGAGATATTGGGGACACCTACAGGGTCGGTTATGAATTCCTGCTTCACTAGGGTATAAATATGAGGTGACACACGAAACAGATTCCTCTTAGTCACCCATTACTAGGTGAAAAACTGAGAAGCACAAAATGCAGATTTTTCCTCTCCAGGCCACTAGGAAGTTCAAAGCCACTGGAGTCTACCTGTGTCAATACTAATCCCACATACAGTGAGGAGGATGGTTAGCGTGACAGGAGACTTTGTGAAGATCACAGCACAGAAGAAACTGCTCCCAAACTACAGCAAGACACCACCCACATGACCACAACATCACATTACCATGTTCTCTGGTCAGATAAGATCATAACAGAGCTTGAAAACAAACACCAGAGGGGGGATTTGTGTAGACCCAAAGACAGTCTTTTAGAAAAGTACATCATCCCCACTGTATGGTGGTGGATCTTTTGAGGAATGTACCACAAAGATTGTTTGCTTATGTTTAACAGGGGTACCAATATTTGTGAAAGGCTGTACGAGGGACACTACAGGTGGACGACGTATTTATTGACCATGACTACAGTACACTGACTCTTGTTCCATAGCTTTACTGAATGTGTTATTTTGTAAAGAGAGTGGATGTGGTTGTTATGCACACAGCACTTTCCTTTATAAGCGTTCAAGCATCACATGAGTAGTAAATGATTCATCACATTTTGCTCAGATATTTTACACCCACTATCACACTTCATCTAGTTTTACAGGTATAATAAAATAGGCTACAACAGTAGAACAAGTTTCCTACCTTAAAGTCAGTCACAGCTTCATCTATCGGACAGAATTCATGATTTTTGTGGTTCTTTGAGGTCTGACACACCACCCACACAGGCTGCTGATCATCCAGACAGAAGAGTTTGAGTTTTTCATTGTGCACACTGCAGAGCATCTCAGTCCCTGTTGAAGATCTCTGACTCCTGCTCTCTAGAAAAGCTTCACAAAGTTTCTTCAGCGTTAGACTAACAGGAGGATCAGCTTTAGATGATCTTCTTCTACAAACTGGACATTCTCGAGATTCCTTAGTTTTCCAGAACTGCTGCAGACAGTATTTACACACACTGTGAGTACATGACAGAACAACAGGATCCCTGAAGATCTCACGGCACACAGGACATGAAAGATCTTCTTCTGGAAGAGGGTTTCTAGCAGCCATTACCTCCAACTGGTGCTGAGCTGTTCCTCTGTAATGGCTCCTTCAGTCCAAACTCCACTTTCTCTTTCAGGACGTCTGTAATGATCGGAGCAGCCCGGTAGAGAATCAGCCATACAGTCCCTGTTTAAAAGCTTCTCACTGGAGTCTCTGAGTGAAGTGGATACCAAATGAGGAAAGAAACAGGAATAGGAGGTGTAAAGGATGACAGGGACCTTTGATAAAGGAGGAGCTAGTAAAATACATGAGTGTAAATAGGTGCTGTCTACACTAGATGGCAGCAGTTCATTAATATCCTGAACAAGGAGCATTCAAATGTGTCGAGGTTTCTATGTAGTCAACATTTCAGTACATTTTACCATCCATTTACAGCATCCAAATTCAGCTTCTTTCCACACACTATGGCATTAACCACATCCAAACACAATCATTTCTTCTTCTTCATTTTCCACACCTGGAATGAGACAGTCACTGCACTGTACCACCTCTTCTCAATCAATGAATTTCATCAGCTTCTGCTGGAGCCTGAAGTTACCACTTTAAACACCTGCTGGAATTATTGGAGAGATTGAGTGACTGGATGGTCACCTGGCTACACATTATTAGCAAAGTGTGTCATGATGCTTGGCCCATCAACCCTACTTGACTTTGTGAGAAAGCCTTGCACCAAGGTTCTGTGTGGATTACAGAGGACTGAATTAACTCAACGTCAGAAACTCCTATCCTCCTAGGAGCGTCAATGAATCACTATTTCCAGGCCCAAGGAAAATTCCTCTCTGCTAACAACCTTGCATGCAGGTACTGGCAGGTAGCAGTGGAGGAGAGCTCAAGGCCCAAAGCTGCTTCTCATAAACTGTGGGCTATACCGGTTTATGGTTCTTCCATTCGGTTTAAGCAATGCACCAGCAGCTTTAGAGGCTTTTGAATACAATACTTGCTGGCCTCCTTTACTTGACCACATTGTCGTAGCTTCCCCATCCTTCAAGCAGCATTTGGAAGGCATAAACAAAGTTTGCCAGTTTGCTGGCTTGTCTTTTGAACTAATGCCAATTTTACCCGAGGAAGCTACTTTTTCTTGGCTACTGAATCAGGCTGGATGGCCTGCCCCTCCCAATCCTTACAAGGTGAGGGTTGAGATGGAGTTCAGAACCCCAAATGTGAACGAGGTTAGGTGGTCCTTTCACCTGGGATCACAACTGTCAAGCTGCCATGGATTTACTGAAGAAATGCTGTGAAAAGTATTGCCGTGGAAGAACTAATGACTGAGCCTGTGTAAGATTTCCTGATTTCTCATGGCAATTTTTTAAGAAATTTTGTAATGCCTGTGGCTGCTGGTCATCTGGGCTCTGGCTGCTGACCCATTGGATTAGGCATGTAAGGATGTTGCTGTTGCATGTATGTCGAGGCGCATTGCATAGGCAGAAAGCCGATTGCAATAGTATTTTCCTTTTATGTTCAAATCAAAAATAGAAGGAGTGTTTGCTCTGTTAATTACTGGCGGGAGGTTGGGGGGGGGGGGGCAGGCCAGCTGGGTAACGGCTTTAGACCATGACTATTCTATCACCATAGGGACTGTTTCACTTGATTGCAGAGCAGATCTCTGAGATGGTATCTTGATTTTTCTTGGGCCTAGACGTCTGAGTGTTTGCCAACTTGTACAGACGAGTCGCACAGATCCAACCCGCGTGGGGTCGTATGAAGCAATAACATCTTTGGCTACAGGTCTTTTGACTAGCTAGCAACTAGTGTGAAGCACATGAGCCATGGCTGAGCTTCGCACTTAGGCCTGACCCGCGCAGTTTTTGTACATTAGCTAGATTTTGAACAGCTCTACAACTTCGCTGACCATGAGTATGCTTTACTTTCATGGAAGGCACTGTTGCTTGGAACTATATAGAGCAGCTTCTGCCTAAGAGATGGCTTGATCTACCGACACTCCCTCAAAGTCCCTGAGCATGATGCTGCTATTGTATTTGCGGCTATGATCCTATCATGCTACTGACTGTGGGTTGAATACCATGGGACAACTTTAGTTATCACTGTCTGCCATCTGGGGGCAGCATTGTCTTATGTATATCTTCTATGAGGCGCTTTATGTGCTATTCTTACAACGTCATTATTGTTGCGTCAAGATAGTGGCATCTGTACATAAATAGATATGCCAGGTTTCTGTCAGGTAGTTTTAGTAGATTAGCGCTGCTGGCGGTCAATTGTGGTTGCCATTTCTAAAGCCTCCCTGAGTAGCCTTGGGAATATGTTTGATCTTTTCTGGGGTGCAGTTCGTGCTGCCATATGAGGCAATCACAACTCGTTTTTGGTGAATGTCCACTTCGCAATATATACCTGCGCTATACCGCTGGCATGATCTGTAGTGAGAGCTTCCCGGAAGTCCCTTTTTGAGGTATATTATAATCTACCCCTGTCTCGGGTCAGGTACTAGGCTCCTTATTGAACATTTGGGTGTCCCGTCCCACATCGTGTGGAGCCACCAACCTCCAGTACGTTTTCTTTGGTTGGGATCTGACACTCTTAGCATGTGCTATAGTGCCTTTAGGGGACGACATGCATATTATGGCCAGACTTGACATATCAACATGGGGTCCAGTGCATTGTTCAAGTTCCAAGCTCGAGATGATATGGCTTTTTGTGCTTTCTACTGTATCTATAGGGGGGCACGCATACAGACACCACTTTCACGAGCTAGATAGTCGATAATATAATCTTGTCGAGTATTTGGCTTCTCACTTTTTGAGGAACGTTACAAGGACTTTTTGCTCACCAGTGTTCATCCCTAGGGGGTCGGAAGCAGAATCGATATGCCCATAGAGTCCCCACTCACACTTCTAGGCCACAGAGCTAGGTCGCCAGCTGGCTGTGCGCGTTGTTTTACAGGTATCGGCTAGTAATGCAAAATAGGCTTCATATAATGTGTACTTTGTTTGGTGCATGCTTTGCACAACCTCTGCGTTCTTTCTTTTCTTTACTTGGCATATGGTGCCTTTCTCTTGACCTCTTCATTCGCCCAGGACACCACCGTGCCCGGATCAGGGTACAGTTTGGTATTACTCGGGACCTTTAGAGTGTTGCTCCAGGTTCCACCTTAATTTTGCCACTATTTGTACTGCACTAGCTGGCCGATTTTGCCCTCGTCAGTAATGATTTCCACTTGATAAGCAACAAATCAAACCCTTATAACTTTTCCACACGTACTATACTATCTGGCGACCAGGTACTTTCGACCATAATGGACCTGTTCGGTCTTAACCACTTTGTTGCCTCACTATCTGCCTGATGACGTCCACCCGTCTATGAGTTCTTCCCCAGTGCTTAAGTTGTATATTCTGCTCCAAGGCCGCCTTGTTTGCGACCTCTGGACGGGCCCTAGGATGCTTACGAGTTTCGTTAAGGTGGTTAAGGTCGTACAAACGCTATAACGGCATACACTGTAAAGGACGAGCAACCTGTAGATCTGAATTTTCTTTTTAGTTCAGCTCATTGCTTAACGTTATTTACCTGCGGTGGAGACTGGTTTTTCTAACAAAAGGTTCCTTTGCTGAGTTGCTTTTGATGTATACTTTATGTGGTCCTGTTTCTTAAACTACATGTTTCGATGTTATCTAAATAGTGGGCACTATTATTTTGGAGGACTTGGGCGGTCCTTTAGGGTGTAACTACTTTCATTTAGGTTCTATAATGAGGTTTAATCGTTTTGCTTTTAACCGTTATTCTTGCCTCCGTTAATCTCTTGATGTACTTTTTTCTGTTCTCCTAACTTGACATAGTATGGATCCGCCAGTTACTACTAGCTAGACCTTTTTCTGTTTCTGCTATTGGTCCTATTTGTTGTTCTCAATGAGTGATCAGAGGCTTATTTTTCAGACTAATACCTTACAAGATGTGGTGGTCTGATACTTGTTAGTTCTGCTTTGTCTCTGTATGCATGTTACATACACCGGGGGACATGGCCCCCTTTGGTCGTGCATTGGTTTGTAGTTGATTCCAGTGTGAAAATGGTAAGGTGTTCAAGTTATTGGTTATGTCTTTAAGAAAATAGTCTACTTGGGCCATTTGTAATGCTCATGTTCTGTGATTCTGTCCCAGACAGTGGAGAGAGGGGAGAGGGAAGTAACGGAAGACTAGAGTGGGCTGTAAGTATGACAAGCCTAGGCCAGGTCAATTAGTCCGTTACAGCTTATTGCTTTCTAATCCTTCGATGAAAGAACCAGAGAGCCTTGTGTATGTTCCACGCCTTCGATCACCTTAGTGTGCAGGACCCCACAACTGTGTCTGTGTTGTGCTCGCTCTTTGTGCTTTAGGTCGCTAACTTCTGCTTCTCCATGGTAACCTCTTGAAACTTCTCCTATCTCCCAGGCGTGCCGGCTAGTCTGTTTTGGGTTAGATTAGGACTTACGAACAGATGTTACTGGTGAATTGGGGGGGGGGTTTGTTTTTTTCCTTAAGTGTAAGTACGCCATCACAATGAATATAAAATGAAGCATTTAAGATGTGACTGAAGTGCAGACTTTCAATCTTGTATTTTCCAAATGATATAACAAATATCAATTAGAATTCTGTTTAGTTGAAATTACATGCCTTTTATTACAAAACATGGTTAAAACCGCAAGGGTTGGTGAAATCTTCACCCTAAGTATAACGTTTCTAACATGGATGGAGTTATATTCAGGAGTCTATCTCTAAATGACCACTTTAACAACTCTCTCAGCTCTTTATTGCCCACACAGCACGGTTGTTACGGGCTATTTAATCAGGGGAAACATACATTTATTTAACATAATCCGTGATACTTGGACCACGTTGATATCTTAGTGGATCATAATCTCATCGATTTGCCGCGTTCCGGTAGACCACTCACTTACCTGTAGATTAATGTTTCATGGGGTCATAGGATATAGCCTTTTCTAGAAAGCAACAGATTTCAGCAGTGTTAACTTTCACAACTGTTGCTGCCTTCACACTGTTATCTTTGACGCCTTCACTGGTGAAGAGATCCTCAGTTTAAGGTACCGAGCATTACTGATTATAGAAGAGTGGTAGAAATCTCTACAGAGTGAAAGAAGTTGATGTTTTATAATGGTGTGCAGTGCTCGGGAGCATATGGTTTAGTGAGTTAGCTACAGCAGCTCAGTGAATGTGACCATTTCCCCTGTTCCCAGTTCCAGCTATAACTCGACACCCTCTGCATGATCCTCCACTATGGCTGTCATAGTGTTAGGACATGAAGCTGCTGCTCCTGGGGCGAGTGTATACAGTATACCTCATGACTGATTCTTCTATTTTGTAGGTCCCATGACCAACACCTGGAACTCCAGAACGAGTCGTTACCCCTTTTCATTTGAATACAGACCATCATCGGGTATATACAAATTCATTCAAGCCTACCCCTTTGCGAGCCTAAACCGGAGGTGTTAGTCTCGTGCCTTCAATCTGCTCTTGCGGACCGTTCCCTTCTTCCCGACCCAACTCTATCTTCTTCACTGCTTGTACAACGTGGTTCCCATGGCGAGAGTGGCTATTACAACTGATCCTCTCTTCAAGAATAACCCTTAAACTTACACTTATATGCCGCTGATTGCAACTCTATTAAATTCGCTCATGTGATTATCAGGAAGTGATGATCTTCAGTTTGTCTGTTTTTGTTTCTTCGCTACAGTGCGTGAGTCATCATCCCAGACCAGGTGGAGGTCCGGGCCTTATCGTGTCAGAATGTTGGGATCACAGAGTAAACAGGAGCTCAGGAAAGAGAACACAACCTTGAAATAAAACACCAAATATCGATGCCTATTTGGGGGTTTCATGTAGTATCCTTTGTCAGTTTTCTTCACGTTTAAACTTTTAAGACTGAAATTAAATCCCCATAGTGTTTGTATAAATCAGTGGAAAATAAGAGTGGGATTTATAATATTTTGATCTTCCGTTGGCTCAGTATGTAGTATTCATGATTATCTGGTATAGCGCTTTCCCAGGGAGAACCAGAACCTTACTGAGTAACGTAGGAGGATCCTTCCTGCCATTCTTTCTCTTCTCGTGATCCACACTTCTGAACTTCAGGTTGGAAAGGTGTTTCCCCAACATTATCAAAAGCTCCAGCTGATGTCTTCTTCACTGATGGATATGTCTGATGTTTTTCAAACTCGTGAAAATTGTATAACATCATTTCAAAATGTCTTGATGTTGCTGTGTTGCAAGGATTTTATCAGTGTGTTGAAATTACATTGTATTTCCATCATGAAATTATTTTAAGACCATTGGAATATGGTTTTTCACTTTCTTATATATAACTGGTGGCTAATCGAAGATACCTCAACCACTACACGCAGTGTAACACGTTTATAGATAAACTGGCTAAAGCATGGAGACATTAAACTTACTGTTTCACTGTAGACGTCAAGTTCTAAATGGAAACAAAGAGAGAAAATACATTTTAGTGGTATTTGTGTGAAATTCTTTATTATTATCATTTTCATTCAGTTATTTGTTTATATGTGTGTGTGAGAGATATCAGTGTTAATATACCTTTAAGATACAGAACGTCCCTCAATTTTGGAAACTGCGAACAATCATAGCTCCCATCCCAGGGTCCTTTCCTCTGTTTTCTGATCGTCCGCTCTGACGAAGAGGATGATATTTTTCCCATCTATCGTCACGTCAACAATCTTCCTCCTCAGCCATCCGTGACTCTTCGTGCTGCCTTCCTTATCAGGTCGCTCCTTTCAGTGCAACAGCTTATCTGCTTTTGGGCTCGGCTTCTCTCTCTCTCCTTAGAAACTGGTGAAAGCTGTCGTATCCAAACCATCTCTCCGTGTATTCTGCCTCTCTGTCGTGCTGGGTCCTTCGTATCTGGGAATGGTGAAGACGATAGGAAAACACAAAACTTCTGGACCGTATGTTCTACCAGAGCATTATACCACCTACAGGATAGTGTAGCCTCATCAGAAACATGACCTGAACAACATGCGCGCCAGCAGTTTCAAGACTGATGTCTACCACAACTCGTGTAAGTGGGCTTGCTGTTCCCGTTGGATCCATTAAGTCTCCGTTGTTTAGGCATTCCTCTAAAAATGAGTACTTTCATAGGTTCTTTTCTGTCTTGTGAGGAGCTGCTTTCCAGAGCAGTCCTGAGTTTATCCTGGAAATAGACAGTTTCAGTGAGAGTTTTGGTTCAGTGCCATAGATAATGCACATGCTGATCTATCAGAATTGAAGTGAATTAGTAAATTTACATCTGTTGTATTATTTCCTATAAATGTTTATGATTCACAATCTTCTGTACTTGGTCTGGTCACTTTTGTGCCTAATAAAAGGACCAACACCCCACTGTGACAGAATTTTGCCTCTCTTAGACGGCATACATAGACAGGTTTACATCTGGTTCCTCTACTGAGACTGAGAAAGAGGAATTGTTGGTTCCAGTTGTTATGTCTTATTTTTTAGTGCATATTAAAAGACTATCGACAATGCACCTCACTCCATATCCTTAAGTGTCAGTGCACAAAACGTCCTTTTCAGCGAACTGGACCAGAACTTGTGGTTTTTTGTGGTTTCCCTTGAGTCGTGCACAGGGAGACACAATTATAATGTCTGTACGTTGGGTAGACCACAACACAACGAGCGCTGCCTTATGCATCCAGAGCAGTGACAGGCTTGAGTTCCTCATTGTTGCACCAGTAACCTGTGGCAGAGTCAAGTGCTCAGACTCCGACTGTATAGTTTTATTCTGAATCCTAACACCATCCCGAAAGTAGCCTCACACAGGTCTTCTGTGTGGAGGGTTGTCTCAGGCAGGATCAGCTTCAGAGGATCCTTTTTTTACCAATGCTGGACAATTTACTCATGAGAGTGATCAGTGGTCCTCGTAGGGAGGTGTAGTTCTTCTGCTGTCAGGGCAGGATTTACAACAAGGCACTGGTGTTAGTCTCACGACGAGCGAGACAACCGGATACCCTGAGACTTCAAAAAGAAGCAGCAGGCCTCCAGAAAACTGACAGCTCGGGATCTCCTGTTTCCGAATTAGGGTTTTCCGTATCAGCCATTCTCCCTTCCAAGACTCGCTTCTTAGGCCATCCTGTCATATGCTCTCCACCGTCGGGCTCAGGGGGTTGCTGGACACCGGGGGGGGGGGGGGGGAGGGGGGGGCACTCTCCTTCTTTGGGCCTTTTATTCAGGACCGTCTGTACATCGACTGCAGTGTCGTAGTCAGCGAACATTACTGAGAATCAAGCCCCGCACGGTTAAAAGACTTCGTTTGGAGTCTACTGAGTTGACATTATGACTAATACGCAGAATCTTGAACATGGAATGAAGTTCAACACAAGCCGTGAGCAGTATTTAATCCTATTCACCTTGGATTCCTCCTCTCAATTTCCATAAGTAGAAAAGGAAGGTAGGAGTCTCAATGTGGTAAAAAGGAGGTAGTCATCACGGTCGAGATACCGTAATGGTGTGGCGCTCTTGCTACACCGTGGGAGGTAGTGATGGCACGGTGTCATAGTGATGTGGATTGTGCCTTTCTAAGCTCCTAAAAGCCCATTTTAAATAACTAAGTCAGGATATAGATAATTATGAATATTCCAGTCAAATCGATTAGAGGACGTACGAATCCTCAGGTATATCTACAACTCACACTATGGGGAGGGGGGGGCAGGGGGGGGGGGTGAAGAGCTAGAAAGGTCCGATGCGTCTTTATGTAAGGTTCAGTAAGGGTGAAATAAAAAGGATCAGAAAGATTATCCAAAAAAAGAGGAGGAGGAAACTGAGAGGAAAGATCATAACATCAGAAATCACAGCTGATATTGATATTATATTGATAGCAGTGTTATATAGGAGAACTTTAGGACCTGACTGCAGCTTCATTATAGTATATATATATATATAGTTTACTTATTCAATTATGATTAATATACATGTGATGGTAACTCACTAACAGTAAGGTACTGCAGTATCGCTACAGATGTTTGTGTTGTACAGTACCAGCTACAAACAGTAAAGAAACTCTAGCTGACCAAACAGACCGGGGGAGCATGTAGCTATTATCCAGGATCCCCTGCTGTCAGGCTTACTAAGCTAATGATTTTATAATGAGTGAGTTTATAATTAACATTAATAATATTCACTGAACAAACTGACTCACCTGTATCTGTATAACAGCCAGTTCTGAAGATGCTGCTGTACCGGCAGTGAAATACTTTGCCCCCTTGCGGCTGAAGCTGGTATGGCATGTTGATTGTTAGTAATCAGTTATACTGCTGGAGGGGTTAAAGGAAAAAAGCTGCCCCCTGCTGTTGACAGCTGGTATAACGTGCTAAATTAGGCAGTATTTTATGCCCCCTCAATAATGAAAAAGCAATGAAGTTTTAATTAGTTTATTTTTTGCTGTTTTTTTTATGTAAAGTAGCACTTTTAAAATTCTTAACTTTGAAATTCTTGTCCTTCAGGGCTTTTGAAGAACCCAAAGAGCATAAAATGCTTCAAAAGCTGTGATCAGATGTTTGTAGGGCAGCGTTAATCAAAGTACAGTGTGTTTTTTCTGCTCTGTCTGTTCTCTGTTGTGCTTTTATTCCACATGTAGTTTCCATCAGCAAAAAAAAAAAAAACGATGTTAACAAACCATAAATATGTGTAATCACCTCTAAGCAACAGTATGGACTTCACACACAGCTTTTCCAGAATTAATGGACAAATACCCCAGACCAAACTGCTGGCCAGAATAAACAGGTTAACTAAACTTTTACCAGAGCCTGATTACCACCAAGCCAAGACACTTCTTTCTCCTGGTGTGCTGTCTGTAAACAAAGGATCTGAAAAAGTTTGATTGAATGTGGGCATTGAGCAGCTCCGGCGAAGCTAAAACGGGAGGGTACTTCATTATCTGAACTGTTTCAGGGGATGATTCTTCATGGTTCTGTCATGTCATACATGACTGAACTGCTTTCCTCTACAGATCTGCAGTCGGTCCATAAGTATTTGGACAACGAAATTTTGGCATATCACATTATGAATTACCATGTTAATGAATTACTGCCTACATGCTTGAGTTAGCATCTACTGAATCATCCTACTCTAAGTGATTAACTGGTGGCAGATTTTACCAAACAAGATAGACTTTTCAGATTTACTAAGTAGTAAATGATTTAAGCATGGTTAGACAATCTGCTGTCTCATATATATGTGCGTGTGTGTGTTGTCTTATCTGTTTATGTCTGCTTGGTATCAATAGGCCTGAGAATGAGACTGTTTTCCATGTAAACACCACTGGTTACAGTGTCTGCTTTCTAGGGGGATGTACCTACACACACAGAGTGTCTTTTTAGAATGACTCCGATAGTGTCTCATACTGTAATGGCTTTAATGAAGCAAAACAATAGACCTGATTGTGATCTCGGCCAGATACAATTACTGTATGTACAAACATATTTATGTTATTTCTTGGTTATAAAATAGAGTTGTTTTTGGAGAGAACAACTGTCATGTCAAAGAAACAATGTAATATTGACAGATGTTTAGAAATAATGTTTTTTACTGAGGCCATTATTATTAGAGGGTTGATGGTGAACGCATGGTGGGAAAATGGTGGGTAAAGTAATGTTACCCCAAGAAGGTATATAAAAAATGTAGCTGTTGCTAGATAAACTCAGTGTTAACACTTGTTTTGATAGATCCACTGGGATCAATTGTTGGTGAGCTAATATAGCTAGTGTTAGCACACACTGGCCAAAACTGACCCTTTGTGGACCTCCTTGATGAACACAATTGGTTGTAGTGGGCGTTTCTTGCTATGAACCCAAATCAAGTTATGGTTATAAACTGTTAATTTGTGCTGCCTAGCTAAGGCGAGGAGAGCTAGCCTAAGCTCCACCATAGATACATTTCTAATGATGCAGTGATGTCAGGACTGTCTCTATGAGACTTTAAACCAGCACTTTAAACCAGCACTATATTACTTTTATTTAGTTAGGATGTAATGGTACATACATTATGTGGCACTACCTATATGCTAGGTGCCAGACCACACCACCCCTTGGTTTAGGCCTGGAGCAAAGGGGAGCTCAGTGTATTATAATAATAATCTCACAGACACAAGTCTAAGAAAATACAGTATATGATTTTTATTATATGTTCTGAAGTTGATTAAAAGAAAGGGGGCAGCACCAGTTTGGTAAAACAAAAAAAAGGAAAATAAAATAGCTATAAAACTATGCCACTGGACACACACGTTGCTGGAGTTGGGAGGCCAGCTAGATGTATTCTCGATACCACATGTGAATAAATTCTAGATAAAAACAGAAATACACTCAGCAATACACAGCAGTCTCTCACACTATATGGCATTTCAACTTCTACCACACTAGAGAAGACCGTACACCAATACACCCATGCATCTGCTGGTACCCCAACTCCACAATTGTCAAAAATTGTAAAATAGTAACTGCTACCAGGGCCCAAGGCATAACAGCTGTGTCTGACCTCTGCGTCAACCCGGTCAACTTCCAGTAAAAACAGCCCAATCCTCCTAACGCTTCCACTGCTGTGCTAGCTTCTCCAACTGTGTCTGTATTAGTGCCAGATCCACAGGACCTCTAGTTAACTGCTTGCACAAATTTCGCTTACTACCAGGTCCCAATGGCAAAACCTATACAAGGCTACAAACATTTAACATATACATGTACTGACATATTCTTATGATCATAACTCATACACTCACTACCTGTAGAAATGTTCATTCTAAGCAGTGTTAACTTTAACTGTGCTGCTCCACTGTTACTGACGTCTTCACTGGTAAGATCCTCAGAGGATGGACAGACTCATTCCAGAAATATGGTAGAACTCTCTCAGTGAAAGAGTGTTTTATGATGTACAGGGGTTTGTTAGTTAGAGGATCAGTGAATGTGACTTTCCCCCTGTTCCAGTCCAGCTGAACTCTGACCCTCCGCAGCTTCTCTGTAGGTCTGACATTGCGATCTGGCCACCCTGTGCAGTACATAATGAATTTATAACCTATTTTACTGTAGCCCATCCTTAACAATGAAACCCACATAGACTCTCCTTTCCTTGATACAGACTCTGTTATCACACCCAGTGACCAATTATCACTGTCTCCAACCTGAACGTCCCAGCAGTGAGTCCCTGAGTTAAAACCCTCAGAACCCAGAACAGATGCATAAAAATCAAATCTCTCTGGATTATCAGGAAGTGATGATCTCTGTTCTCTGTATACTACAGTAGTGAGATCATCAGACAGGTAGAGGTGTGAGTGTGCAGTGTTGGGGTCCAGAGTAACAGGAGCTGAGGAGAGAGAACACAATGTAACATCATGTTGGTGTGTTCATGTAGTCTTTGCAGTTTCTTCCCTTTACTTAACATTAAGTCTAGTGTTGGTCTAAATCAGCCAATTACGGTAATCAGCCTTCAGGACTAGATGAAGATGTCTGACTC
The DNA here is from genome assembly GCA_024036415.1 of Prochilodus magdalenae. Taxonomy (NCBI): domain Eukaryota; kingdom Metazoa; phylum Chordata; class Actinopteri; order Characiformes; family Prochilodontidae; genus Prochilodus; species Prochilodus magdalenae. The sequence continues at coordinate 101,544 of JAMWET010003872.1, read as the reverse complement.
TAACTCTCTAAACATTCTGGTGTTTTAATGACGGTTAGATCTTCAGTTCTCCAGAACTAGATAATATCTAATAGAGCTTTTAGGAGGAACCGGACTTACTGTAGTGGAGAACCTCCTGCATCTTCTCCCACACTCTGAACTTCAGGTTGGAAAGGTGTTTCCCCACATTGATCAGAGCTCCTGATGGCTTCTCTGGATACGTTGGTCTGTGAACTCTGTTGAACTGTTGAACTCTAAAAATGCAAGAAATATATAACATTCCTTCTTCATAGAAAAATAGCTGCGCCCAAAAGGACTCAACTTGAGGGAATGAACTTGGTAGGTAGGTTTGACATCGAGAGACATGCGAATGATTCAAGTTTCACACCCATCACAGGGCTCCTGGAAGTGGGATGGTCTTAGCAGCATATTGCATGACATACAGGTTGTGTGGATACGACCATAGCACTATGTATGTGTGTAGCCTGTCAGGCAGAAGGTGCAAGTAGAAACCAGCGGAAAGGGCAAGCTGTGAAGCACGGCCAAATTGCGAATATAGGGAGCACACATAGAACACCAAACAGTCAGTTTGGATGTGGGCCTCTCTCTCTGACTTGCACTGTGTTGGATTTAAAGCCTAGCTGTGAGTGCTGGTGATTGAGGAGCACTTTCAGTAGTGTTAAGCATCTTATTCTTTATATGCTTTTCTTATTTTTATCTCAAGCTATAAGAGCTGTATTCACTACTGTCACTTACGAACTGTGGTGGCTTGGGAATAGGTGGTGTACTCATGCATAGTAATGGTGTGCGGTGAACTGTGGATTATTGCTTTTTATTATTATTGGGTCATACCACATACTATGAATGTAAACATTACCGAGGTTGTGGAGTTCACCATGTTTGTCATGTGGTATACAGAGAGTTTCCACCATTGTGTAAAATCCCAAGGGGAAGGTCCTACTTTATTGCCTCGGTTGTTTAGTAAGAGCTCAGAAAAGCTACAATGTTATAAATCAGATTTTATACTTTTATGAATATTTGTGTTTTTTTCTAGTAAATGTTATATGGTTTCTCAGCTGTGTCTCATCCACTATCATGTATTGAACCTGTGTTTGGAAAGCGGCCACATGTGTATCTCAATTAAATTGATCATATCAGTCTAAATTTGTCATCATTTACTGTTCATGGTAGCCTTTATCTTCTTTTCCAACAACCCTGCAATCCCACCCTTCCTTCTGGGTGGAGCTGGATGAGTATACCCGTGTAATACTGTGTACAGTTTGCAGGTTATTTAATTGAACTTGATGTTGAATGTAATGTCTTTCCCTGATTCTGCTGTTAAACATACTGATTATTAAAAGGGTATAATAGTCACTGAAATTATTTCTGATAAAATGGTTTAACATGAAGAAGTTAAACTTACCGTTTTACTGTAGACTTAAAGTTCTAAAAGGAGAAACATGGAGAGAGGGCACATGGATAGAATTTAATCCAGTTGTCTGTGATTTTGCATGTAAACAGACCTTTTTAATGAAAAAAGGTCTGAGAGAAATAGAAACAACTCTCACCTCTAAGAACAGAACATCCTCAGCCTCCATCTCCTTCTCTATGTTTCTGATTGTGTCTGAAAGAGATGATATTTCTACATTCAGCTCCTCAATCTTCCTCCTCATCATCTGACTCTTCTGCTCCTCCTCCTCCTTCAGTGCAGCTATCCTTGCTGCTTCTTCATCTCTTAGAAACTGGTGAAGCTTCTCAAACTCCTCCTGTATCTGCCTTTCTGTGTGCTGGGCCTGCGTCTGGAATGAGAGACGATTAGGAAACACAAACTCTAACAGATGTTCTACAAGCATTTACCACCTACAGGATAAGTGGACCCTCATCAGAAACATGACCTGAACAACATGCTCCACAGTTCAAGATGATGTCTCACCTTAATGTGGGCTGCTGTTCGCTCATAGTCTTGTTTAGCTTCCTCTAAGACTTTCAGGTTCTTCTGTAGAGGCTCCAGAGCAGTCCTGAGTTTATCCTGGAATCGTACAGCAGCTTGTCTGAGAGTATTCAAGGATTCAAGGAGACTTTGTCATTCACATCACATGTGGTACATGGGGTGGAACGAAATTGTGGTACCCAAGGACCCAGTTTTACCCAGACAGCAGTACTTAAATAAATAAAATAAACATAAATATATAAAAATATATGTAAAAATAAAATAAGCAGGAATGGAGAAGGTAGCAGCAGAGTGTAATAAAGTGACTAGTGTTGCTAAAGTGTCTGTGCAGTGGTTCCACTAAGTGGCGTTTAAAAGTCTTACAGCTTCCGGAATGAAGCTGTTCCTCAGTCTGTTCGTTCTACACTTAATGCTCCGCAGCCTCCTGCCTGAGGGGAGCGGGACAAACAGTGAGTGTGCTGGGTGAGTGGGGTCCCTCATGATGCAGGTAGCCCTCTTCCTGCATCTGGAGGTGTAGATGTCCGTGGTGGTGGGGAGGCTGACTCCGACAGACCTCTGTGCAGCCTTCACCACCCTCTGCAGAGCTTTCCTGTCTGCAGCAGAGCAGCTTCCGTGCCACACGTTGATGCTGGAGCATAGGACGCTCTCCACCACACATCTGTAGAAGGAGGTGAGGACCGAGCTCCTGAGCCCAGCTCGCCTCAACCGCCTGAGGAAGTAGAGCCGCTGGTGTGCCTTCCTGACCAGGCTGGAAGTGTTGTTGCTCCAGGTGAGGTTGTTGCTCAGGTGAACACCCAAGTACCTGTAGCTGGAGACCACTTCCACCGCAGACCCTCCGACATGCAGGGGGAGGTGGGCATGTCTGCCCCTTCTGAAGTCCACAATCATCTCCTTCGTCTTGTTTATGTTGATGCAGAGGTTGTTCTTTCTGCACCAACCCTCCAGGTGTTCTACCTCCTGCCTGTAGCCGGACTCGTCACTGTTTGTGATGCATCCGACCACTGCCGTGTCATCCGCAAACTTCACAATATGACAGCCTGGGTGGATGGGTGAGCAGTCATATGTGAGCAGCGTGAACAAGAGGGGGCTCAACACACAGCCCTGAGGGGAGCCAGTGCTGAGGATTGTGGTGGAGGAGGAGAGGTTGTGGATCCTCACAGACTGCGGCCTGTTGGTCAGGAAGTCCAGGACCCAGTTGCAGAGAGAAGAGCGCAGACCAAGTGAGGAGAGCTTATCTGTCAGTGTCTGGGGTATCATGGTGTTGAAGGCGGATGTGAAGTCCACAAAGAGCATACGGACATAAGAGTCCTTCTGCTCCAGGTGGGTGAGGGCAGTGTGGACCACAGAGGAAATGGCATCATCTGTGGATCGGTTCCTCCTGTAGGCGTACTGGTGTGGGTCTACTCGTCCGGGTATGTTATCCGGACCAGCACTTTTCCGGGGGTTGATCCTCCTGAGGGTCCTCCTTACCTCTGCTGGTGTCACACTGAGGGGTACTTCTCCAGGTGTAGGGGTGAGTCTTATGCTGGGCGGGGTGTCAGGGTCCTCAAAGCGGGCATAGAATTTGTTGAGAGCCTCGGGCAGGGAGGGGTCTTTGGAACATTGTGCATCTCTGGTTTTATAGTCTGTGATGCACTTAATTCCCCTCCACATGCTCCTAGGATCCTGGGAGGAGAAGTGTCCCTGGATTTTCAGAGCATATGCAGCTTTGGCCCTCCTAACACCTGCGGTCAGCTCTCTTCTAGCCCTCCTGAGTTCCTGGGAGTCGCCGGACCTGAAGGCAGCATCCCTGGCTTTCAGTAGAGAACGCACCTCTCCATTCAGCCAGGGTTTCTGTTTCGGGTAGCAGGTCACTGTCTTTGTGGTGGTGACATCCTCCACACACTTGCTGATGTACCCGAGGACAGCAGATGTGTAATCCTCCAGATCCAGCTCCCCCTCACTCTCAGCAGCCTCCCTAAAGACATGCCAGTCTGTGCAGCCGAAACAGTCCTGCAGCACAGCGTCTGCGTCACTGGGCCACACAGTAATGGTCTTCTGTGTGGGTCTGGAGCGTCGCAGCGGGGGGTGGTATGCAGTGACCAGCATAATGGAGATGTGGTCGGAGAGCCCGAGGTGGGGGTGGGGGACGGCTCTGTACGCGTCTCTAACGTTGGTGTAAACACGGTCGAGTGTGTTGTTTCCCCGTGTTGGAATGTCTATGTGCTGGTAAAACCTCGGCAAAATGTTAGTCAGGTTCACGTGGTCAAAATCCCCCGCCACCACGTAAAACGCCTCTGGATGCTTGTTCTGAAGCGAGCTGATGTTGTCATGTAGCTCCTTCAGTGCGTTGTTAGCATTAGCATCCGGTGCTATGTAAACGGCAATGACGAACACAGCTGTAAACTCACGAGGCAGATAGTGTGGCCGACACTTCACGGTCAGCTGTTCTGTTGCCTCGGAGCATAGGGCGTTTACCACCACACAGTTTGTGCACCAACCTTTGTTTATGTAGACGCATAAGCCGCCCCCTCGTGCTTTTCCGGACAGCTGGTTGCGGTCCGCTCTCCACAGAAACACTCATCCTCAGCCGCAGAAGGTCCAGCTTGTTGTCCAAAGAGCGAACATTGGACAGGAAGAGAGATGGAATCTCTCTGTCCTTAATCTTAAAAAGTTCGGTTCGGCTGTAACTCACAGGCTTAAGGCGCGTGAAGTCGCTATCAGAACCGACGTAAAAGTAAGCTTGGCTCTGAAAACTACTGGGTTTTGCGCTTTTGGGCAGAGCTGTGAGAATCTTAAAAAGTTCGGTTCGCTGCACAGGCTTAAGGAAGCGCGTGAAGTCCGCGCGCGGCCTATCTTGCTGGGAGCTTTATGCTGCTTTATCACCGCGCGCTTGCTTTTAGCATATTCTCCATATGTTTATAGTAGTTCAGCTATATGAATGTGCTGGTGACCCCACAGAGTACAGCTGATGTTTAAAGAATGGTTGATTGTCTGTATTAGCTCTGTTCTTCGACTTCAGATAGAGATGTAGGTTCATATTGTTGTTTATTTTATTTCTGATTTTATCGTCAACACATCAACAAAACTCAGTTATTCTGATTTGAATATGTTAATGAGTCTCGTATTGATTATTTGTTTTAAATGCTAAATGGCCCACCAGCTGAGAAGTTAACCTGTCTAACACCCATAACAGGAAAAACTGGTACTCACACACAAGGATAGTCACAGACTTCTCTGTTAAGAAACACGAGTAGTACACAATGTTTCCTACCTTAAATTCAGACACAGCTTCATCGGTTGGACAGAATTTATGATTTTTGTGGTTCCTTGATGTCTGGCACACCACACACACAGGCTGCTGATCATCCAGACAGAAGAGTTTGAGTTTCTCATTGTACAGATCGCCGAGCACCTCAGACCCTGCGGAAGATCTCTGACTCCTGCTCTCTAGAAAAGCCTCACACAGGTTCTTCAGAGCAAGGTTACGAGGAGGATCATCTTTTGAGGATCTTCTTCTACAAATTGGGCATTCTTGAGTTCCCTTAGTGTTCCAGAACTTCTGTAGACATGATTTACACACACTGTGGCTACACGACAGTAGAACAGGATCCCTGAAGATCTCACAACACACAGGACATGAAAGATCTTCTTCTGGAAGAGGGTTTCTAGCAGCCATTCCCTCCAACTGCTGCTGTGCTGTTCCTCTGTAACGGCTCCTTCAGTCCAGCCTTCACTTCCTCTTTCTGGACGTCTGTAATGATCAGAGCAGCCCAGTAGAGAATCAGCCACCGTAGCTCTTTATCCCACTGAGTGAGTTTAGCTCCTTTCAGAAATCACACATCAAGAAACACACACATACAGTCCCTGTTTAAAAGTTTCTCACTGGAGTCTCTGAGTGAAGTGAACACAGAATGAAGAAAGATCAGAGAGACAGTCACCACCTTCAACAGGAAGAGGAGGTGTAGAGGAGGAGAAACTTTGAAAAAGGAGGAGTCAGACAGATGTACTGTGTGCTTTCTACACTAGATGGCAGCAGTTTGTGGATTATACTTGGCATTTAATGCCATTATCCCTCATAGACCGATGTGTATACTGACGGACCTGGGTCTGCCTCACTCCACATGTTTATGGATCAAGGACTTCCTGTCGGGATGCAGACAGAGGGTCAGAGCCCAGACCTCCACATCTGTTAGCCTCAGTACAGGCTCCCGTTAGGGCTGTGTGATCAGCTCCCTACTGCCGCTGCCCACTCCAGCAACACCATCATTAAATTTGCAGATGACACCACTATAGTACGGCTCATCTCAGGAAGTGAAGAGTTAGCCTAACTGGAAGAGGTGGAACATTGTCACTGTGGTGCAGGGACAGCAGTCTGCTCCTGAATACATCAAAGACAAAGGAGCTGGTCCTTGTTTTTAAAAAGGCAAAAACGGACATTCAACCAATAATGACAATTGGGGACTGTGTAGAGAGGGTCACAGACTTCCACTGTCTGGGTGTTCAAACTGTGGGGCATGAACACCACAGTACTGATAAAGAAGGCACAACAGCAATCCCACAGCTGTATGAGCCTTAAACACGTCATAACTCCTAACTGCAAATCACACTCATTATACACATAAGTGGAATAATGCAATCCTATGAATAAGTAAATGTTTATGCTAGGGACATAACTGTAATATTTGACAAGCGCAATTTTTATGAAAATCTGTGCGTGTCTTTTTAGTATACAGATAGAACTGTGTAAATTGTTAAAACCCCTAATTTTATTTTTACAACTTTCATTGCTCTTTTAACTTTATTGCTGTTTGCACTTTGTGTATTGCACCTAATGTTCATTGTATAATGACAATAAAAATATTCTATTCTATTCTATTCTATTCTATTCTATGACAGAGAATAGGCCCAATTTAATTTTCATTTTGGTTTATTTCTTATTCTCATTTTTCAATAAGGCATGTTTCGTTTACCCACACAATTGTGTGTGTGTGTCTTTGAGCCCCGTCTCCAAGTCAGCGTGTCCACTCCGCCGCCCAGTGGCCGGGCCACTTCACAACTGAATTTATTTTGAGAAACATTTTCATATAAACAAAATCATGAACCATTTGTAATTAGTAGTGTTTAATTCTCTTTGTAAAGATTAAACAGAACTGTATGTACATTGCCTGAATTAATACAAATAATAATAATTAAACTAATTAAATTAAAATTTATTACCTTACATTTCATTGTTAACAAGCAAATCAAACCACGACAGACCAGTGACCACATCCCAGCCTCATTATATCTCTCATAAACTCATTTTCAAAATAATAACTGCACACAGAAGGGAATGTGGGATTGCAGTGCTGTCGGTAAGGAAGATAAAGTCTAACTGAAATAATAACTGGTGATAAATTTAGACTGATATGATCAATATTTATTGAGCTACACATACAGAAGTAGCATCTCTCAGTATACCGTCAGACCGCCATGTTTGCTAATGCAATTTAAAGTCATCACATTTCACACCTGACTCTAAAGAGAATAAAGAGAAGAGCAGTTCCACTTTTACTAGCCCGACAGCAACCTGTAAGTAGCAACCATGCTGCATGATTCTATCCACTGTTTACTGGCATTTGCCACACAAAGCTTCACCTGGCCATTTTTAACCCCAACCAAAGCCACCTAATTTCTTTGTAGACATTAAAAAATAACTTAATGCTGAAAATGAGTTCTGCTTATTAATGCTTATTTAAGGTGGAACAGAACATTTGATTAAGAAGATAGTGAACAGGAAGTCAACTTCAACCTTGTTTTTGTGCAGTCTGCTGAGGCTTTTAAGGTAGAACAGAACATTGGATTAAGAAGTTGCCAAATAGGAAGACAATTTCAGGCTTGTTGAAAGATGACCATAAACCATGTCCACTGAGAGTTCATAGCAAGCTCCCCTTCAAAGACTGGAGTGGCACATTTCTGCATGTATAGTGCTCCTTTGCTGTTGCTCCATCATTGCTGTTTCTTCTGGACTGAAACGTGAGCTGGCGCGCATTTTGGGTGGTGCACATTTTTGGGGGTGTAAATATATATATTAATAAAAGTTACGTAACAGATTAGGATTTTGGAATCTGCCTGTTTTACCATCCTCATGTGTGAATGCAGGATTTGTGTTTGAAGGAGGAGCAACAGTGCTTGAGGCTGTATTTCAGTTCTATCTACTGAACTCTCCTTATTTAATTATAGCAATTTTCCATTTTCCTTTAAGGTTTCAGGCTTAAATGCTGAATAAGATTTTTTGCATTATTTTATTTACACCTAACACGCATTTTCATGTTCCAGCTGTTAGTTATTTTCATGTGGTGTTCAGTTAAGGCAAAGCTAGCTAACCTTAGCTCCACCTAGCTAGCTACCTCTGTTTTATTTCCACACAGACGTGTTAGGATGTAATGGTACATACATTATTTAACATATACATGTACTGACATATTCTTATGATCATAACTCATACACTCACTACCTGTAGAAATGTTCATTCTAAGAAGTGTTAACTTTAACTGTGCTGCTCCACTGTTACTGACGTCTTCACTGGTAAGATCCTCAGAGGACGAGCAGAAACATTAAAGAAGAGTGGTAAAACTCTCTCAGTGAAAGAGTGTGTTATGGTGTACAGGTGTGTATTAGTTAGTGGATCAGTGAATAGGATTTCCCCCCTGTCCCAGTCCAGTTGTACTCTGACCCTCTGCAGTTTCACTATAGGAGTGATGTAGTGTTCTGTCTGTCCTGGACAGAATATACAGTATTGATTTATGGTTTTACTGTAGTTTAACCTCCACACTGAACCCCAGAAAGACTCTCCTTTCCTTGACACAGACTCTGTTGTCACACCCAGTGACCAATTTTCACTGTCTCCAACCTGGACGTCCCAGCAGTGAGTCCCTGAGTTAAAACCCTCAGAGCCCAGAACACACCACCGCTTATCAAATCTCTCTGGATTATCAGGAAGTGATGATCTCTGGTTTCTGTTTTCTACAGCAGTGAGATCATCAGACAGGTGGAGGTGTGGGTATGCAGTGTTGGGGTCCAGAGTAACAGGAGCTGAGGAGAGAGAACACAATGTAGCATCATGTTGGTGTGTTCATAGTTTGATCTGATCCATAGACATTCCTCTGTGATTTAGACTGGTCTGCAGTCAGGATGACCTTCAGGACTAGATGAAGATGTCTGACTCTAACTCTCTAAACATTCTGGTGTTATAATGACGGTTAGATCTTCAGTTCTCCAGAACTAGATAATATCTGATAGAGCTTTTAGGAGGAACCGAACTTACTGTAGTGGAGAACCTCCTGCATCTTCTCCCACACTCTGAACTTCAGGTTGGAAAGGTGTTTCCCAACACTGATCAGAGCTCCTGATGCCTTCTGTGGCATGTGTGGAACTCTGAAAATGCAGAGTGTATATTAAAACAGTGTAATACTGTGTACAGTTTGCAGGCTATTTCATTTATCTGAATGTTAAATCTAAAATCTTTCCAATAATTAAATATAAATATACAGAATATTAAAATTTTAAAGGTCATAGGATATTAAGGTAAAATGACTCAACAAAATTAACTTACTCTTTCATTTTAGATTTCAAGCACTGAGTGAGAACAAAGAGAAGACAACATTATACATAACATTTAAACCATATTTTAGTGATATTGCACATAAAAGAAGCTTTTTGAGTGAAATAAAATCATTAAAGCTTCTTTATTTGAAGATCATCTTTAATACCAACTTCATTTATACTACACTTTAGAATAGTGATTTAATTCTTACATGTAGGGTGAGAATGTCCTCAACTTCCATCTCCTTCTCTATGTTTCTGATTGTGTCTGAAAGAGATGATATGTCTACATTCAGCTCCTCAATCTTCCTCCTCATCATCTGACTCTTCTGCTCCTCCTCCTCCTTCAGTGCAGCTATCCTTGCTGCTTCTTCATCTCTTAGAAACTGGTGAAGCTTCTCAAACTCCTCCTGTATCTGCCTCTCTGTGTGCTGGGCCTGCGTCTGGAATGAGAGATGATTAGGAAACACAAACTCTAACAGATGTTCTACAAGCATTTACCACCTACAGGATAAGTGGACCCTCATCAGAAACACGACCTGAACAACATGCTCCACAGTTCAAGATGATGTCTCACCTTAATGTGGGCTGCTGTTTGCTCATAGTCTTGTTTAGCTTCCTCTAAGACTTTCAGGTTCTTCTGTAGAGGCTCCAGAGCAGTCTTGAGTGTTTCCTGTAATTAACCAGTCACAGTTTAGAGTGTTTGAGTGGACTGGTATAATTCATTGTTTTATTAAAAACTTGTCAATGATAAAGCAGGGGCATTACCAATAGAGGAAAAAAGCACAAGGAGTGTGGAAAAAGTGTGGGATGCCAAAAACAAAGTAGAGATGGATACACTGAATATCGAAATATAATGCATGTTTGCCGCAAGTTCAACATCTACAGCATCTGACTGAAGGAAGAGAGGTGGCTGCACTTTCAGACAGAGAAGAGGAGTGACAGGGAAACAGAAAGAGAGAAGCAAGAGGAGATTCTTTTAAAGGGACCTGGTGAGCAGAAGCAGGGGGAGACAAATACTCTGCTAGCACAAGACAATTACAAAGTACAAATTAGTAGGAACAGGAGAAGTCTATTTTGGAGGGACTGTGTAAGCAGTAGCAGGGAGAAACTGTTGCAGAGAGACAGAGTGGGCAGGAACAGAAAGTGACTAGTGTAGATGGACAGAGTGAGAAAGGGCAGGAGGAGATTATTGAAGAAGGACAGTGTGAGCTGGAACCCAAGGAAACTAGTGCAGAGGAACAGAGTTAGTAGGAGAAGGAGGAAACTAGTGTAGTGTGACAGTGTGGGCAGGAGCAGGAGGAGACAATGTGAACAGCACTAGATGCAGACTAGTGTAGAGAGACAAAGTAAGCAGAAGCAGGAGGAGATTGTTTCACTACTAGAGACTAGTAGTGAAACAGTAAGCAGCAGCAGTTTACAAAAATAATTTTAAAAAATACAAAAGAATGTTTAATCTCTAACTTTATGCTTTTTGGAAATCATTTCATTTTCAACTTGCTTAACTGTTCACAGTTACAGTAATTTTAAACAGGTTCCCCAAATTCTTCATGCCACTGTACATGTTCAATCTAGAACCACCCATATGATTAGCGTCTTCTGGAAGTTTATGATCATAATGTTATTATAATGTTATTTAATGAAGTTGTAACTTGATTATTTTTATGTTAGCTTGATAATACTATTTTGTTAGCATCGTGTTTACTTTGCTCTGTTGTGCTAAGATTTACGTCCACTTATGTACTAGCCCACAGGAAAATAATATTTTTATTGATTTCCATTATCAGGCTAGAATATTGTGCTTTATTAACATTTCACCAGGTATAGTGGTAACTACAATATATGTGTTAGATTATTGTTAGTCTCCATATCTGTGATGTAACTATCTACATAAGAAAAAAGTGTAGGACGTGGTTTGAAGAGTGTTGAACATTGAATTACCAATCAAAAAAATTCTACACAGAGCAGGTCTAGCTCTGTCTGTCAGGCTATCAGGACTTTCTTTATTTCCTCTCTGGACTTACATGTAACAGGAACACAACACTAGTACTTGGGGAAGTAAATTTGCCAAAACAACCTTCAGCTTTGTTTGAGAATGGACTGGCTCCTCAGTTTCCAACTATGAGAGCTTTGAATTATAATTGTTTGGTTCTTGGTTTAAGCTCACACAGGACTGAATCAGTAGTCAGTACTGGGTTTTTTTATCCAATAAACTTGGAACTTATTGAAAATGCACAGAAAAAACACCTTAAAAGAAAATCCTGAAATCTGATAAAACCAAATACCGTGTTTTTGCACTAATGCAAAGTGGAGTCAGAATAATGGTAAACGTAAAATACAGAATCGTTCTTTATTTGGTAATTAAATGTTGCGTCCCGTATTAAACCAATATGGGACGAAATTTCCGTATTTCTGTAAATGTCCAACACACTCGTCTGTCACACACACACATTAATACTAAATCTAACAATAATGATTAAAATCCCCCACCACCACACCCTGGGATTCATCTCCAATAAGGGACGCTATTTGTTCTGTATTTCCATAAATGTCCAATAAATATGTCTGTCACACACATATGAACCCCCCCAACCCGATTTAGCCACTCTGTGTGTCTGTGTCTGGCGGTGTGCACCCCACCCCGCAGGAGTCAGGCCTGTTGTGGCCATGGCCCAGAGCTGGCAACCCTAGTCAGAATATGGTGGAAAAGTGTCAAGTGGTGATGGAGAAGTGTTTTTAAAATAATTAATGACGTTTCATCAGTCACATGATTTAGTTCTGCCTACTCGAACTGCTTGCCATACAGCATAAATACAATGGTGAAACGTAAACACCCAACATTTTGTCCATTACTCAACACTCCTCACACATGGCCAGCTTGTTTAACGCAGTACTGATTCCTTTATCAGTGGTCATGGGAGGCAGGCGAATGGAAACAGTAGGATGGTCAGATCATAAAGCATTCCTTTTTAAAGGTCCCTTTTGACATTCCGAAATGCAGAATCCACACCTTTGAAAAATGGCTCTGCAAAGTGTGCTATTAAAACTGAGTGGTGTGTTTAAGATGGAAGGTAGAATAAGGTCAGAGTTGGCTTCTTATCTTTGCAATTTACTTTGGGATCAATAAAGTGTTACCTTATCGTATCTGAGCTCCTTATTAAAATCTTTGTACCACTCTCCGACAGGGTAAACTTTCATAAATCTGAAGCTTTTTCTTTGAATTCCTGGAGCCACACTGCTGCACCATTTGAGGTGGAACAAGAAATTCAAATTAAAAGCCAACTTCAGCTTTCTGAAGAGATTTTAGCCCTCAATGGAGCTACTGACTGGCACCTTCATTAAAAAGAAAGGATTTATTTTTTAATGTGTCAGTAGACCACCTGTAGCTCCAGGGCCCACCAGCAGGTGACAGCACCTCTACTTTTAGGAATGTAAGAAAAATGCTTCTGTGTATTTTGTTGTGTATTGAAACATAAAACAGTAAAAAAATTCTTACCTTAAACTCGGTCACAGCTTCATCTATCGGACAGCAGGTGTGATTTCTATGTGTTTTTGAAAGATGACACACCACACACACAGGCTGCTGATCATCCAGACAGAAGAGTTTGAGTTCCTCATTGTGCAGACTGCAGAGCGACACAGACCCCTGACTCCTGCTCTCTAGAAAAACTTCACACAGGTTCTTTAAAGCAAGATTAATTGGAGGGTAATCTTTAGAGGATCTTCTTCTACAGACTGGACATTCCTGAGATTCTTTAGTTTTCCAGAACTTCTGCAGACAGGATTTACACACACTGTGGCTACACGACAGAACAACAGGATCCCTGAAGATCTCACGGCACACAGGACATGAAAAATCTATTTCTGAAAGTCGGTTTCTAGCAGCCATTTCCTCCAACTGTTGCTGAGCTGTTCCTCTGTAATGGCTCCTTCAGTCCAACCTCCACTTTCTCTTTCAGGACGTCTGTAATGATCAGAGCAGCCCAGTAGAGAATCAGCCACCGTAGCTCTTTATCCCACTGAGTGAGTTTAGCTCCTTTCAGAAATCACACATCAAGAAACAAACACATACAGAAAAGCTTCCAACACCAGGATGACAAAGTTATTTCTTTCTTATAATAAATACTAAATATTAGCACACAGAAAAAGTTGGGATGTTATAGAAAGACAGAGAACTCTAAACCGAGCTGCTCCACACATACAGCTCTGTAGCTGTTTAAAGTCAAATCCTTCCACACAGCAGCAACAACTGGGGAAAGGACTCATTTAAAAAAAAATACCTGGACACAGAAGGGAATGTGGGATTGCAGTGCTGTTGGGAAGGAAGATAAAGGCTAACGGGAATAATAACTGATGATACATTTAGACTGATATGGTCATTATTTATTGAGCTACACATACAGAAGTAGGGTCTCTCAGTATGCTGTCAGGCCGCCATGTTTGCTAGTGCAATTTAAAGTCATCACATTTTACTCCAGACAGTTTCTCAAACCTTGAACACTATCAAGCATCTTCACTCAGCTTTTAACTCCAAATTGAATAAAGAGAAGAGCAGTTCCCCTTTTACTAGCCCAACAGCAACCTGTAAGTAGCAACCATGCTGTGTAAAAGCTTCACCTGGGCATTTTTCACCCCAACCAAAGCCACCTAATTTCTTTGTAGACATTAAAAAAGAACTTAATGCTGAAAATAAACTCTGCTTATTAATGCTTATTTAAGGTGGAACAGAACATTTGATTAAGAAGATAGTGAACAGGAAGTCAACTTCAACCTTCTTTTTGCACAGTCTGCTGAGACTTTTAAGGTAGAACAGAACATTGGATTAAGAAGTTGCCAAATAGGAAGATAATTTCAGGCTTGTTGAAAGATGACCATAAACCATGTCCCCTGAGAGTTCATAGCAAGCTCCCCTTCAAAGACTGGAGTGGCACATTTCTGCATGTATAGTCCTCTTTTGCTGTTGCTCCATCATTGCTGTTTCTTCTGGACTGAAACGTGAGCTGGCGCGCATTTTGGGTGGTGCACATTTTTGGTGGTGTAAATATTATTATATATATTAATAAGAGTTACGTAACAGATTAGGATTTTAGGATTGGCCTGTTTTACCCTACTCATGTGTGAATGCAGGATTTGTGTTTGAAGAAGGAGCAACAGTGCTTGAGGCTGTATTTCAGTTCTATGTACTAACTCTCCTTTTTTAATTATGGCAATTTTCCATTTTCCCTTAATGTTTCAGGGTTAAATGCTGAATAAGATCTTTTGCATTATTTTATTTACACCTAACACGCATTTTCATGTTCCAGCCGTTAGTTATTTTCATGTGGTGTTCAGTTAAGGCAAAGCTAGCTAACCCTAGCTCCACCTAGCTAGCTACCTCTGTTTTATTTCCACACAGGGACGGTACATACATTATTTAACATATACATGTACTGACATATTCTTATGATCATAACTCATACACTCACTACCTGTAGAAATGTTCATTCTAAGCAGTGTTAACTTTAACTGTGCTGCTCCACTGTTACTGACGTCCTCACTGGTAAGATCCTCAGAGGACGAGCAGAAACATTAAAGAAGAGTGGTAGAACTCTCTCAGTGAAAGAGTGTGTTATGGTGTACAGGTGTGTGTTAGTTAGAGGATCAGTGAATATGATTTCCCCCCTGTCCCAGTCCAGTTGTACTCTGACCCTCTGCAGTTTCACTATAGGAGTGATGTAGTGCTCTGTCTGTCCTGGACAGAATATACAGTATTGATTTATGGTTTTACTGTAGTTTAACCTCCACACTGAACCCCAGAAAGACTCTCCTTTCCTTGTTACAGACTCCGTTATCACACCCAGTGACCAATTTTCACTATCTCCAACCTGGACGTCCCAGCAGTGAGTCCCTGAGTTAAAACCCTCAGAACCCAGAACACACCACCGCTTATCAAATCTCTCTGGATTATCAGGAAGTGATGATCTCTGGTTTCTGTTTTCTACAGCAGTGAGATCATCAGACAGGTGGAGGTGTGGGTGTGCAGTGTTGGGGTCCAGTGTAACAGGATCTGAGGAGAGAGAACACAATGTAGCATCATGTTGGTGTGTTCATAGTTTGATCTGATCCATAGACAGATTCCTCTGTGATTTAGACTGGTCTGCAGTCAGGATGACCTTCAGGACTAGATGAAGATGTCTGACTCTAACTCTCTAAACATTCTGGTGTTTTAATAATGGTTAGATCTTCAGTTCTCCAGAACTAGATAATATCTGATAAAGCTTTTATAAGGAGTAGAACTTACTGTAGTGGAGAACCTCCTGCATCTTCTTCCACACTCTGAACTTCAGGTTGGAAAGGTGTTTCCCAACACTGATCAGAGCTCCTGATGCCTTCTGTGGCATGTGTGGAACTCTGAAAATGCAGAGTGTAAATTAGAACAGTGTAATACTGTGTACAGTTTGCAGGCTATTTCATTTATCTGAATGTTGAATCTAATATCTTTCCAATAATTAAATATAAATATACAGAATATTACAAATTTTAAAGGTCATAGGATATTAAGGTAAAATGACTCAACAAAATTAACTTACTCTTTCATTTTAGATTTCAAGCTCTGAGTGAGAACAAAGAGAAGACAACATTATACATAAAATTTATTGCACATAAAATACACTTTTTGAGTGAAATAAAATCATTTCAAGTTTTTTTATTTAGAGATCATCTTTAATACCAACTTCATTTATACTACACTGTAGAATAGTGATTTAATTCTTACCTGTAGGGTGAGAATGTCCTCAGCTCCCATCTCCTTCTCTGTGTTTCTGATTGTGTCTGAAAGAGATGATATTTCTACATTCAGCTCCTCAATCTTCCTCCTCATCATCTGACTCTTCTGCTCCTCCTCCTCCTTCAGTGCAGCTATCCTTGCTGTTTCTTCATCTCTTAGAAACTGGTGAAGCTTCTCAAACTCCTCCTGTATCTGCCTCTCTGTGTGCTGGGCCTGCGTCTGGAATGAGAGACGATTAGGAAACACAAACTCTAACAGATGTTCTACAAGCATTTACCACCTACAGGATAAGTGAACCCTCATCAGAAACATGACCTGAACAACATGCTCCACAGTTCAAGATGATGTCTCACCTTAATGTGGGCTGCTGTTCACTCATAGTCTTGTTTAGCTTCCTCTAAGACTTTCAGGTTCTTCTGTAGAGGCTCCAGAGCAGTCCTGAGTTTATCCTGGAATTAGACAGTTTCAGGTTACAGAGTGTTTGAGTGTAGCCATGTAAATGAGCTGAATGTTTCAGACAGTCTAACTGTTCAAAACAGAATAACAGGTTTTTATTCTTGTGAGCATTTCACAAGGCTAATGGCCAGAACAGGAGAGACACCTGCTTTCAGGTTGCCGGGCTGCATGTAGATCGGTTCTGCAACAAACTTTTTTGTTTATGTCTAGTGACCAACTACAGGCTGGTATATGGAGACTCTCGGGGTTTGGCTATGCACACAGCCACACACAAGGGTACAGGTTTTATGCGTGTTTTTGTGTTGATATGCGTGTGGGATATAGTGGAGGTGATGGAGAAAAGCTGGCAGTTGGTGGTGACAATCGCCTCCCCACCCCACCCTTTAAATTCAGTACTCTGTATGTGTGCTTCTATCCTGTGCATCATTAAAGAACACTTCCTGTAGTAGAGTCAAGACTTCTCCTGTGTCTCACTCTCTGTGGATGTGACAATGCAGTGTTAATGTAGTACCAGTAGCCAAATCTGTTAGTCTTTGTTAAACTAGGCCTTTAAAGGGTCCATATCATGGAATCATGAAGTTTTTGTGTGGGGCTCTAGGTAAGACCGGTACAAGGCCACTTGGATAATGGTAGTCATGTGGGGACGTGTGGGAATGTTTTGTGTGTGTGTGTGTGTGTGTTCTAGTGTATGTACGCTGGTGTAATACGGCTGCTACTTTACTTTTTTTTTTTGTGTGTGTGTATGTGTTCATGCTTCATTGCTGGCTGAGTTTGCCATTACATCTACCAAGGTTACGGTTTAGAATTTTTCAACCCCTGGCTCAATTCTTGGGTTCTTGGGCAGAATGTTTGAGACTGAGATGCAGCCTTGACAGGCTTCTTGAGTAAAAGGGAAAGGTGTTATAGCTGTAAAAGTTATGATTATGATGATGATGGTAGATGCAAAGCATGTTAAAGTTGCTGCTTTTATCAGAAAGACTCTATTTACTATTTTACTAATAACATGTAATACCAATACAAACACAAACTACTGCTGCAGTTCGATGTGGCATGGACTGGACCAGTTTCTGGATGTAGGCCACACCAATGTTCAGACACCCTTACATCAAAGAATTATGCAATTGGGCCAGATTTGGTGGATGCCTTCCCTGGCACAGTTCTGAGGAGAATTCCCTGTAGACTGGGATTTTAACCACTGCTGGTAGACCCGTATGGCCGTACACTTCTATATGTCTTTGTTCTTTGGCACGCCCAAATGCAGTCACTCCATTTAGCCAATTATTAACATCTGCATTAACATCTGGTTTTCCACACATGGAACGAGACATTCCCTGCACTGAACCACCTCTTCTTAACCTATGGATTCCATCATTCAAACCCCACAGGTACTTATAGCCCTGCAGGTATTTATAGCCCCATCCCCTCGTGCAGCACCATCTGGAGGAGCCTGAAGTTACTCATTTTTTTTGTCCAGTATAAATTATAAGTAAAGTGATAATTTAGTGATTCATGTATTCATGTTCAGAAACCACACACACTGTCAGATTTATACTGAATAAAATAGTTAGTTATAATAAAATGAGCTTTCGTTCATGTCAGATAAACTACTTGTATATTTAGTTGTTCTACATTTTGTAACATTCCACAGTAAAATAAGTTTCCTACCTTAGAGTCGGTCACAGCTTCATCTATCGGACAGCAGGTGTGATTTCTATGTGTTTTTGAAAGATGACACACCAAACACACAGGCTGCTGATCATCCAGACAGAAGGGTTTGAGTTCCTCATTGTGCAGACTGCAGAGCACCTCAGACCCTGCTGAAGATCTCTGACTCCTGCTCTCTAGAAGAGCCTCACACAGGTTCTTCAGAGCAAGGTTACAGGGAGGATGTTCATTTGAGGATCTTTTTCTACAGACTGGACATTCTCGAGATCCCTTAGTCTCCCAGAACTTCTGCAGGCAGGATTTACACACACTGTGACTACACGACAGTATAACAGGATCCCTGAAGATCTCAGAGCACACAGGACATGAAAGATCTTCTTCTGGAAGAGGGTTTCTAGCAGCCATTTCCTCCAACTGTTGCTGAGCTGTTCCTCTGTAACGGCTCCTTCAGTCCAACCTCCACTTTCTCTTTCAGGACGTCTGTAATGATCAGAGCAGCCCAGTAGAGAATCAGCCACCGTAGCTCTTTATCCCACTGAGTGAGTTTAGCTCCTTTCAGAAATCACACATCAAGAAACAAACACATACAGTCCCTGTTTAAAAGCTTCTCACTGGAGTCTCTGAGTGAAGTGAAAGCAGAATGAAGAAAGATCAGAAATACAGTGTAAGATTTACTTCCTCACGACAGGTAGAGGAGGAGGAGCTCTGAAAAAGGAGGTGTCAGTCAGATGCACAACTGTAACTGTGTGCTTTCTACACTAGATGGCACTAGAAGCCCTTCAAGAAGACCTTCACTGTCATCTTTATTAAAGTTAGAGGAAAATAAGATTATACTTCCAACTTTTAGTAATGTACTAGTTCAAAACTAGTTCAAAACTAGTTTACTTCAGGTTCTATTTAGTACTGCAACTATACAAAGTACAGTCAACTTAAACTTGTTCTGATAGTTTACTAGTTCATTCATTTATTCATTTAAATGAAGCCCCATATGACACAGAAATACAAATTTACTCCCACCTAGGGGCAATTTAGCATTTCTAATTCTCCCGACTGCATATGTTTGGCCTTTTCTTTTTATCCCACCTTTAAGTATACTCTCAGTAAACTACTAGTTTAGTAGGTTCTACAGTGCATGTATACTTGTAAGTGCATATAACATAATTCTCATAATAAATCTCATAAGTACTTATATTTTAGATGTACTGTTGCTGCTTTTGAAAGATCGAGGCAGCTTAGAGCTCAGAAGAGCTGTAGAAGTTGCTTAATTTTCTACTTCAGTATGTAAGCACTGAGCTTAGCTAAGGTTAGCTAGCTGCTTGTAGGAACGGACAAGTCCTTTTAGTCAAGACAGAGACTAATGTACATAATCATTATCTTTTTACGTTTTATAAAATCAGACACCATATCTCATTGCATAATTAAACATAACACTGAATTATATAATGATAAAATGTTATTAACTATAATTATATTACTGTCATAATCAAATGTTGCATGGTAAATGGAAGATGCATGGTGAGGGCTTCACTTGTGTGAGAAACAGCCTCGTTTCTCTATTAGAAAGGAACATAGCAATCCAGAGATTTACATCTTTTTTGCATTAAAATTTAATTCAGGGGAGAATGAACAACTGATAGTTGGCAAATTATTAACATATTTTTATAGTACAATAGAATGTGTGGTAATGTGTAATTAAATAATTAAATATAATCCAAATAGTGAACTAGTTACAAGCATTCTCAAAATGTAGCCCACAATAAAATGCAGTGGGGAACGACACTAAAAAAGAAGTTCATTTCTGCATTGTCTGGTATGTATCACAAAAGCAAGAATAATTTATTACCATTAAACAGACACATAAGGTAATAAAAATAGCGAAACACACAGGAGAAAAGGCCAAAGATTAACACATTTAATGTTTTATCAACAGATTAGTAAACAGTGTAATATGAACAGTAAACTCAGAAACATTTAAATTTTTTAAGGCTTCTAATGTCTAATTAGGTGTTCCACCTTAAATGGAATCTGAGTGCCTCAGTACTCCGATGCATTAGAATGTAACTGCTGCACTATTTTTTTGTGGAATGGGAAAATTCAACCCAGAAGAAAAAGACATAAGATATCAAAATGTTATTATAGTGTACCATAATGCTGCAACAGCAGTGGTTTACTTATCAAGTACTGTCACAACAGTGGCTCACATCAAGCACTACCCGTGTAACTGACTTTAGTAAAACTCCAGATTTAAAGAATAAAGAAGAACGTTAATATGTAGTATGGAATTAATAGATTTTGTTTATTATTAGCTGGAAGACTTCTAACAGTAGCTATATTCCCAAACAAGGTTGCTCTCATTAGCTGCTGGCTAACCTGGAGCAATCTCTGTTGGACATCTAGAGCAGGCCATATGTCTGTAACATTATAAAAGGAAATCAAATATTTTATCATGGTCCAATGGAGTTTAAGCTCTCTTATAGCCAACACATGGCTAGGCGCTGCTAGTTAGTTAGCAGTTTTGGAACACAGCTACAATTGAGTAGCAAACATTAGCACTTCCAGTTTTATTAAACATGTTGAAGCTGTTCCTCAAATAACATCCACATTTTACTGCTCACTAGAAAATATGACTCCTAGTTTGTATCTTATTAGTGTCTGAACTAATACTTCTAATGCCAGGCCATATCTCTGATGTAACATGAAAGAAGGATGAGGGCAAGCTACAAGAAAACAGTGGAATCAGTGAACTGGCCACCGTGGTTACCAGGAAAGTGAGAGCTAAGTTTCTGTGGATACTCTTCTGTGTGTGTTCTAAGTCATGCCCAACTAACCAAACATCGAACACTGATAAACACGAACATGAACATGTAGAATCTGACCAAACACTTTAGGACAAACGTGACCAAACAGTCATAAGCTGCAGATCCCAAAACCAAACGATAAGCACAGAACCTGTAAACCTTTTCACAGATGTTTTCTTGTTTTTTAAAAATGATTCAGTTCTTTCCACTCCAGTCAGCTTGTTAACCAGTCTAGGTCCAAACCTCTACTGAGCCTTTGAAACTCTTTTTTTTTAGCAAGCTGTGGTTCTGCATTGCCTATGTGGCATGTGACAAATTGTAAATAGAAGTTGTAAGAGTTATTTACCCAAAATGTGTAACATTATGCAACCTATGACCAACCACTCCACCCTGGAAATTGCACCCAGAGAATCTTAACTCTTAGACACAAGTTTGTTCAGTGTAAAAGACCAAGGGAATATTTTCCAACATTGCAGAGGTTTATTACATCATATCCTCAATAAAGATGTATAAAAAAATATAAAAGTAAATAAATAAATAAACAGAGATATGAAAAGAGAGAGAGAGTCACAGACAAGCACACAGAGCTGCAAAAGAGAAACATTAGAAACGCCAGGCCCCCTGCTGGTGGCCAGCGACATGTACCAGCCCCTTACAGAATTAGGGCCAGGGTTTGGTTTAGGATAAGGCTTCAGGTTGATTTTAGGGTTAAGGTTAGATTTAGAATTAGGATTAGGTTGTAGGTTAAGGTATGGGTTAACATTAGGACTTGGATTACTTAGACTGAAGTTATGATTAAGTGTTGGATTTGGATTAAGGTTAGGTTAGGGTTATGTTTTGGGTTTGCCGTTAGGTTTGGGTAAGGTTAGATTACATTAAGGCTACTTAATTTATGATATTAGCAAAACATCTACTCAATGTAAGTAATATATTAACAATTGTGTTATTGTGTAACCAAATATCTTTGGTTTGAATTGTAACCTTAATGCTTGGTTCTGTTTGGAAACGATATCACATTTAAGGCTCCCTCAATAATTGAACAAAAAAAGATTTAAACAAATCTGAAAGAGATATTTCTACATTCAGCTCCTCAATCTTCCTCCTCCTCATCTAACTCTTCTGCTCCTCTTTCTTCTTCAGTGCAGATATCCTGACTCCTTCTTCATTGCTGCTTCATCACACTTTTTTTCCTAACCATCTGAACATTTGACTAGGATTTTCGAATTTGGGGATTTTTAATTGGTACATTCCATAACAATGAATCAATGAACCAAATCTCCAAAAATCTGACATTTATATTTTCACTTTTTCCTAATATTATACAAGGTCAGTGTGCAGAAAAAGACCACAAGGGACTGTGCAGTATAGTCAGCTGAGTTTGTAGTTCTTGCTGACTTGAGAATCTCCTGTTAACGGGGTGATCTCATCAGTCCAGAAAAGACAGCTCCACTCCTGAATCCTGCAGGTCATTGTTACTGAGGTCCAACTCTTTCTGGAAGGACTTATCTAGTTTTAAATCTGATCCTCATTTTTCACGTTTTTTCCTAAGATTTCACAACATCAGTCTGCAGACAGCAAACACAACAGATGCAGAATTGCCAATTGAGTTTATGATTCAGGCTGCGAATCTCTAGTATCGAGTGTCTAGGACAAAGTAGCTGCACTTTTAAGTCCTGAAAGTCATTGCTAACGAGATCCAAATATTTTTTTTGGTGCAGTCCTAATTAAAGATCTTTGTTCCTGATCATCTAAAATTTAGGACTTTGGAATTCAGGGATGTTTTTTGTATATCTCAAATATTCCCTTTTGTTCATGTGATATTGCCTCCTCAGCACATTCTGCACACTTAAAGTAGACACATCAGAGGTAAGGCGTAATGTCTTTGGTTGAGGTGTAGAAGTAATGTCTTTAGGAAAAATGTAAATATAAAATGTAAAAAGTAGTGTAGGCCACATTTCCAAGAATATTTTCTGAATTCCTTTTTTCCATTGGTGTAGATAAGCGAGCATCTAGCATACCTGTAGAAATGTTCATTCTAAGCAGTGTTAACTTTAACTGTGCTGCTCCGCTGTTACTGGCGTCTTCACTGGTAAGATCCTCAGAGGACCAGCTGACCGATTACAGAAAAGTGGTAGAACTCTCTCAGTGAAAGTGTGCGTTACAGTAAGCAGGTGTGTATGAGTTAGAAGATCAGTGAATATCATTTTCCCCCCGTCCCAGTCCAGCTGAACTCTGACCCTCTGCAGCTTCTCTTTAGGTGTGATGTAGCGACAGAACTGACCTGGACGGTGTATCCAGTATTTATTACTGCTTTTACTGTAGAACAGACTCCACACTGAACTCCAGAACGAGTCTGTTTTTCTTGTTACAGACTCTGTTATCACACCCAGTGACCAGTAATTACTGTCTCCTACATGGACGTCCCAGCAGTGAGTGCCAGAGTGAAATACCTCACAACCCAGAACACACTGCCACATATCAAATCTCTCTGGATTGTCAGGAAGTGATGATCTCTGTTTTCTGTTTTCTACAGTAGTGAGATCATCAGACAGGTGGAGGTCTGGATGTGCAGTGTTGGGGTCCAGAGTAACAGGAGCTGAGGAGAGAGAACACAGTGAAACAGCATGTTGGTGTGTTCATGTAGTCTTTGCAGTTTCTTCTCTTTACTTTACATTAAGTCTAGTGTTGTTTTAAATCTGTGTTAATAATAATGATTTACAAATCAGTGGAAATGAAGTGGATTTATATTATTGATCTTCCAGTATGTAGTAATCAGGTGCTGATTTCCCATAAGTAAAATAATCTAATACTGTAAAATGTATTGTGTGATTTGAAATGATGGTTTGATCCATATACAGATTCCTCTGTGATTTAGACTGGACTGCAGGTTAGATCTTCAGTTCTCCAGAACTAGGTAATATCTGATAGAGCTTTTAAGAGGAACAGAACTTACTGTAATGGAGAACCTCCTGCATCTTCTCCCACACTCTGAACTTCAGGTTGGAAAAGTGTTTAGTAACATTGATAAGAGTTCCTGATGCCTTCTCTGGATACGTTGGTGTGTGTTGAACTCTGACAATGCAAAGAGTGTATATTAGAACTGTGTGTGTGTATGTGTGTGGGGTGCGTGTTAGTGCTGTGTTGTTGAGTCCTTTCCATTGTAGTCTCTAAAACACACACCCATGTACTCATATATATATATATTGGAACGGGACTCAACAACACCCAACACCCACCCCCTAGTCTGGATGTGACAGTTATAAGCTCAAAGGAATATTTTTTCAGCTAAAATGACTCAACATGAAGACACCAACTTACTGTTTCATTGTAGGCTTCAATTTCT
Organism: Prochilodus magdalenae; assembly: GCA_024036415.1. Classification (NCBI taxonomy): domain Eukaryota; kingdom Metazoa; phylum Chordata; class Actinopteri; order Characiformes; family Prochilodontidae; genus Prochilodus; species Prochilodus magdalenae. The sequence goes on along the minus strand of JAMWET010003872.1, from coordinate 77,020 downwards.
AAGTGAAAACAAAGAGAGGAGAGTACATAGAATAGAATTATAGAATAAAATTTAGACACATTTTCAGTGATTCTGCACATTAAATATTTAAAGAAATGAAAAAAATATTATATATTTTATATTATATATTATAACACTAACAGTCTTAGAAGCTGAAATGCTCAGATTGTCTTTAGTATGAACTTCATTCAGTTCTCATTTGGTTGTGTTTGTGAGTGTGCGTGTGAGAGAGACATATCTCATACTTGTAAGAACAGAACGTCCACAGCTTCCATCTCTCTCTCTTTGTTTCTGATTACGTTTAAAAGAGATAATATTTCTCCATCCATCTCCTCAATCTTCCTCCTCATCATCTGACCCTTCTGCTCCTCCTCCTCCTTCAGTGCAGATATCCTTGCTGCTTCTTCATCTCTTAGAAACTGGTGAAGCTTCTCAAACTCCTCCTGTATCTGCCTCTCTGTGAGCTGGGTCTGCGTCTGGAATGAGACGATTAGGAAACACAAACTCTAACAGATGTTCTACAAGCATTTACCACCTACAGGATAAGTGGACCCTCATCAGAAACATGACCTGAACAACATGCTCCACAGTTCAAGATGATGTCTCACCTTAATGAGGGCTGCTGTTCGCTCATAGTCTTGTTTAGCTTCCTCTAAGACTTTCAGGTTCTCCTGTAGAGGCTCCAGGGCAGTTCTGAGTTTATCCTGGAATTAAATAGTTACAGGTTACAGTGTGTTTGCTTGCAACCGTGTAAATATGCTGAAAGTTTCAATCGGGCTTATCACAAGGCTAATGTGTAACTGGCTCTGTTGCTAGTTTCTAGGAGTTTGTAGACTGAATGTAGCGTCACTAGTTGTCGAACCTGTATATGCTTCTTCGTTAGGATTAAGTCTAGAAAGTGTCCATATCATGGAATCATAGAGAAGCTTTTATGAAATAAAGCACTGTGATGATCTATAGATAGGTTACATTCCCCCAGTCCATTTACTTTGTTTAACCTCCTGAGACCCCAGCGTCCTCATATGAGGACATTTCATTTCTGCTTCTCTGCACCATGATACTTTTTAAAAGGTTGACCCTTTGGCCCCATATGAGGACATCGTTTTTTGCCAAAACAACTTCCTGTACAAAGACAACGTTTAGGTTTTATTCTTGCTAGGTCCTACTAATCACAAATAGCTAGGAAAATTAAAATTGCACACCAAGCAAGTCTGGGTCTCAGGAGGATATGGAAGTCAAGCTGTTGAACAAACTTTTTTGTGATGTCGGAAAGAGGCATCTTTAGCCTAGAACAGAAAAAAGTGGGCACCAAAAGTGGAGACCCTATTCACCAGATCGTTCTATAACCAATATAAACACAACACACTCAAGAACATGAGTTCATGAAACAGTGTTGATCCTATTTACTGATCTGCATACAGCGCTTTATTTGATACTGTATATGCCTGTATTTATGGTATTCGATAAAATGGCTGATTTTCTGCTGAAGGTTTTTTTTTTTTTTTATTTGGGAAATGCTGAAGCAGCTTCATGATTAACAGGGATTCGCTCCAAAGCCCACCAACTGCTAAGGGTAAGCATGGTAAGGAGTTTGGCGTGAACTGCTCTGCATCATACTAGCCCTAATACCTGATTCTATCCGACAACTAATCTAACAGGCAGAACAGGATAGGCCTTTAGGAATGCAGGAAAAACGGCTTAGATGGATTCACTTCTGCCACATTTAGGAAACAGTACAATGAGTTTCCTACCTTAAAGTCAGTCACTGCTTCATCAATAGGACAGAACACATGTTTTTTGTGGTTCTTTGATGTCTGACACACCACACACACAGGCTGCTGATCCTCCAAACAGAAGAGCTTCAGTTCCTCATTGTGCAGACTGCAGAGCACCCCAGACCCTGCTGAAGATCTCCGACTCCTGCTCTCCTTTAAAGACTCACACAGGTTCTTCAGTGTAAGACTAACAGGAGGATCATCTTTAGAGCATCTTCTGCTACAGACTGGACATTCTCGAGATCCCTTAGTAGTCCAGAACGTCTGCAGACAGGATTTACACACACTGTGGCAACACAACAGAACAACAGGATCCCTGAAGATCTCACAGCACACAGGACATGAAAGCTCTTCCTCTGAAACAGGGTTTCTGGCAGCCATTTTCCTCCGACTGCTGCTGACCTGTTAGGACGTCTGTAATGATGAGAGCAGCCCAGTAGAGAATCAGCCACTGTAGCTCTTTATCCCACTGAGTGAGTTTAGCTCCTTTCAGAAATCACACATCAAGAACAAACACATACAGTCCCTGTTTAAAAGCTTCTCACTGGAGTCTCTGAGTGAAGCAATGCAGAATGAAGAAAGATCAGAGTGACAGTCTGAGATTCACTTCCTCCAGCAGATAAAGGTGTAGAGGAGGAGGAACAAGTTTTACAAAGTCATATGCACGACTATGTGCTTTCTACAGTGACTGTTAGCGTACATACTACTATCTGAAAAACTAGCTCTCTTTCTCTCTCTTTCAACTGATTTTATCTTCTCAGAACTGGTGAAACAGGAACCAGTTTTCTCAGAGCGATAGTCAGTGACCATAGATGGAACACCTCCAGCATTCCAACACCAGGATGACAAAGTTATTTCTTTCCTATATTAAATATTAAATATTAGCACACAGAAAAAGTTGGGATGTCATAGAAAGACAGAGACCTCTAAACCGAGCTGCTCCACACATACAGCTCTGTAGCTGTTTAAAGTCAAATCCTTCCACACAGCAACAACAACTGGGGAAAGGGCTGAGGAACATGATCTAGTTCTCTACTCTTAGATCACTAGGAAATAGTAAGGTGAAGAAGCAGCATTTAGCTACTACACTGCTTTTGAATGAAACCAGTTGACAGAAAGCACTAGAAGAGCCACGACACTAGACATGTTTGAATCTGGCTGAAAATGACTGTAGTGTATTTGAATGAGCCGTGCTATATGCTGTAAATACCCTGCTTGTCTTTGCTGTCACTCTGAGAAATGTGATATTGTTTTGTTGTATTATTTGCTTGCTTGGTTCATAAGTCTATCACTGAGCAGTGGACCTCCCCAAATTTACTTCCAGGAGACTCTGCTTTTCTGTGAGGCTCTTGATAATTAGTCTCATGATTGTATTACTCTTATTATTATTATTATTATTATTATTATTATTATTATTACTAGTGATTTCTTACACAAACAGGCTGATGTGGCAGTGGTGCAGGTAGAGAGTGTAGAGGAGGAGCTTTGGATAAGGAGGAGTCAGTCAGATGTATTTTTCTAATCGTGTACTGTTACACTAGAGGGCAGCAGTTCATTAACAACCACCACAGCGACCAAATCAACTGTCGAACCCTCACAGGTTCTATCTCGGTCACAAACTTGGTTTAAAGGTGCAGGAGTTATACAGTTGATTACATTTTTGTTTCTAAATTTGTGTTATATAGATATACAGATGACATGCACTCACACACTGTATTGGCATTGGCGTGGTGAGGCTGGTGGCATTTTTTTTTTACTACCTGACAATTCCCCTCACATGAACAGTGATACATGATAATATCAAAACGTTAATATAAACCAGGACAGTGAGAAAATTATAAAAAATATCGTTATTATTATCTAATATTTATATATTTATTATTATTTTTTAAATATTTATTATTACCCTCTTTATGCTTATTGCATCAAGATACATTCATATGTGCAACATATACAATCTGCCACATTCAGTATCCCATTTATCAGCTTCTTGTTAGAATTTTCCCATTCCATTTTAAATGGTGCCCAATGGTAGTGGCAGGACTTCAGGTGGGACAATAAAGTAAGATGCAAATGTCCTTATCAGGCATTAATAGAATAATTAGAATGTTTTGATAGTCTAAATCAGCTGATCAAGAAGAAATAGTGGCATTTGGCTCAATCTGTAGCTGCGAAGCTGCGCTAAGCTGGACTAATGATATCAGCATGTTCAGTAGGATAAACTGCAAGGTGCTGTCTAACCATATTCTGTTGTAAGATCATGATCCATTTTTATCCATCACTGATTCTTGGAAAGGGTGGAGGTGGGGTTAGTTGGTCACTGCTACTGATCACTGCTAATTCTAGGATAACTGAAATAATACGTTTGCATAACTGAATATAGACCAGATGGTTGTGTTGTTAACTATTTTAATGTTCAGTAGTAGCTTAAAAACTCAGTTCACAAATAGATTAAATTTATAAAACTGAGATATTTACATTTCTATGCTTTTACAATTCTTAGTTCAAGTACCACGATAATGCAACATAGGTCAACAAATGTAAGAAATTTGATTTCAGACACTTTTATGGACTTCTTCCTGAGGGAAACCACCACAGCAAAATTTGAATCACTTCTTCATATTCCAATGCCATTAGTCATTCAAATGTATCTTACATATACAGAGCTATTGTAAGGAGCAGGGGAAGAGAAGGTGTAGACAGATGCAGAGCCAATTTAATTCCTTTGGGTAAAAGATTATTGTTTGCACAGAATCAGTTTTTTTTTTTTTGCCAAATATGTGGACACACACAAGGAATTTGGTTTTGGCAGTTCATGTCTCTCTAGTGTAGTACAAATATACACATAACTAACTGACAGTCCACAATATACACAAATATTCCATATACACAAAACATACAGACATTTACAATATACAATCTACACAATATACAGAATATACAAGCAATAAACCAACTGTATCCTCGCTGTCCAAAGAAAAACATATATCTCCAAAAAGGCAACTTTACAGGAGAGGCCAAAAACCTCATTTAACCCAAATGCAAGTCAATGGAACCAGACATCTTTCCAAACAGTTTTGGGCCATTTCTGTTGGTCCGTTTATCATGAGATTCACACTCAGTGTAAACAGCAGCTGACGTGTTTAAAAGATGCATAAAAGTAAAAATGGCCAAATATGGAGATTGGAGATTTTCATTGACAATATATGAAATCAGTGGATAAAGCACAAGCAGGTGGTAAAATGGTGAAAACAACAGGATAAGATGTGAATTTACAAGTACATCTATGGTGGAATTACAGGAAACCAAAACTAGTACTAGTTACACCATAAACAGAGATCAGAAAACCACATGGCGTATAATGGAAGAATAAACACAAGAGCTATTTATACTCTCAGGCAGGAGTAACTAGACTAGGGTAGAGTGTGGGCATAGTGGAACAAGGATGATACAGTACAACGTGTACTAATATATTATAAAATACTCATCGTATGGACATTATGTAGAGGTTGATACCACGAACACACCTGTGTTTGTGCAGGAATGAATCAGGCACAGATGATCTAACGGTTCGTAGTGTGAAGTCTCATACTTAATGTTTAATGTAAGCACTAAAGAAACAAACCACAGTACATGTACTAATTATAAGTCGGTGGGACAGCTTAACATAAACTAGCTTTCTCACTTACATCTAAGTGTTTTATGAGCTCTGTGTTTATGAGCTTGTCTGTTTAACCTCAGTGTTCTAGTTTTATTCAAAAACCTTCACTTTAATATCTAACAATATTCTCTCCAGGGAACAAACTTAAATATGAATCTGTAAATATTAGTACACAATTTGTGTGTTATAATATCATACTATTAACTTACAGTGTATGATGAGTCAATGTGTTTGAAACCCTTTCCACACTCTTCCACACGCTTTTTCTGCCTTTTTATCCCCATATGGTGGTTCCTTTATCCACTATGAAAATGAACTACGTTTCCATTTTAAGATCTTCAAAGGACCTGCAACACTCCCATTAGAGAAGAACGGTAGAACTCCCTCAGTGAAAGAGTGTGTTATGGTGTGCAGGTTAGTATTAGTTAGAAGATCAGTGAATGTGACTTCCCCCCTGTCCCAGTCCAGCTGAACTCTGACCCTCTGCAGCTTCTCCTTATGTCTGAGATCATGATCTCTCCTCTGTGGACAGTATATGGTGTATGCACCACCGCGTATACTGTATGCCAGACTACACACGGTATTCCAGACAGACTCTCCTTTTCTCGTTACAGACTCTGGTATCACACCAAGCTCCCAGTTATCACTGTCTCCAACCTGGACGTCCCAGCAGTGAGTCCCTGAGTCAAAACCCTCACAACCCAGAACACACTCGTACTCATCAAATCTCTCTGGATTATCAGGAAGTGGTGATGACTGTTTTCTGTACTCTACAGCAGTGAGATCATCAGACAGGTGGAGGTGTGGGTGTGCCGTGTTGGGGTCCAGAGTAACAGGAGCTGAGGGGAGAGAACACAATGTAACATCATGGTTTATCATGTTAATGGTTTACTTCTGTTAATGACTAAGTTCACCATATTAAACATGTGGTGCGTCTTTTTAACCAGTTGATTGCATTTGTATTTGACATTTGTAACTGGACCTACTATCAAGGATAAACACGGTTACAGTTTATGTTAATTCATGGTTTATTCCCTAAACCCTTCTTAGATTTTGTGAATTACATCACGGACATGGAACAAAAACATTACCAGACTAAATGACTACAAGCCGGTAGTCCTGACCTTTGTTCTGTTTGTGGATTTTAGCTGACCATTCAACACTATAATGCCACAGTTGCTGCAAACTGTCAAACTATCCCAATAGACCTGTCGATTGATAGTGGATCATTTGGAAAATGTGCATCTAACGCAACGTTATGTGCCCTGCACCTTTTAGTGCTTTCCCTGCTGCTCCCCACACAGATGATCCAACATATTAGCTCATTAACAAGCCCCCCCAGAGTTGTAGAGCCCTTCCGAAATGTGTAGAGCAGGGTGTCTCCAGGACCAGGGTTGAGAAACAGTGGCCTAAAGAACCACCTTTGAAGATTTGAAGTTGATAATACTGTTTTGGGTCTCATAGCCAATGATGAGTCTACCTACAGAGGTGCTTAATCTTTGCAAGAGTTGCAAGTTTGTAAATTACAAGTTTTAGTAAAGACATATAAACCATCATAAATTGGACTACTATTGCAAGTGTCATCTATTCCAATTCAAGAACCTTACTCAGTCCAAAGATTGCTGCTGGAACTGTTACTCGTAAAAGACATCTAGCCTTTGTCTATTCTCACCAAAAGTGTGTTTTTTGGCAAAATATGTAGCTATATCTAGATTGAAATGTCCACCGGGACAGGTACGTTACCCAGCCAAAAGGATTTGGACATAGTAAACGGTTTCCACCCTAACCAAGAGCAAGTAGTATGAATGAGTTCTACTGATGTGCTCAGAAATATTTAAAAAGACTTTCATATGCCACTATTCCAACAAGTAGGCATGTCAAACTTGCTGTTCTCAGCCTCCCTGGTCTACTGTGAAGCTGCTCTAATCTCGGAGGATGGGATCAACCAAGTGCTGAATTTGTGAACAGCATGTTCAGTTTCAACACATACTTCTGTTTCTGCAAGCGAACTCTTTGTTGGGAGCTTCAAGATTGGGTTTTGCTGAATGAGCATCTTCACAGAAGTCTAAGATCAACCCATGCAAGGCCAAATGTCAACTAGAGGGGGGTAACAGATGCCATTGCTGGAATTTGCAGCAGTGTAAACACGCTCTCCAAACTGATTAATCACGATTTACTATCCGGAAGCAACTGTGTTCTGGAACGTACCTGTGATTTGAATGGAATGGAATCATGACAGCATAAAGATAAATGAACTAGTTTTTTAAGAAGTAATTAAGACGTTTCTGTTTTTGTTTGAGATGCAATTAATTCAGTGTGATGTTTTACACAGGCCATGATATTGTTTTACGTGGATTCCTCCATTTTAATGATGGTTTAATCTGCATTTAAATCTGAGAAATGTACATACATGGAGAAAAAAAGGACAGAACATACTGTATTTAAAGATTGTCTTCATTTTCTCACAGACGCTGAACTTCACGTTGGAAACATGGCTTCCAATATCAATCAGAGCTCCCCATGCCTTCTCTGGGTCCTTCAGTGTGCAGTGAACCCTGGAACAAAATAAACGGTGTGGAATTGTATACAGCTTAAAGAGGATCTTTCATGCTTTTCCAGTTTTCCCTGTTGATGTGTTGTAGCTGTTTGTGGATATGAACGGTCTGGAGAATTATAAAGTCAGAGTGGTTGAGCTCTGGGCTCTGAGCACACTGAACTCATTGGGAGGCAGGGCCTAAAAGAGAAAAGTAGGCTAAATAGTTTGCTTTTAAAGCTTACACTGTGTTGGCAGATCAGTGTGAACTGGTCAAGATGAAGTTTATGTAGGAATGTTGAACCATGAAGAAATGATGCTGCGCAATTGCTGCTAATTGAGTGGCTTCAACAGCTACATCATGGTGAAGATTCTTAAAAGAGTTGAGATCCAGGGACTGTATAGGCCACAGACTCAATGGAAATTGAATGTCTTGTTCTATAAAACCTTCAGCTGAAGATGTGCTTTGCAAACCAAAGCGAAGGTGCACGATTTTGCAAAATGAGGACCTGTAGGGTTGATTAGCTTTGGAATGAACTGAGCTTGCCCCACAATTTCCGAGATATAAACGCTCCCGAATGTCAACCAATCATTCATGGTCTAGCTTGCCCGAGTACTAATTTGTTTCAGCTGCCGCTCTTCACACATCCTGTTTATATACCCCTCACACACTCACTTAGTGAAGTTTTGCCAAACTTGTTTGCATTACTGAACGTTTCCTTCTGCCCTTCTCTTTGCTGATTTTGGTTTTGACTTTCCTTCCACTTGGACTCTCTTTTTGGATTTCCCCCTTTATCTTGGTTGCCTGATTCCTTGCCTCACTGGTTTTCTACCCTGCTTCCCTTCTCCTGACTACTCTCTTGGCTTCTCCTTCTAATTCTGTCCGCTGGCTTGTTTGATTCCCTGGTTCTCAACCTCCACTAGTCTTTCCTACCTATGACCTGGCATTGCCAATTTGTTATGCGTGCTTGTCCTTTGTTGTTGTGTATTTTATTTAGATGACAATTATGCCACTCCTCTATTCTCCATCTTGAAATTACATTTTAATGCTAATTCAAATACATGTAACATGGAACATTTATGCATCTGGTAGAATGTATATCAAGATTAATGAATCCTGCTCTGAAGGCCAAAAGAGTGAACCACTCTTCTAACCAGGTGTACCTTGTAGACAGGCAGCTGATGTAGTACAATTGAACAATTAATACTTAAAGGTCATATATAAAGACTTTAATAATATATACTTACTGTTTTGCTGTGGACTGATAGCTCTAAAGGGATGACACAGAAAAGTCTACTTAAAAAGTAAACAGACTTTAAAGAGTTTTTATTTTTTTATTTTTATTTATTTTCCATTTATTTATTTATCACGTTCCAAAAATGGCTTTCTCCATTTGCTCTAACATATTTAATGTGACAATTTAATTTAAAATGGCAAATTTGGAATTGAGTGTGTTAAACTAAGCCATAGTAGAATGACTCTCACCTGTAAGAACAGAACGTCCTCAGCTCCCATCTCCTTCTCTGTGTTTCTGAACGTGTCTGAAAGAGATGATATTTCTACATTCAGCTCCTCCATCTTCCTCCTCATCATCTGACTCTTCTGCTCCTCCTCTTCCTTCAGTGCAGCTATCCTTGCTGCTTCTTCATCTCTTAGAAACTGGTGAAGCTTCTCAAACTCTTCCTGTATCTGCCTCTCTGTGTGCTGGGCCTGTGTCTGGAATAAGAGATGATTAGGAAACACAAACTCTAACAGATGTTCTACAAGCATTTACCACCTACAGGATAAGTGGACCCTCATCAGAAACATGACCTGAACAACATGCTCCACAGTTCAAGATGATGTCTCACCTTAATGTGGGCTGCTGTTCGCTCATAGTCTTGTTTAGCTTCCTCTAAGACCTTCAGGTTTTTCTGTAGAGGCTCCAGAGCAGTCCTGAGTTTATCCTGGAATTAGACAGCAGCTTAAATGAGAGCACTCTCCTCATGTTACAATATTCAAGCATACCATAAATCAGAAGATGCAGAGGATTTACAACATTTGCTCAGGTAATGATACAACAGTTTTTATGACTTGATTTATGACTTGTTCTAGGTTTACAGTTCAAAAACGCTAGCAGATTTAATCTTCAACATATTAAACTAGTAATAAAGAGAGAGAGACTGAAAATACAATGAAAATACATTTAATACCTTCAGCTCAAACGCAGCTTCATCTGTAGGACATAGTTCATGATTTTTGTGGTTCTTTGACATCTGACACACCAAACACACAGGCTGCTGATCATCCAGACAGAAGAGTTTGAGTTTCTCATTGTGTAGACCGCAGAGCACCTCAGACCCTGCTGAAGATCTCTGACTCCTGCTCTCTAGAAAAGCTTCACACAGGTTCTTCAGAGCAAGATTACAGGGAGGATTGTCTTTAGAGGATCTTCTTCTACAAACTGGACATTCTCGAGATTCTTTAGTTTCCCAGAACTTCTGCAGACAGTATTTACACACACTGTGGCTACACAACAGAACAACAGGATCCCTGAAGATCTCACAGCACACAGGACATGAAAGATCTTGTGAAGAACATGAAGAACAATGATTTCAACAAGTCGTTTATTGTGCACACTGATGAATCGAATTTTGGTCTAGGTACTGCACTGATCCAGGAGACCGACAGAGAGGAGTGTCCAATGCTCTACATCAGCCAAAGCTCACCATCTTGGAATGATGGTATGCAGCTCTGTGTAGTAGGGTTGGTGGAAAATAAAGCTTCATTGCTGCCATCAGGTGGAACTGAGAGGTTGGTGCAAGCCATAGACTAACTTCACAAAGAAAGTTATTTTTTATTCTTCTTCTTATTTATTTTCTTGGTATAAAAGGGGCTATTTCCCATTCTAATATGTCTTCCTGTGGTTTTAGTGGTGAATGTAAATAGTATGGCATGCTTGAATGCATACATAAATTGAGATTAGAGATTGAGGTTCAAGGAGCTGTGGGCGTTTTATTTTATAAGCCGAAATGAAAGTATTTTTTGGTTATGTGAATTTGTCTTCATGTAGTGGATCAAGGCCTGGTGGTCTGCTGACCACTATTTTTCATTGGGTGTTCTTTTAAAGAGGTCTTGTGATTTATTTGCACTGAGCCACCTATTTGGGGTATTTGATGTTTTTTTATTAGCTGTTCAGCTACCCTTTGGTATTATTTTTATATTTCTATTTTGGAACCATATTTTTTTGTTCTTAAAGTGTCTAATCACTTAGTGCTGATATTACTTTGTGGATTGGATTTTGTGATGGGATGTGCAGTTTGTAGTGTTTTGTTTATTGTGATGACATATGTTTCTTTTTTTTAAGTGTTGGTTGGTTCCTATATTTCTTATTAATTTATTTTTTTGCTGCCCTTAATGGTTATATGGAGAGTATCATGGACACGTCTTAATTTTTTCCTACTGGAAGTTAATAAATGGTAAATATTGCGGAACAGCTCAGTCTAACTCATCCATTTGAGAATTCCAGCGTGCGACCCCCTAACCAGTAAATCAGAGTGGTGTAGTCTGGGGTGTTGTCTAGGAACTTCTTCCTCTGACACATGCTCCAGTTACACCTGGAATAGAAAGCCCTGGCAATCAAAGGGGTCATCGAAGAACTTTCCGAATATGGATTTTTTGGCCGTGAAATAATAAGTGATGGCATGTTGAGCACAGAGAACTGGACGCAGAATATCAAATTGACTTTTGGCTTTCACAATATATATCCTTCAAAGCATCAAGACGTCCAAAATTAATACACCTCAAGGCGTCCACAATACTTACCCTTTAAGTCTTTCACAATAAATACCCTCCTTTAAAGCATCCACAATTCTTATCCTTTAAGGCTTTCACAATTAATACCGTTCAAGGCTTTCACAATTAATACCCTTCAAAGCATCCACAATTCTCACCCTTCAAGGCTTCCACAATTAATACCTCTTAAAGGCATCAAGACATCCACAATTCTTACCCGTCAAGGCATCCACAATTCTTACTCTTCAAGGCTTTCACAATTAATACCCCTCAAAGCGTCCACAATTCTCACCCTTTAAAGCATCCACAATTCTCACCCTTCAAGACACCCACAATTAATATCCTTCAAGGCGTCCACAATTTTCACCCTTCTAGGCGTCCACAATTGATACCCTACTAAGTGTCCACAATTGTCATCCTTCAAGGTGTCCACAATTCTCACCCTTAAAGGTGTCCACAATTCTTACCCTTCCAGCCATCCAAAATTAATACCCTTCAAAGCATCCACAATTAATATGCTTCAAAGCGTCCACAATTCTCACCCTTCAAGGCTTTTACAATTAATTCCCTTCAAGGCTTCCAAAATTCTCTCCCTTCAAGGCATCCACAATTCGCTCCCTTCAAGGGGTCAAGACGTCCACAATTTGCACCCTTCAAGGCATCCACAATTCTTACTTTTCACGGCACTCACAATTAATACCCTTCAAGGCGTCAAGAAGTCCACAATAAATACCCTTCAAGGCGTCCACACTTCGCACCTTTCAAGGCATCCACAATTAATACCCTTAAAGGCATCCACAATTAATACCCTTCAAGGTGTCAAGATGTCCAAAATTAATACACTCGAAGGCGTCCACAATTCATGCCCTTCAAAGTGTCCACAATTCTCATCCTTCTAGGCATCCACAATTCTTACCCTTCTAGGCATCCACAATTCATACTCTTCAAGGCATCCACAATTCTTACCCTTCAAGGCTTTCACAATTAATACCCTTCAAGGCGTCCACAATTTTTACCCATCAAGACATCCACAATTATTACCCTTTAAGGCATCCACAATTCTCACCTTTCAAGGCATCCACAATTAATACTCTTCAAGGCGTCCAAAATGAATACCCTTCAAGTCGTCCACAATTCTCACCCTTCAAGGCGTCCACAATTCCCACCCTTCTAAGCATCCACAATTCGTATCCTTCAAGGCAACAAGGAGTCCACAATTCTCACCCTTCACGGCATCCACAATTCTTACCTTTCAAGGCATTTACAATTAATACCCTTCCAGGCGTCAAGAAATCCACAATTAATATCCTTTAAAGTGTCCACAATTCTCATCCTTCAAGACGTCCACAATTAATATCCTTCAAGGCATCGACAATTCTTACCCTTCAAGGCTTTTCACAATTAATACCCACATCTTTAAGCTCCGGTACTTAACTGTTAATATACGCTGCCTAGCTAAGGCAAGGAGAGCTAGCCTAAGCTCCACCCTAGACACAACTCTAATGTTGATAACAGGAGTCACTCTATGACACTCTAAACCAGCATTTTATTTTCACACAGTTAGGATGTAATGGTACATACATTATTTAACATGAACACATAATGACATTCTTATGATCATAACTCATAGACTCACTACCTGTATAAATGTTCATTCTAAGCAGTGTTAACTTTAACTGTGCTGCTCCACTGTTACTGACGTCTTCACTGGTAAATTCCTCAGAGGATCATCAGATAGATTACAGAAGAACGGTAGAACTCTCTCAGTGAAAGAGTGTGTTATGGTGTGCAGGTGCGTGTTAGTTAGAGGATCAGTGAAGGTCACTTCCCCTCTGTCCCAGTCCAGCTGAACTCTGACCCTCTGCAGCTTCTTTTCAGGAGTGAGAGAGAGATCTGACTGTCCTGGGCAGCGTATCCAGTACTGATTATCATTTTCCAGACTCCACACTGAACCCCAGAAAGATTCTCCTTTTCTCGTTACAGACTCTGTTATCACACCCAGACACCAGTTATCACTGTCTCCAACCTGGACGTCCCAGCCGTGAGTCCCTGAGTTAAACCCCTCACAACCCAGAACACATGCATACTCATCAAATCTCTCTGGATTATCAGGAAGTGGTAATCTCTGTTTTCTGTATTCTACCGTAGTGAGATCATCAGACAGGTGGAGGTCTGGATATGCAGTGTTGGGGTCCAGAGTAACAGGAGCTGAGGAGAGAGAACACAATGTAATATCATGTTGGTGTGTTCATGTAGTCTTTGCAGTTTCTTCTTTTACTATACATTAGGAGTCATATTAAGTCTAGTGTTGGTCTTAATCTCTCTATTACTTATACTCATATTCCTATATATATCTTCCAGTGTAGAGTAATCAGGTGTAGATCACAATCAGAATGATCTAATATTGTAGTATTTATTGCCTTTGTGTGATATTAAATGATGTAATCTGATTCACATACAGACTCCTCTGTGATTAAGACTGGACTGCAGTCAGGACGACCAGACGGTAATCAGCCTTCAGGACTAGATGAAGATGTCTGACTCTAACCCTCTAAACATTCTGGTGTTTTAATGATGGTTAGATCTTCAGTTCTCCAGAACTAGATAATATCTGATAGAGCTTTAAAGAGAAACTGTCATGTCCTGTCTTGTCTTGCCCTCGTGTGTCTGTTTTCTCTGTTTTTCTGTTTCTTGTCACTTCCATGTGCCTTTCGTTGTCCTGTTCCATGTGCTTCAGTTTGTTTTGTTTTTTTGCTCCTCCTGTCTCCGCCCTCATCAGGTCCCTCACCTGTCCTTAGTTTGTAGCACCGCCCCTTCCCAGGTGTTCCTTCTTAGTCCTTGTTCACTTATACTCCCTGACACTAATGTCTGTAGCCTTTGTATCCCTGTTCCAAGTTGTTTCTCAGTTTGCTAGTTTTTTCTTTGGTTTTGTTTCATCGCATTTGTTCTTTATTAAATACTTGTGCTTGCATCCTGCCTTCTCATCCTGTCCCCATGTGACAGACACAGAACTTACTGTACTGGAGAACCTCCTGCATCTTCTCCCACACTCTGAACTTCAGGTTGGAAAGGTGTTTCCCAACACTGATCAGAGCTCCTGATGTCTTCTCTGGATCCTTTCGTGTGAACTCAACTCTGAGAATGTATAACAATTTCAAAATCTTGTAGGTTGTTTCATTTAAACAGGTTACTGAGGCTGAATGTCCTTTAGTGAATCCACTACCACTACAATGTTTTCATTCAGCTCTTACATACTCTATACTGAATTCTGAAATAATGTAATGAATAAAATGAGACAAACTTACTGTTTCATTGTAGAGGACAAGTTCTGAGTGGGAACAAAGACAAAAGACATTTTAGTGATTTTGAGGGTTAAAATCATATGTGAAGCTGGTGTGAAAGTCTTGACTGGGATCTTTTTCATTCAGTCTAAAACATTTTTGTTTGTGTGTGCGAGTGAGTGGCAGAGAGAGAGATACATGTGATTCTTACCTGTAAGAACAGAACATCCTCAGCTCCCATCTCCTTCTCTATGTTTCTGATTGTGTCTGATAGAGATGATATGTCTACATTCAGCTCCTCAATCTTCCTCCTCATCATCCGACTCTTCTGCTCCTCCTCCTCCTTCACTGCAGCTATCCTTGCTGCTTCTTCATCTCTTAGGAACTGGTGAAGCTTCTCAAACTCCTCCTGTATCTGCCTCTCTGTGTGCTGGGCCTGCGTCTGGAATGAGAGACCATTAGGAAACCCAAACTCTTACAGATGTTCTACAAGCATTTACCACCTACAGGATAAGTGGACCCTCATCAGAAACATGACCTGAACAACATGCTCCACAGTTCAAGATGTCTCACCTTAATGTGGGCTGCTGTTCGCTCATAGTCTTGTTTAGCTTCCTCTAAGTCTTTCAGGTTCTTCTGTAGAGGCTTCAGAGCAGTTCTGAGCTTATGCTGGAATTAGACAGTTAGAGGTTACAGAGTGTTTGATTGTAATCGTGTAAATGTGCTGAATGTTTCAGACAGTCTAACTGCTCTAAACAGAATAACAGGCTTTATTATATAATTCAGAGTGAGTTTTCACAAAGCTCAACAGGACAGAACAGATCCATGTTGCTGGACTGCATGTAGATCAGATCTACTATCAGTGTTTGTGTTTATAGCCTAGTGACTTTCAACAGGCTGGCATGCAGAGACTCTGGAGATGTAGCCATACAGACACCTACACACAAAGATAAAGATTTTGTGTTGGGAAGTGGGGTATTGTAGGTGTGATTGTGTTGGGAGAATTGATCGCTGTCAGGGTAAAACCAGCAGCTGTAGCTTGTAGAACAAAAAAGCTTGTACCTGTCACAGATAAGTAAATATAACTAAATAGACCCAAAGGCTCCATCTAGCCTAACCAGAATAACAAGAATTTGTTTTGTGCTACATTTGAAAAAAAAAAAAAATTCTAGAACAAGTTTCCTACCTTAAAGTTGGTCACAGCTTCATCTATTGGACAGAATTCATGATTGTTGTGGATCTTTGAGGTCTGACACACCACACACACAGGCTGCTGATCATCCAGACAGAAGAGTTTGAGTTTCTCATGGTGCAGACTGCAGAGCACCTCAGACCCTGCTGAAGATCTCTGACTCCTGCTCTCTAGAAAAGACTCACACAGGTTCTTCAGAGCAAGATTTCGTGGAGGACGTTTAAAGGATCTTCTTCTACAAAGTGGGCATTCCCGAGCTCCCTTAGTTTCCCAGAACTTCTGCAGACAGGATTGACACACACTGTGGCTACACGACAGAACAACAGGGTCCCTAAAGATGTCGCAGCACACAGGACATGAAAAGTCTTCCTCTGAAAAAGGATTTCTGGCAGCCATTTCTTCCCACCGCTGTTGAGCTGTCTCTCTGTAAGGGTTCCTTCAGTCAAAATTTCACTTTCTCTTTCAAGACCTGTGTAATAATCAGAGCAGCCCAGTAGAGAATCAGCCACCGTAGCTCTTTATCCCACTGAGTGAGTTTAGCTCCTTTCAGAAATCACACATCAAGAAACAAACACATACAGTCCCTGATTGAAAGCTTCTCACTGGAGACAAAATCAAATATACTTCCTCTAACAGGTAGAGGAGGTGTAGAAGAGGATGAGCTCCGAGAAAGGAGGAGTCAGTCAGATACATTACTGTAACTGTGTGCTTTCTACACTAGATGGCAGCAGTGTAATTTCTAAGTGTAAAGCCCATCAATAATAAGTCAGTAAAGAGACTGAGCATCTGTTTACTCATTAGACCTAATCCAGTATAAACCAGCCCAGCCTGTCAGACATCTTTATTATCTTTATTATCCTAAAGGAAGTGAAAGCCGTGAGGAAAATGATCATTACAGCGGATGTAACGCCCTGTAGGTGCAGTTAGTGTACTGTCTCTTTAAGAGCCCCGTGAGCAGTGTGCGCAGGCGTAGAGGTAGAGCGCGGGAAAAACGGTGTGTGTGAGGTATCGAACGGCAGAGACTACTGGACCTAGCTGTTTTGTTTTAGTCTTTTCTTATTTTTCGTAAGTAACGCTACTGTTTGAGCTTTACCCGTCCGTGTCTGAATGGGCAAGGGACACTAAGAGACGTTTCTATGTAAGACTCCTTACTAAATAAACGAGCAGGTGGAATACCGCCAGCGTGTGTGCGCGAGTGTCCATTTTGCTTCGTGCTTCACCTGCCTCTAAAGCTCACTATCCGGGCTGGAGCTGGAAATTCTACCCACCCTGGCTTCAAGCGTTACACGGAAACCACACCTGATACTGATTATTACTTAGCAGTGGTGCAGTTAGAGACGGTGTAGAGGAGGAGCTTTGTAAAAGGAGGAGTCAGTCAGATGTGTTATTCTAATTATGTATTGTTACACTAGATGGCAGCAGTTCATTAACATCCACCACAGCGACCAAATCAGCTGCTGATAGACAGGTTCTATCTCAGTCACACAGGGTTGCCAGAAATCTAGCCTTGGTTAATGGTGTAGTCCTGGTGGAGTTATACAGGTGATTACATTCTTGTGTCTAAAATCGTGTTATACAGATCACACACACACACACACACACACACACACACACACACACACACACACACACACACACACACACACACAGGGTGGTTGTATAGATCAGGGGAAAGGAGGTGTTGACAGATGTAGAGTCAGTGTAATTATTTGGGATGACAGGTTATTGTCGCTAGACGAGTCAGGGAATTACAATTAGTACCATTTTGTCAATCGTGCTCACACACAGAGGAATTCAGCATCCGCATTTAACCCGTCCATGCAGTAAAACACCCACACACTACTGAACACACACTCTATGGGCAGTGAGTACACGTGCCTAGAGTGGAGGGCAGCCCTATCCATGGCCTGGGTGAACCGTTAGGGGTTAGATGGCTTGCTCAAGCACACTTCACTCGTGTCCTTTCAGTTCAGGGAACCTAACAGACAGCCTATCAGACAACCACATGGCGTGTGATGGAAGAATAAACACCAGAGCTATATATACTCTCAGGTAGGAGTAACTGGACACAGGTGCAGACACTGATGAACAGAGATGTGAAGGGTAGAGTGTGGACATAGTGTTTGTTAGTGTTCTAGTTTTATTCAAAAGTTTAAACAACCTGCTTCAGTTTAATATCTAACATAATATTCTCTCCAGGGAACAAACTTAAATATGAATCTGCAAATATTAGTACACAACTTGTGTGTTAACATATCGCAAATATATATGATGAGTCAAAGTGTCTGAAAACCTTTCCACACTCGGGTCTGTTTCCTGTGTCTTTTCCCCATATGGTGGTTCCTTTATCCAGTATTAAATGAACCAAGTTGCCGGTGTAAGATCTCCAGAGGACCTGAAACACTCCCATTAGAGAAGAACGGTAGAACTCTCTCAGTGAAAGAGTGTGTTATGGTGTGCAGGTGTGTATTAGTTAGAAGATTAGTGAAAGTGACTTTCCCCCTGTCCCAGTCCAGGTGTACTCTGACCCTCTGCAGCTTCTCCTTATGTCTGAGATCATGATCACTCTTCTGTGGACAGTATATGGTGTATGCACCACTGCGTATACTGTAGGCCAGGCTACACACAGTATTCCAGACAGAGTCTCCTTTTCTCATTACAGACTCTGGTATCACACCAAGCTCCCAGTTATCACTGTCTCCAACCTGGACGTCCCAGCAGTGAGTCCCTGAGTCAAAACCCTCAGAACCCAGAACACACTCGTACTCATCAAATCTCTCTGGATTGTCAGGAAGTGGTAATCTCTGTTCTCGGTATTCTACAGCAGTGAGATCATCAGACAGGTGGAGGTGTGGATGTGCAGTGTTGGGGTCCAGAGTAACAGGAGCTGAGGAGAGAGAACACAGTGAAACATCATGGTTTGTCATGCTAATGGTTTACTTCTGTTAATGACTAAGTTCACCATATTAAACACGTGGTGAGTCTTTTTAACCTCAAGGATAAACATGGTTACCGTTTATGTTCACTCATGGTTTATTCCCTAAACCTTTCTATGATTTTGTGAATTACATCATGGACATGAAACAAAAACATTACCTGACTAAATCACTACAAGCCGGTAGTCCTGACCTTTGTTGTCATGAGTCATTGAATACCTGGCCCTAGACCACCTGAAGACCATTACAAATCCACTGCTGGACCCCCTGCAGTTCATATACGGAGCTAACAGGTCTGCCAACAACATGGCCAACTTGGTGTTGCACATCGTTGTACAGCGTCATGACAGACCTGAAACCTACACTGCAGTTCTATTGGTGAACTTTTGCTGACCATTCAACAGCATAGTACACCATAGTACCAGAGCTACCGCAAATCAAACTGTCTCAACTATCGGACAGATTCCATGTGTCGATGGATTGCAGACTTCATGATAAACAGGAGACAGCAGATACGGCTAGGAGATCACCTGTCAGACCCTCAGTACTGCAGTATCTCAGTGCTCTCACCACTTTTATTCAGACCCTACACCCATTAATGTGTGCCTAAGGCATCATTTCTCAGCTCTGGTCCTGGAGCCACCCTGCCCTGCACATTTAGTGCTTTCCCTACTTCTCCCAACCCACCTGATTTAACGTATTACCTCATTAACAAGCCCTTTCAGAGTTGTAGTGATTGTGTTAAAGCGGGGAGCCCACTGAAATGTGTAGAGCAGGGTGCAACCAGGACCAATGTTGGGAAACAATCATAGGCAGTGATGATGAGTCTGCACAGGGCATGCTGTTGTTTTTCCTAGATTGCTCCATTTTAACGATGGTTTATCCTGCATTTGAACTCTGAGAAATTCACTTACATGGAGAAACAAGAAAACAACACATACTGTATTTAAAGACTGTCCTCATTTTCTCCCAGACTCCAAACTTCAGGTTGGAAACATGGCTTCCAATATCAATCAGAGCTCCCCATGCTTTCTCTGGGTTCAGTGTGCAGTGAACTCTGGAAAACAACAGTGTGGAAATGTATACAGGTATAAAGGGGCTAGATAGCCATAGCATTTATGAAGCCATACACTAGCAGAAAGTTTTTTATTTATTTTAATTAATTTTTTATTTTTATTTTAATTACACCACATTTATGCTGCCTATCCATGGTCCATTTCTAATTACATTTGAATGCAAATTTAAATACATTGTACATGGAACATTTATGTGTCTGGTAGATTTCATATCAAGATTAATGGATCCTGTTCTGAAGGCCAAAAGTCTGAACCACTCAACTAAACAGCTGTACCTCATAGACAGGCAGCTGGTGTAGTACAATTGAACTATTAATACTTAAAGGTATATATACCTTTACCATATATAAATACTTTAATAATATATACTTACTGTTTTGCTGTGGACTGATAGCTCTAAAGGGATGACAAATAAAAGTCTACTTAAAAGTTGAACGGAGTTTTTATTTTTCATTTTTATTTATTTTCCATTTAAAGCAGACATAAAGACCACAAGTCCTCACCAGGTGGTTTATTGTAATTGCTTGATGTAAATTAGTTGACTTTCTCCATTTGCTCTCCAATTTGCTCAAATTTGGAACTGAGTGAAAACAAATTCAACTACGCCATAGTAGAATAACTCTCACCTGTAAGAAGAGAACATCCTCAGCTCCCATCTCCTTCTCTATGTTTCTGATTGTGTCTGAAAGAGATGATATGTCTACATTCAGCTCCTCAATCTTCCTCCTCATCATCTGACTCTTCTGCTCCTCCTCCTCCTTCAGTGCAGCTATCCTTGCTGTTTCTTCATCTCTTAGAAACTGGTGAAGCTTCTCAAACTCTTCCTGTATCTGCCTCTCTGTGTGCTGGGCCTGCGTCTGGAATGAGAGACGATTAGGAATCACAAACTCTAACAGATGTTCTACAAGCATTTACCACCTACAGGATAAGTGGACCCTCATCAGAAACATGACCTGAACAACATGCTCCACAGTTCAAGATGATGTCTCACCTTAATGTGGGCTGCTGTTCGCTCATAGTCTTGTTTAGCTTCCTCTAAGACTTTCAGGTTCTTCTGTAGAGGCTCCAGAGCAGTCCTGAGTTTATCCTGGAATTAGACAGCAGTTTAGCTGAGTACATTTATAGATCAGTTAATGATACAACAGTATTTGTATGACGTATTTGTTCTAGGTTTATAATTCTCTCAAACTTTCTGTCCTAAAACCACAAACACTAACAGACTTCATCTTCAACAGATTAAACTGGTGTTGAACAGAGAAAGACTGTGTACATTTAATACCTTCAGCTCAACCGCTGCTTCATCTGCTGGACATAGTTCATGATTTTTGTGGTTCCTTGAAGTCTGACACACCACACACACAGGCTGCTGATCATCCAGACAGTAGAGCTTGAGTTCCTCATTGTGCAGACTGCAGAGCACCCCAGACCCAGCTGAAGATCTCTGACTCCTGCTCACTAAAAAAGCTTCACACAGGTTCTTCAGAGCCAGGTTAGCAGGAGGCTCAGATTGAGAGCATCTTCTTCTACAGACTGGACATTCTCGAGACTCTTTAGCTTCCCAGGACGTCTGCAGACAGTATTTACACACACTGTGGCTACACGGTAGTAGAACAGGATCCCTGAAGATCTCACGACACACAGGACATGAAAAGTCTTCCTCTGAGAGAGGGTTTCTAGCAGCCATTTCCTTCAACAGCTGCTGAGCTGCTCCTCTGTTATGACTCTTCCAGTCCAATCTTCACTTCCTCTTTCAGGACGTCTGTAATGATCAGAGCAGCCCAGTAGAGAATCAGCCATCGTAGCTCTTTATCCCACTGAGTGAGTTTAGCTCCTTTCAGAAATCACACATCAAGAAACAAACACATACAGTCCCTGTTTAAAAGCTTCTCACTGGAGTCTCTGAGTGAAGTGACGCAGAATGAAGAAAGGTCAGAGTGACATAACGAGACTCATTTCCTCCAACAGGTAGAGGAGGAGGTAGAGGAGGAGGAGCTCTGAAAAGTCAGAGGCACTATTTAATGAGCTTTTCACACTGAAAAACCACCTTTCAAATTCATCACCATTCAGCATATTTTTAGGAAGAGAAATGTTCATCAGAAGCTGAACACTAACCTGGGTTCAGTGTGATCCTGTGCACTCTGTGTGAATGTATCTTGGTTCTCAAACCAGTCAAACTAGAACCGGTTATAAAGGAGCAATAGTGACCTTATGTAACACAATAAAAACATCCCCAACATTCCAAAACCAAACACCTGCTTTATGATATGCATCTCACTATCATTACCATGGCTTACCTTACACATTCCAGGACCTGGGGAGCACACAACTCTTACACCTGGAGGGCCTAACCAGTGTCAGTGGGTTGGGACTAGAACTTCAAATCCCTAGAAGTGTCGTTGCAAACTTCCTGCAGTTTGTTAAGATCAATGACCCCGTCCAAAAGTGAAAGACTGAGGGCTAGCAGGCTATTACTGTAGATTCATCCCCCCATTGTCTTATTTCTCTCACCTCCCTTATCAGACTTAACCAAGTAGAACCAGGCTGAGGCAGCGTTCTCCATCCTGAAGATGCATGTAGGGTCTAGTCCTGAAGAACCATGATTTCAACAAGTCGTTTATTGTGCACACTGATGCCTCCGGATTTTAGTCTCGGTACGGTACTTCCAAAAATACCATGTGTTCTGCTTTTTCTATCTGTTTACTTTTATTTTACTTGTAGTGTTCAGTAATAAACAAAAATAAAGTTAGAAATACATAAATATGATGTATATGATATTTGCACAAAGTATTTGAAGGAGTTTGATTGAATCTGGGCATTGATAATGACATTGATGAATCAAAACAATTTTTTTTAGATATGTTATTTCTTGGTATTTCAGGAAAGGGACAATAGTGACATGATAATCATAGTAGCAATGTATCCCTGATAGATGGTTTGGAAAATATACTGATAGTGGAAAACTATGAGTTTTGCGACATGGTTTGAGATGATTGAGGTGGGCCGTAGTGGTCATGAGAGGGTATAAAATTGTGTATTCTCAGAAATATTTTAGTTGTTCCTAGCTAAACTCAGGATTATGCTACCCATGACTGGAAAGTCTCAACCTTGCATTAAAGAAGTTTTTACCTTTGCTTAGTCTTCATAATCTGCTTTATTTTTGACGTTAGTGTAAGCCAACTGCTTCATTTTTGCTACCACAAGCTTCAGTTTGGTATTTATTGTGAAGTTGGTCTGTCTAGACGGAGCACAGACAAACAGACTAGATTATTCTTAAACAAATCCGTGAAAACAACATTTGATGCCACTGGACTCTAATGTTAGCTAGCTAATCTAGCTAATGATAGCCCCCACTGGCAAAAGCTAAGCTGGCCCTTTTAGATCTCCTTGATCTAGTCTGTGTTTTTATAGGGAGTTCTTGGTAAAAACCCACATTGGGATTTGAGTTCTGGTAGTCAACTGTTTTTATCTGCTAAAGTGAGGATAACAAGTCGAAGCTCTACCTTTTCTAATGTTGTAATAAGAGTAATACTCAAGACTGGTCTAGTAACTGGAACCTAATTTTAGTTTTCTGGCATTTTCGAGTTTCTGAGAAGTGGATAAAGCTGGTTTAACCTAAACACAGCCAAAATGCTGTATGTGTGTTTACTGCTGCTACAGCTGCTCAAATCAGGCAGTCCCTGTGCCTTTCCATAACAATCTAACGGTTTCTGTAGCATAATATTTTGTTTTTAAAAAAGAAAGAACTTTTCTATGCGGTCTGAATTTGGTAGCCCATGTTTATATTTAGCTAGCTATGCTAGCTAGAAGCAATATTTAGCTAGCCAGCTAAACCCTTGCCAAAAGCAACTGCAGTCCCAAACTGTTCTCCTTTCTGCCTTAAATTCACTATTAAATTTTGCACTCCTGTCTTTAAAAAGCTGAAACTACAAAGTAATTGGTATAAATAGCTAATGTTAGCTGTACATTATGTCACAGACACAGCCTGGCTCTCCTACACCACAAACATCTGTGTGAGAAAAGGGAGATCAGAGCACCACACCAGAACCATGACACTAAGTCACAAAAGCTAGTGTGTTCTAGTGAGCAGTAAAATGTGGATGTTATCTGAAGAACAGCTTCAGCATTTTGTCGCTGTCCACAGAAAAACATGTATCTCCATTTTTGTTGATTTTGACTTTTATGCCTTATTAAAACACATGGGCTGCTGTTTGCATTGGGTGTAATTTCACGAAGAGGACACCAACAGAAATGGCCCAAAACCGCTTGGAAAGACGTCTGGTTCCATTGGCTCCTATACAACTTAAATGAGGTTTTTGGCCTCTCCTGTAAAGATGCTATTTTGGAGATACCTGTTTCTCTTGGGACAGCGACGATTTGTAATGAAACAAAAAAAAGAATGATGCTGTGTAGAAGATCACTACCAAAGTAAGTCAACTAGTTAATATTTGCTACTCATTCACACTGTCGTCTTTGACTTGGACCTGGATTGTCTGTAAAGCGGCTGTGACAACATCTGTTGCTGCTATATAAATAAATGTGACTAGGCTTGACTTAACTCTGACGGTGCTGTTCCACTGTTACTGATGTCTTCACTGGTAAGATCCTCAGAGGATAAACAGATCGGTTGCAGAAGAACGGTAGAACTCTCTCAGTGAAAGAGTGTGTTATGGTGTGCAGGTGTGTATTAGTTAGAACCTCAGTGAAGGTCACTTCCCCCCTGTCCCAGTCCAGCTGTACTCTGACCCTCTGCAGCTTGTCTTCGGGTGTGAGGGAGAGATCTGACTGTCCTGCACAGCGTATCCAATATTCTTCATCATTTTCCAGACTCCACACCGAACCCCAGAAAGACTCTCCTTTCCTGGTTACAGACTCTGTTATCACACCCACTGACCAGTAATCACTGTCTCCAACCTGGACGTCCCAGCAGTGAGTCCCTGAGTCAAAACCCTCAGAACCCAGAACACACCAGTTAACATCAAATCTCTCTGGATTATCAGGAAGTGATGATCTCTCTTCTTTGTATTCTACAGTAGTGAGATCATCAGACAGGTGGAGGTCTGGGTGTGCAGTGTTGGGGTCCAGAGTAACAGGAGCTGAGGAGAGAGAACATCATGTTGGTGTGTTCATGTAGTCTTTGCAGTTTCTTCTCTTTACTTAGCATTAAGTCTAGTGTTGGTCTAAATCTCTGTGTTAATAATAATGATGTATAAATCTATAGAGAAATAAAGTGGATTTCTAATATTGAATCCAGTATTCAGTAATCAGGTGCTGATCTGAAATAACTAGAATAATGTAACATTGTAGAATTCTATTACATGATATTAAATGATGGTCTGATCCATATACAGATTTCTCTGTGAGTAAGACTGCACTGCAGTCAGGATGACCAGACTGGAATCAGCCTTCAGGAGATGAAGATGTCTGACTCTCCAGAACTAGATAATATCTGATAGAGCTTTTAGGAGGAGAAGAGCTTACTGTAATGGAGAACCTCCTGCATCTTCTCCCACACTCTAAACTTCAGGTTGGAAAGGTGTTTCCCAACATTGATCTGAGTTACTGATATCCTCTCTGGATACTCTGGTCTGAGCTGAATGCTGAAAATGCAAAGAGTGTATATTATAACTGTGTTAGACCATATACAGTTTGCAGGTTATTTGATTGAACTGAATGTAGTGTATTGTCTTTTACTGATTCTACTACCCACAAATAATCGTTTTTATTCTGCTGTTAAATATGTAAATATTAAAAAAGACAAAAGTATTTGGATTTCTCTTTTTAAGCTCAATAACTTACTGTTTCATTGTAGACTTCACGTTCTGAGTAGGAACAAAGCGAGAGGAGACATTTTAGTGATTTTTATAGTCCTTTTTGAAGTAAGTGAGACCTTGTTTAAAGCTGGTATGAAGGATTTTATTATTTTTATCAATAGAACTCTGAGAGAGAGCGATTCTTAATTAGGTGCTTCTTACCTGTAAGAACAGAACGCCTTCGGCTTTTATCTCCCTCTCTATGTTTCTGGTTGTGTCTGAAAGAGATGATATTTCTCCTTTAATCTCCTCAATCTTCCTCCTCATCATCTGACTCTTCTGCTCTCTTTCCTCCTTCACTGCAGCTATCCTTGCTCCTTCTTCATCTTTTAGGAACCGGTGAAGCTTCTCAAACTCCTCCTGTATCTGCCTCTCTGTGTGCTGGGCCTGCGTCTGGAATGAGAGACAATTATAAGTGGACCCTCATCAGAAACATGACCTGAACAACATGCTCCACAGTTTAATATGATGTCTCACCTTAATGTGGACTGCTGTTCGCTCATAGTCTTGTTTAGCTTCCTCAAAGACTTTCAGGCTCTTCTGTAGAGACTCCAGACCAGTCCTGAGTCTGTCCTGGAATTAAACAGTTACAGGTTACAGAGTGTTTGAGTTTAACCGTGTAAATGAGCTGAATGTCTCAGAGAGTCTTACTGCTCAAAACAGATTAACAAGTTTCATCTGATAAATTTAGACTGATATGATCCATTTTTATTGAGCCACACATACAGAAGACTCTCAGTCTCTCAGTATGGCTAATGCAGCATGCCAGACGTCTCGGTTACAGTCACAGTTCCTGCAGATGGTGCGGTAGGGGTGGAGATGGAGTGACAGCAGGCCTTCTGGACATGTGACAACAAACTCGGTGCTGACCACGCTGCCTCCACACATGGATTCGTTGGGCGTCTCCACCAAGACTAAAGCGGGACTCGTCACTGAAGATGACCCGCTGCCATTCTGAGTCACTCCATGACAGTCTGGTACGACACCACTGCAGTCTTTGGTGACGGTGACGTGGTGTTAAGGACGGTCGTGGTAACGGTCTGTGTACATGTACTCCTGCGTGGTGCAGCCATCTGCCAATGGTGCTGCACTAACAGGATGACTCATGGAGGACACCACTGCTCCCGGAATGTCCACAATCATGACTTTAAGGACACTCAATTTGTCAGCTCTCTGTCTCCGTGGTTCTAATAGGTCTCCAAACCCTTCATCATGCTGCTGCGTGCCAACAGTGTGCTATGGTAGTATGCCACACTATATATATATATATATATATATATATATATATATATATATACACACATATAATATTTAATGTTCATCCACACTTGTATTCAGAAACCACACCCACACATCAGACTTCAACTAGTCTAACAGGTGTAATGAAATAGGCTGTTACTCATGTGACAAACTGCTTATGTGTTTTCTGTTTTGCTCCAATTTGGGGAATAAAGAACTAGAATGCGTTTCCTACCTTGAACTCTGCCACAGCACCATCTACTGGACAGCAGGTGTGACTTTTATGTGTTTTTGACGTCTGGCACATCACACACACGGGCTGCTGATCCTCCAAACAGAAGAGATTGAGTTCCTCTTTGTGCAGACCACAGAGTACCATAGACCCTGCTGAAGATCTCCGCCTCCTGCTCTCTAGAAAAGCCTCGCAGACGTTCTTCAGTGCAAAGTTCTCGACAGCTTCTTTAATGGATCTTCTTCTGCAAACCGGACAGTTTCGAAACAGTTTCTTAGATTTCCACAACTTCTGCAGACAGGATTTACACACACTGTGGTTGCAAGACAGTAGAAAAGGATCTCTAAAGATCTCACGGCACACAGGACATGAAAGATCTTCTTCTGAAAAAGGGTTTATAGCAGCCATTTCCTCCAACTGCTGCTGGGGTGTTACTCTTTAACTGCTTCTTCAGTCCAAACTCCACTGTCTCTTTCAGGACGTCTGTAATGATCAGAGCAGCCCAGTAGAGAATCAGTCACCGTAGCTCTTTATCCCACTGAGTGTGTTTAGCTCCTTTCAGAAATCACACATCAAGAAACAAACACATACAGTCCCTGTTTAAAAGCTTCTCACTGGAGTCTCTGAGTGAAGTGAGTGAAGGTCAGTGAGAGATTCTAAGATTCACTTACCTACATCTAACAGGTAGAGGAGGTGTAGAGAAGGAAGAGCTTTAATAAAGGAGGAGTCAGTCACATGCACTATTCTACCTGTGTGCTTTCCACACTAGATGGCAGCAGTTCATTAACTGAACTGAAGAATGAGCTCTCAGTATGAAGTAGAACTGGTGACAAAATGAAATGCTGTGTTATGGGATGCAAGGCACAAATGGCACTGACTTCACATTCATATTTACATTTGTAGAATCTAGCAGCCACTCTTATCCAGAACAACTTACAAAAGTGCTTTGTGTTCTGTCAGAGAACGTCCCAGCTAGTACAAATAGGTTACTAGGTTAGGAGTGCAAAGTCCTCTTTGAACTTAGACGCTACCTGAACAAGGGCAAGTGTTCACACCTAGAAAGTAAAAATAAAGGGTAAGTGCAATACTTAGCAGTACCCAGTCAGTTCTCATACCTATAGAGATGAATACAGAGTTCAATACAGCGTAATACAATACCTGGCAATACCTAGCCAGTTCTCATTCCCAGAGAGAAGATAAATTCAAATATAAACTTAAAGCATGTCAATATACTCTTAGATCAGAGCTCTGCCATTCAGACAGGCAGTGGAAGTGAATCTTAAACTGTATTTGAAACTCAAAAGGCTCAAAGTACAGACTGTCTCCTGAGCATTGCTGTTTGGTAGAGAAGGGCTGGTCCATTCTTGTATTTATAGGGATGCATCAAATTGTTATATGGAATAACGTGAGTGAACTTGGGTGAGGAGGACGAATATCAGCTCGGTCTTGCAGGGATTAAGTTTTAGGTGGTGAGCTGTCATCCATGAAGAGATGTCAGCCATACATGCCGTGATGCGACTGCAGACTTTTAGATGCTGGGAATTAATGTGTTTGTTGAGTGAGGTCAGCATGATTGTGTTAAGAGAAATATAGATATTTTACACACCCATTTAAAGATAAGATAAACCCAGTCACACAAAGTTTTTTCTAATAATCTAACAGTGGCATTTTCAGAATGTTGGCAAGTCTTGGCAAGCCCTCTTTTATCAGGAACTTTCATCTTTTTTACAAAAAGCCTTTAAAGCATTTAAACTGTTTAATAGAAATTAAGATAAAACTATAGAGCACGGGAAAAAGCTGTATGAAATGGGTATAGGGGGTTTAAAGAGAAAAACACTACAACAACAGCTAACAACTAAAATAATGTAACCGCTAACGAAAATGAAATAAAATTAGTTAACAACTAAAATGATTAAACCACTAGGAAAAGCTAAGCTAAGACCTAAAATAACTACTACTTAAAGAAAACAGTAAAAACTATTAAAGCAACTGAACCATAAACAAAAACTAAAGAAGAAACAATTAACATAAAAATCTGTAAAAAAAAAATGTAACAAACGAACAAAAAAGACAAAAACTAAAGAACTAACAACTAAGATAACTAAACCACTAACAAAAACTAAAGAACTAACAACTAAAATAACTAAACCACTAACAAAAACTAAAGAACTAACAACTAAAATAACTAAACCACTAACAAAAGCTAAAGAACTAACAACTAAAATAACTAAACCACTAACAAAAACTAAAGAGCTAACAACTAAAATTACTAAACCTCTAACAAAAACTAAAGAAGAAGAAACAATTAAAATCTTTAAAAAAAAACTCTAACAAAGAAAAGACTAAAAACTAAAGAACCAACACCTAAAATTACTAAACCACTAACAATAACTAAACAACTAACAACTAAAATAACTAAACCACGAACAAAAACTAAAGAACTAAACTAACATAACTAAACCACTAACAAAAACTAAAGAACTAACAACTAAACTAACTAAACCACTAACAAAAACTAAAGAACTAACAACTAAAATAACTAAACCACTAACAAAAACTAAAGAACTAACAACTAAAATACCTAAACCACAAGCAAAATTTAAACAACAACTAAAAAATAATTAAACCATTAACAAAAACGAAATAACAACTAAAATAACTAAACCACTAACAAAAACTAGCTAACAACTACACCGCTAAGAAAAACTGAAGAGAAAGTGCAGGTCCTGTGGCACCAGTCACACCTACTATTTTGGTTTGGAACAAACTATAAAGTCTGGACCAAACAGGTAAATGTTCAGTACCCATCATATTCAATTATCCTAACCCCTTTTTTAATATACTTTATATTCAAAATAAAATAAAAAAAACACTACAACAACAGCTAACAACTAAAATAATGTAACCGCTAACGAAAATGAAATAAAATTAGTTAACAACTAAAATAATTAAACCACTAGGAAAAGCTAAGGAAAAATCTCACAACTAAAATAACTACTACTTAAAGAAAACAGTAAAAACTATTTAAGCAACTGAATCAGACTAACAAATACTTAAGAACTAACAACTAAACTAACTAAACCACTAACAAAAACAAAAGAACTAACAACTAAAATAACTAAACCTCTAACAAAAACTAAAGAACTAAACTAACATAACTAAACCACTAACAAAAACTAAAGAAGAAAAAACAATTAAAATAAAAAAAATCTGTAAAAAAAACCTCTAACAAACCATGAACAAAAAAGACTAAAAACTAAAGAACTAACACCTAAACTAACTAAACCACCAACCAAACCTAAAGAACTAACAACTAAAATACTTAAACCACAAGTAAAATTTAAACAGCAACTAAAAAATAGTTAAACCATTAACAAAAACTAAATAACAACTAAAATGTCTAAACCTCTAACAAAAAATAACTAACAACTAAACGCTAAAAAAAACTGAAGAGAAAGTGCATGTCCTGTGGCACCAGTCACACCTACTATTTTGGTTCAGTACAAACTATAAAGTCTGGACCAAACAGGTAAATGTTCAGTACCCATCGTATTAAATTATCCTAACTCCTTTTTCAATATACTGTATATTGAAAATTTATTCCAAAACAATGACTCATTTTCACCAATACTAAACTGCTATCAAAATAAAAAATAGTTTCAAAAGGATCATATAAAGTCGAATAAGTCATGTTTGAGAATTTGAGACAATGTGTTTAGATCTTTTTTCTTCTGTAGCTGGCATGAATTGACTTCCATAAAATAAATAAGCAGTTTAATGAAAACATGACGAGAAAAGTTTATCTTGTTTTTTTTTTAAACTCATGAAAATACATAGAAAGAAATGACACAATGTCAAATTTGACTTCTAGTTAACAAAATCAGTAGTTACATGAAGTTTGAATTCCAGAGTATTAATATTTACTGTGTACATATGTGTACTGTGTAATATGTACTGTTAAACACAGAGGTTCATAGTGTAGTAATATTACAGTCTTATATGATGTTACTGTGGTCTGCAACCAACTCCTCGAATCCCTTTCTGAGCAGTAAAGCTGGTAATTGAGAGATTTGCCTCTTTTTTCATTGCTTATTTCATCTGCTTGTTTTATTTTTTAAAATAATGCCTTGAAATGATGAAACAGAATTCATCATCCACCAGCCCAACTTCAAAACTTCTGAATCAGAATTTGGAAATAAAACAGTAACCCTTCATCCTTTCAGTGGTACCTTTGTGTATCATTATTAATTGTGTTTATGTAGATCACTAATACCTATAACAATCTAAAACTGGTAGACAGCAGTTTGGACCATTCAACAGAACAGTCCATAGAAACAGACTCCTCCCCTCTCCCTCCTCACTCTTTATTCAAGTTGTTTGGTTACAGAGACCGTCATTATGAGATCAACATTCAGAATCTCCATTTAGTCATCTAGTAATACATACACACTTCGGCTAGTCTCAGAAGATGGTGAACAGATGTTTGAGCTTCAGAGTTCAGAGGAAGAAGGAGGAGATCAAAGGGACCAGCATGATGAGGAGACTCAGACTGACACCGGCAGCACTGTTATTAACTCCTGCAGCGCTGGTTTTAGTTGCTGCAGTAACACTTGTCCCGCTGGCAGTAACACTTCCGCTGCTGCTACTAGCACCTGCCGCACCGTTACACAGGCTCCCACTACAGCAGCTCATGGTTCCATTGATTCCAGCTACCAGCATGACCAATGAACCTGTAGTACAGGCACTTTTGGTCGCACATCCTTTTGCAGTCACTTGAGCACCAGTGCTATTTGTGCCTGTAGATGTAGGAGAGAAAGAAGTTAAAATCGGGATAAAAAGTGCAAAAGGATAATTTACATTTGCAATCTTTCCCTTAAAACTTTTCCCTTTGTTTTCACTTTAAAAGGTCTGTATCATGAACCAAGCTATCATGTAGTACGTAACCAAGACCTGGTACCAGCCGCAAACTGCCACACCTGAAGTTCCTTATTAGCTGGAGCAGGGGCCAAGCGCTGCATGTTAAATGCAGGTTCGAATCTGGCTGGCTATTTTTGTCATTTAGCTACATAAACATCCAACATAACCTACCATTTCAGCAAAACTTTTGCTGAGATAACCAGTCTTTATCCTCTCTTTGAGTCTGTGTATGTGAGGACAATGCATGAAGACATCCATAAAGGTCTGAGAAATTCATGTTAAATCCATTGATCCACTAATCTGTAAGTTTAAGTCGCTCTGGATAAGAGCGTCTGCTAAATGCCTTAAATGTAAATGTAATCTGAACAAATCCATTACTCTTTTTCATTATTTTTTTTTCTTTTGAGTGATGTTAATTCAAACATTTCTTACTCAGTTCAATTTAGTTCACAGTCCACACAGTCACTGTATAGAAAACACGCAGTATAAACAGCCCACTTTAAATGAACTGTTTTTGTGATCTTACAGCTGTTTAGCTTTACCCATTGACCCTGACATTATAAGGAGCATGTATCGCTTCTTTTTGAAGGCATAACGCAGGACAGTCAAACAGAACGCCTTAGCTAAGGAAATACAACCATGTCTTTCCAGTGTTGCTTTTAAAAACACAGTTGGGCACCTCATTAACCATGACATACAACCAGACCCCCACCTTAACATATTGAGCGTGCTTGATAAAATCAATAAAGGTCAATAATGTTTATGTTAAATTTAAGCACAGTTCCCTTTACTGACCCAGAAAGCACTGCGCTAACCATCCCTGTTCTTAAAGGAACCCGGACTAGTAGGACAATATGGTTCATGGGCAAGCCTATTGAAATGCAATGTAGAAACAAAATAGAAATATTAAGTTTATTATAAAAAGCATGACAAACTGTCCAAATCATTCTAATCTTATAATAAAGGATTTTGCCTATTTTTTAATAATAAATAAAGTTATTATACCTACCTCTATTATATGTATATATATATATATATATATATATATATATATATATATATATATATATATATATATATATATATATATAAAATATTCTTTTCAAAATCTTTTAAAATAAGTGCTAGATAATAGAGAATTCACTGCCCGATAACACAAATTTGCTCTTACTAGCATCGTTTGCGTTGCATAGACACAATAAGAACATGTCCTCAGTCTCACTGTTGGCCACAAAATCACAGCTTTACAGCCGAGAGAGCATTTTCACCTGTAGCATTGAAGCACTGATCTGCGTCTCCCTCGCAGGCCACGGTTCCTGTGCAGTTGTTATTAGTACAGGCGTAACACGTCTTTCCATTCGCAGATCCAAATGGCAAAGCTTAGCAGACAGAAACAACAGAAGATCTTTAACATCACCTTCAACACCACCTTCTCTGCGGTACCTGTAAGAGTTCCAATGTTCTTTATTCAGCACTCCAAGCTTTAACGTGTACCTGACATTATCTGGGTGTTGCAGAGGGCCGTGCTGCAGCATTGAGAGTTGACAGTCACTTTAGTAGTTCCTAGGTTGGCGCTCCCGTTGACACACTGAGCTGATGTTGCACAAACCTTCGCACTTGACTGCTGTTGTGCACCATCTAGTGAATACAGCACATGAGTGAATGAGGACGTTTCTGACTCAACCTCACCGTTTTCTACAGAGCTCATTCTTACTTGTGCTCACAAGGGTGGTGAAGCTGGCACACTGATCTGGACAGTCTGTCTGGAGGTCTACGCATGTTCCAGTCGGCCCTGTTGTACACTCATAACATTTCAGTGCCAGCGCTACGGGACAGTGAAGTCAGGGACAGAAACCACCAGTTTAGTCAAAGACAATCCAGCGACATTCATTAATACACTCAATCATTACATTTCAATAATATTTTAAATATAACTAATATTTAATATAAAAATGTGAAGCTTAAAAAATACTAATTATATTTGATTTAATTATATTCTAGACTATATAAACCGATTAAATGGAAATCTAGAACTTCCCATAGTAAACAGTCTAGTTCCATACCTTTTGGGACAAGCACGCAGAGGAGTGCCAGTGTTACCTGCAGCCTCATTGTTGATGGATCTAAAAGGTTAAAGATGTGAGAAAAGCAGAGCTGGGTTGGGTATAAATGTGGTCCCGCTGGGTGGGGGACTTCATAGAGGCTTTTCACAACCTCCTACATCTGTAGGAAGTTTCATGTTGAAGATAACAGGTTGGATTCATATCACAGTTTTACTTAACCGACAGCATTTTTGACCTTCTGAACAAAAGGAAGGGGCGTACAGTGGCCGGTCAAGTCACGCTTCCATTCAAACTACTTACATTTCACCTCAATACATTTTGGCTGACTAAGACTTTAAAGCAAAAGTTGCTCTATTTCTGTTTAACCACTCTTAGGAAATTATGTCCCGGAGGTTCTTGTCCGAGGTTGGTTGTAGCTCAGGGAATAACACCACTACTCGCCAGAGAACCACCACCACATGTGGGAAACTGGGGTTCAAATCCCAGTCTGGGTGACTATGTTGTGCTACACCAATAAGAGTCCTTGGGCAAGACTCCTAACACTACATTGGCCTACCTATAATAGGTCGGCGAAATGATGTGAGTATTAAACATACAGAGGATTGTATAGATGCTTAATGATGGTGAATTCGATGTGATGGTGTACATCCAGTCAATCACCCAAGCTTTTCATGGTTCAGTTGTGGGGTGTGTCATATGTGTCGGAGCAGTGGTTCCCTAAACTGGTCTTGGAGTAATTTCCCTGCTGCAAGCGCACCTGAACCAAATCAGCTTGTTAAGAAGCAGAGTTGGTAGGCCGTACGGCTGCGTTATTCA
The DNA here is from genome assembly GCA_024036415.1 of Prochilodus magdalenae. Taxonomy (NCBI): domain Eukaryota; kingdom Metazoa; phylum Chordata; class Actinopteri; order Characiformes; family Prochilodontidae; genus Prochilodus; species Prochilodus magdalenae. Next base: position 41,714 of record JAMWET010003872.1, on the reverse strand, counting down.
ATGAGGTTCCGATGTTTCTATCTTGATCTTACGTCGTGTGTAATGAAAAGACGGCTTTGTTGTGATGGTGTTACAATGTTTCCCATGCATGTCCACAGTCCAAAAAACACACTAGTGTAGTTTCTCCAATGTCCCACCCACAGCATTACCGGATTACTTAGAGGATGGAAGGAGCATTGAGTAAAGCCAACCAGCACTCCTGCGTCCTTTCTCTGTGTCCCACCTTCAGTGCTACAGGATAGGTAGAACCAAGTTTCGGGTTTGTCAGAGACACAAGAATAACACATCTCTACAACAAGAGATGTCTGAAGACAGCAGTCAACATATCCTCAGACCCCACACACCCCAGCCATCCCCTGTTCCAACCTCTGCCCTCCGAAAAGAGGTACCGGAACATCCGAGCCAGAACCACCAAGTTCAGGAACAGCTTTTACCCAGCTGCACCTGCCTTTGCATCCACAGTGAGAGGAACAAGGTAAGAACGTGATGAGGCTGAACAATGCATCTGGCCAATGGCTCACTGCATTCAGTCATATCATTTTGATCACTCTAACCCAAGCCTGCAGCTCCAGCCCTGACTTCATATTTGTTTGGTAAGAGTGAGGTTTCTGTGTGTGGAGGAAACATGCTTTATGGACCCATACTGCTGCTGTAGTGGTTTGTACGTGTTCAGAATGTTGCCTACAGAAGAGCTTTAGTGGGCCATCTATGCCGACCAGCCTCTAGCACATGTTAAGTGAGCTGGAAGATTATTTGCCTTTTTGTTTTTTGTTGAATAAATAAAATGCATCTTGCATGTTCAGGAGCCAATCAGAACACATCTGGTACACTGAACATGTTCAACCACTGCTTGTTGTCGCTGCATGACTGCGTGATGTGGACTGTAATATTTGTACCGTACATTTACAGTTCTAGGAATTATATAATTTTTAGTCTGTGTCTAGGCTTTTCTCACTTGCAACCATATACTTGAAAGGCCTGCTCTGCCCCTGAGGTGTGCCAACACATGTAGCATTTATGAACTGTATGTAGGTCCCAACAATGCATTTGGCCCAGAAATGCAACAGAGTTCCAGCTGCATTTTTAAATAGAAGATATTAATGTTTAAATGTTGAATGAGCGCTGGAGCAGTTGGGGCGGGTTCTTTGTTTGGTAGTGTCTGTGAGGGCTGTGGGCGTGGTAAAGGTTTAAAGAGCATATTTCCTCCCTAGCGCTCTGGGTGCTGAGTCAGTTCTAAATGAAGCTGCATAAAGGACATGCATGTTGAGTTGTCTACATCTCTACATTGTGTCGGCTCCTTCTATCTTCATGATATAAGTTTTACAGGAGAGGGAAAAACCTTCTTTACACTTTAAAAGTAAAACTAGTTTACACTTTTAATGTAAGTCAATGGAACCAGACTTTTTTGGGTAATTTCTTTTGGTCTATTTCTCATGATATGTGAACAGGTGATACACAAAATTATCAAATTAGGTCAAAATAAATTTGGAGGTTATCATTTTTTTAACCTTTTTTTTTTTTTGTTGTTTTAGAGAAACGTCCCCAGAAAAAGGTCTATGTCTGGTTCTTAAAGTTCAGAACTGTGCTCCTAAGTGTACGTACGTTCTGTTCTTACCTAAGAACAAATCCCAAAAAAGAAAACACTGGGGAATGTCAGAATCTTCAGGAAGTGTAAGTTGGAACTTTCTTCGTTGGTTGGTGAATGAGGCCCCACTGACTGTTTAATGTCACTGAAAGGTATGTAAGTTTCTTAACTTGCCTCTATGAGTTCGACTTTCCACCCACAGTCCCGAGACATGCAGTTGGGTGATTTGGAGAGGATAAATTGCTCCCCGGGTATGAGTTTGCATGAGTCAGTGTGTTTGCCCTGTGATGGACTGGCCTAGGGTTAGGGTGTTTCCTGCACTCCAGTTCCCGCCCCCACTCAGAAGAACAAGCAGCATAGACTTGACTTTAAAGCTATGTTTGCAATCGGTACTATGTCCAGCTAAAGAAATAATACTGGTTGACCCCGAGGGTGTGGCCTATCGGGTGAGCTGGTCAGGTGGCAGTATTATTATCCATTCTGTGTAATTTTTCCTGCTGTGAATTTTTTTTTTCAGTCTAAGAGCTCATCTAACTCAAGCTACCAAGCTACTAAGGCCTGTAAGGAGCTGATTCTTTATCTTGGGCACATGGGGAAGACATGGATAAAGATTTTATGATGCCATCTCAACAACTGCATTCGCTCACTTACTGTCACGGTAGTGATAACCTATCCTAGAATTCAATGGGCGTAAGGCAGGAAACACACTGGACAGGCCACCAGTCCATTGCTGGGTAGACACACAGACATACACATTGACCTATACACTCACAGCTAGGGTAAAATTTTGTGGCTGATGCAGACACAGGGTGCCACCGGGGCCCCAGCCAAACCTAGGCCCTTCATGCTGTGAGGATGCCACGGTGCCACGCTCAGTAACAACAGTAAGCACTAAATGATTAACTACATACTCATCAAATTATTTAGGAATAATCGTCACGTAGAACCTTCCCCTGAAACATCATCTAACAGTACTAGTCTAGTCACATAATTTGTGAGGGGTTACCTACCTGAAAGTGACAGGTCTGATCTAATCTCCAGACAGTTTCTGTTCAGTTCCATGCATGACTGAAAAGAAAACTGTCCTTTCATTCAGCACAGTATTCCCCCAGCAGCCCCGCAGCCAGCACCGCTAAAGCTTATCTCAGGACAGAAAACATCCGAACTAGCAGCAGCTCTGAGTAAAGACTCCAATCCACAAATTACAAGTGGAAAATGCTACTGAACAGCTTTTATTTTAAACTGGACTGTTTAAGAGCCACTTTTACTAGCCTGCTAGCTAAGCTAACTAGCTAATGCTAGCTTGAGTTCAAGAGTTACAACAAGACACATTCCCATGTTACACGAGGGAACTACCTTCACTGGATCGACACCTTATCCCACACAGATATGCTAAATAACTGACACAAACATAGTTATGACGGCTAAAGGAGATCTGTCTCACCTCCTGATCATTTGGTTTATTAATATTTAATTTAGACTGAACACTCGGGAGAGACTCCAACCTGTTAGCTGTGTATGTGACAATGACACACTGCCTTAGGTAGACACAGGTCCTCTTACAACAAGATCTCCAAATTCATAAAACTCCAAGAGAATAACTAACAGGTAAGGGGGCTTTCCTACCCCAGGACATTTCCTCACCAAGCAAAGCAAATTCAGTTTTAACTGCCCTGTCAGGACCATCTCTTCTTTGGGTTTTCCACCTGGAATTCCAAACTTATTACCAGAGACTTCTGGAGACATGCAAGAACTCCACTCAGGCCTCAGAAGTAGTTCTGTTAAACGCTCACTGTGGAATTTTGGTGATTCCCACTAAAGTAAATTTCCAAATAAGAATGCCATTTTAGGCCCTGATGGTGTAAGGTTGGGTTTCCGTAGGGTGGCACAGTAACACTGTCGCTTCACAGCAAGAGGGGCCTGGATTTGGTTGCTATATGACCTCCGAGGTGTGAGTGAATGTGTTTGTGTTTCCACTCTGTGATGGACTGGTGGTGTGTCCATGGTGTTTCCTGCTGTCTGCCCACTGAATGCCAGGATAGCTGTTTGCCTCACCATGTTATTAGTGACATCACTGTGGAACATTCTGTTATTGTTTTTGCTTTGTCTTGTTGCTTTACATGCTTCGCTAGCTCACTTCACAGCACAGACTTCAGACTCAGTGCACGTCCACAAATTCCTGGCATTCCTGTGCCTCTGAAACCCTTTGTTCCAAAAACTTCAGGAGTCAGGAGACTTCGGACTACTCGGTTAAAATCATCGATCGAAACCAATCACTCACAGAAAGTTAACCCCTTTGATTAAACTTATATTTGAAGGTATTAAAAAAGTAATTATTAAATTATGTTAATATCAGCCCTCAACATTACATAAATATATAAATTAATAAATAAGTAGTCAATTAAAACAGCAATGACACAAATAACTTGTAATAGCTTGTATAACTAGTAAAGGCAGAAATGACTTGTTTATCAGCTCAAAGTGTAACATAAGGATAACAGTACTAGTTGCTGAGTTTAAACCAGAAATTACACAATAAAATCTCAAATAAGCCAAAAATCTCAAATGACATACAAGCTATAATAAAAATGATGTTAATGATAAAGTTATATTGTGTGTTATACATTAATAGAATTTTTAAAAACTGTCTAATTTAATCAAACATTGATTCAACAATGTATTCCCTATTTCCTGCAAACACAGACAAATTGAGTTTAGGTTGCTAAATGCTAAAGTTAGCATTTGACTGCTAAACAGCTAATAACCTTTAAATAGTGCCAACATAAACAAATAGATGACTGGTCCTTGAACGTAGCGGTACTTTGTTCTGTAGAGATGATGGTTTAGCTAGGTGGCTAGCAGGCTGGCCAACATTAGCAATCACTGGGTAAACGTGTGCTATCTTGTAAAGAACTTGTATGTTGGGCCTCTTGGCAGTATTACTACCATTTTATCTCACCTGCTGTAAAACAGTCTTAGTGAAGAGTTTAAAGCTGAAAGCCCTTTTAACTATTCAATTCTACAATGTGTTATTTTCTAGGAATATTTGGATGTACATATTTTGTGATACTAAATAACACAAAAGGATTGTTGTTAGCATAAAGTATCTTATTTCTATATGTGGCTGCCAATATATTTGTAAGCAGATGTACAGTTTTTTTGAAAATGGAGCTCAACAAAATGGAAAAATAATGAGCGACACAATATATTTTTCTTTATATAAAAAATATATAGTAGCATATACAGAAGCATAGTTCTTCTAAATGACACGGGCAGGTTGTTAAAGTAATATTGGCCTGTTGAGCATAGCTGAGTCCTGTAGCATTAGCAGAGCTGATCTGTGAAGTTAGATCCATTTTTTATTTTAATTTTTTTATGGCTGATGGGTGTATGGCTCCCTATGTGTATTTTATCATATTTGACGGAAAACAGTAGTGGAAAAGACACCAAGGTAAACCGTTTTCTTCATCCCTTTCTCCATCGTTCAGGGCAGTGGTCTTCCACACAATGCCATATTGTTCTTATTTTACATATTCGCTGTGACAAGGATAAAACAGTATAAAGACGACGACTCATGTAACCTTGCAAAATCCATGTCATGAAGATAAAATCATTTTTGCTGTTATCGGACCATCTGCCCTTGGTATTTTCTGAAGGTTGCTAGGTCTAGACACGCCCTATGCACCAAAACTATGGAACTTATGAGCACAGATATACAATCTGAACATCTTTCAGAACTACATTGTCAGACATTAAGAGCAGGGCTTCAAAGGGTCAGCTGAGTTTATTGTAGAACTGGTTTGGAATGTCTTCCAGGGGCAAGAATATTTTTTTAAACTACCATGTAAAGTGTGCAGACGGCATACAGAACATGCTCTGAGTGAGCTTTGTTGACTAGTATGTCATATACAAAATCATAAAAAAAGAAAAAGTTAAAACACTGTTAACAGAAAATAATAAACATGAGAATCTCAATGTTTATTGTTTTTTTTTTTTACTGTGTCTTTGATACAATGCTCTCTATAATGCTTCTACTGTTGCTAACTGCCCTGCATGATTGTATTTAAAGAAGGAAAACATTATAGAATAAATATATGGCAGGAAATGTACCTGCTGATTGGTCTTCCTATTAAATACAGTACGTCCTTAAAATACGGCATGGCGTCAATACGACATGGCACATGTATTACATTATATATTACAGTTTACATCTCTTAAAACTGTTGAAATCATCTTTATGGTAGATTAATTAATATAATTAATAATAAACAATTTTCTTGTCTTTTATGACAATAATAATTATACCACATGTATACCTGAAAAAAACCTTAAAATTACTTTTAAAACATTGTTGTGTATAGGGCTAAATAATCTCAAGCCCTAAAAGTTGTGTTTAACCTGAAGTGCAGAATTTTATCATAGGATCGTAATGACATACAGTTGTCGTAAACATGGTAGTGAAAACAAAAAATTCCTTAAACAAAAAAAAAATGTACATTAGGTGCCCCTTCTGTATTCCTCATATTTGGGCATCAAAGAATAAACAACTGTTCAAAATATTTTGTTCTTTATATACGATACAACCAGGTATGCTGTAATCTTTATCGTTTTTGGAATATGGAGAAAGTAGGAAACTAAAGTATTTTAAATTGCAGCTGTGTGTCTGTGCTGTTATAATTAGTGTAATTATTATAATCACAGTGAAATGTATTTTACTCTATATCACAGATATAACATTCATAGTACCTATAGTAGCTGTAGTGCTGTGGTAATTCACTTTACCTGAAGCATCTCAAGATGTGTTCATGTTTCACAGTTGGTATGCTGGCGGGTGTTTTAAAATGTTCTCCACATGTTAATGATTTCATATGAATCAAAAATATTTGAGGTGACTGACTGACAGTTGGGGGTAGTGGGCTGGTTGTTTTTCCAAACACCTGCAATGCTATAACATACCACCACAGCCTGACAATCAATTCCAATGCTCGGCTGAGACTGTTCAAAAAATGAGAATGCTTAATTTACACAACAACAAACCTACACTGAAAGAATGTTGCTTATTTAAAGCACTTAATTAGCATAATTTAATTTGATATTAACATATTATTAACACATGCTTTATTTGTGTGGAACCAATGGTCACATATTCTGGAAGTCTATTGAATTGCATTGCCCCCTTGTGGTTGAAGCTGGTATGGCATGTTGATTGCTGGCTTGCTTTCTCCGGGTTAATCATTTTTTATATTAACTCTGTCTGTTGTTTTGAGTACAGGGCAGTGGATGGTCACAAGACTATCACATGAATCAGAATGAGGATCAGTTAAAGTTCAGAAAAAGAGTTAAAGATTAAACAGCTGTGGAGTTACATGTTTTCAGAAGGCAAGGCACATTTGTTTATACACTGCAGTCACTCACAGTGCTTAACAAAACAGAAAATAAGACAAATGGAAAAAGATCAAAGACTCTACACATTAAATATGCATACATGCATGTGTCTATGCTGTTACATATTGGCAGCCACTGTAAGGATTTCAGAATGGGGGTGATGTGTTTTACTTTGTGACTCTTTGTTGCATAATGAATCAACTGAAACTGTTTGATTGTCTTTAGGAGTCCAGTTAGGAGACCATTTCAGTGTTCAGTCCCGCTAGAAATACAGCTATGGGTTAGTTTCTCCAGGCCTGATTTAGAAAAATCTGAAAATTTCCAAGCTGGACGTTCTTAAGATGATCATGTGCTGCTTTGGTAATGGCTAAATCTGAGATCATTAGTAAGGTTATGTGCAATTTTTTCAGATTTTAGGGCCTCAGATCCAGACAGACAACTGTATGTCTCATTGCTATACTCAAATCATCTCTGGTTCATCTTTATTCAACTGCAGCAAGTTTTGTCCCATCCAGTTTTCGAGTGCTAGACCATAGTTATTTGAGGTTACAGTAAAGTGTCTGTCTTCCGAGCGAGTGTCTTCTGCAAAGCCGTGGTAAGATCTCCCATAGTCCTGTAGGATAACGCCAAAAGGGAATAGTATAAATTAAACCAGGGAAGCCCCAGAATTGAACCTTGGGGGACACCACTGATGACTGCCACTGTCACTATTACAGAGGTGAACTAAACCATTTGAGTTCCTGAGAGTCTAACCCAGGTCTCAAGTCTATCTAGGAGAATTCTATGGAAGGGGAAAGCTCAGTGCATTGCTACTGCTTTCTCCACTGCATACATTGTCTGGGCCTGAAACTGAGAAGGGCTTCCTGGATCTATTGCTGCTCATGTCCCCCACAGCTGAATCACACCTGAGAAGCACCTCAAGTGTACAATTGTCATGACATTGCCAGGAGCCAGACTAGGAGGCTATCAATCAATCCAATCAATAATTGCATGAACATTCAGTTATTCTAAGCAGCGTTAGCTTTAACTGCGCTGGTCCCCTTTTACTGACATCTTCACTGGTAAGATCCTCAGGGGATCAGCAGACCCACATGAGAAGAACGGTAGAACTCTCTCAATAAAAGAGTGTGTTATGGTGTGCAGGTGTGTGTTAGTTAGAAGATCAGTGAATGTGACTTTCCCCCTTTCCCTGTCCAGCTGAACTCTGACCCTCTGTAGCCTCTCTTCAGGTGTAAGAGGGTGGTCTGGCTGTCCTGGACACTGTATGTAGATTTTGTTACTGTCTTTAAAAGTAGTACAGACTCCACACAGGGTCTCCTTTTCTTGCTACAGACTCTGGTATCACATCCAGCCTCCAGTCTCCAACCTGGACGTCCCAGCAGTGAGTCCCTGAGTTAAATCCCTCAGAACCCAGAACATAGGCCCGCTTATCAAATCTCTCGGAATTATCAGGAAGTGATGGTTCTGTGTGTCTGTACTCTACAGCAGTGAGATCATCAGACAGGTGGAGGCCTGGGTGTGTAGTGTTGGGGTCCAGAGTAACAGGAGCTGAGGAGAGAGAGAGAACACAATGTAGCATCATGTTGGTGTGTTCATGTAGTCTTTAGACTAGATGAAGATGTCTGACTCTAACTCTCTAAACATTCTGGAGTTGTAATGGTGGTTAGATCTTCAGTTCTCCAGAACTAGATAATATCTGATAGAGCTTTTAAGCAGAACAGAACTTACTGTACTGGAGAACCTCCTGCATCTTCTCCCACACTCTGAACTTCAGGTTGGAAAGTTGCATATGAATATACACTTTATTTCAAAGACAATACATAAGACAAAGAATAAATACTATATTTACTGTGTGGGATTTAATTTATACACTAGGCAGTAGCAACCACAGGTCAAAGAAACAGTGTGGTCAAGGAAGTGTCCAAACCCAGGGAGTTCTCACACTACACCAATAAGAGACAACACCACAGCACATGGTACCACCAACCACAGAAAAGACTAACCGTATAAAAGTCACCCACAGCAACACTACACAACCACATAGGACACTGCAACAAAGGGGTAAACCAGAACACCAGTGTGGCCCACTGCTTGACCACAAAACAAAGGAAACATCGGATCCATATAGCTAAAAGTAGTGCCCTGTGGTATGCTATTACAATACCTTGTTAGTAAAAACAATAATGGCAGACACCAAAATCCCAACACAGTTTGCCTTAAATAACAGAGGTGGCTCAGCAGTAAACCAATCAGATAACACAATCTGATTATAAAGTCATCCACACAAAATCACATTAAAATAAAAGAGCATTTTAAAAGGGAGGAGAACAGTGGCCTGCAACCACCACGACTGCAGTCTCACCAATAACGTCAATGAATTAGGAGCGTAGTTGCTCCGTAGCCACTCGATAACCAAAACAGCTCGTTGGGCATGTACCCGGCAGATATGTATGTTGCGTTAGGCCACCCCTGCATAAAAAACGCTGCTGCCACAAACGCACGTCAGCCTACACCAGAGAGACCAGACATTCACAACTGGTTAAAACTCTGAACGGGTGAACCATGCGTCCAAAAACCCATAGCCAGCACATACAGGGAGTGAAACCAACAACCTACCAGTCGACTCACATGCACACGCTCTTCAGCTTTCCCTTTGAGTTAAATACTCGCGCCAGCACGCGTGCATGAATTGAGCTCTCCCGGTAGCAACAGCGTCACACCAAACAGTAAGAACAGAACGTCCTCAGCCTCCATCTCCTCCTCTGTGTTTCTGATTGTGTCTGAAAGAGATGATATGTCTACATTCAGCTCCTCAATCTTCCTCCTCATCATCTGACTCTTCTGCTCCTCCTCCTCCTTCAGTGTAGCTATCCGTGCTGCTTCTTCATCTCTTAGAAACTGGTGAAGCTTCTCAAACTCCTCCTGTATCTGCCTCTCTGTGTGCTGGGCCTGCGTCTGGAATGAGAGACGATTAGGAAACACAAACTCTAACAGATGTTCTACAAGCATTTACCACCTACAGGATAAGTGGACCCTCGTCAGAAACACGACCTGAACAACATGCTTCACAGTTCAAGATGATGTCTCACCTTAATGTGGGCTGCTGTTCGCTCATAGTCTTGTTTAGTTTCCTCTAAGACTCTCAGGTTCTTCTGTAGAGGCTCCAGAGCAGTCCTGAGTTTATTCTGAAATGAATCAGCAGTTTAACTGAGTGCATCCTTGTTAAAATGTCCAATCACTTCATTTTTTTAATGATGGGAGATAAAAAAATCTAAATTGTAAAAGTATTTCTTTTTACAACCCAAATTAAAAACAAAATGTTACACGGTGTAATACGTAAATTATTCACAATAGAACAAATACACATTATAATAAAAGGGAAATACAAGGTTTGAAAAGTTAGTGGGACTAATTAAAAACTAAGTCACATTACTGGGTATAAGAAGACCATTTAGAGAGGCAGAGTCTCTCAAAGGCGAAGATGGGCAGAGGTTCACCTGTGCCTAAAATGTGGAAGAATATCAGTAAAATGTTCTTTAACATAAAATTTTGAAAATTGATATCCCATCATGTACAGTACAGTACATAATATAACCAAAAGATTCAGAGAATCTGGAGAAATTCCAGAAAAAATGGGCAAGGGACAATGCCATGCATATATAAGTGAGATAGTGCTAAACCACACGCAATATCTCTCAAGAATGAGACAGCATTCCCCTTCCAAAACTCCAGCAACTGGTCTCCTCACTGACCACACGTTTAGAGACCGTTGATAAGGAAGAGGGGATAGAACACAATGCCTGACATGGCCCTGTCCCAACTTTTATTAAATGGGTCGCTGCGATCAAGTTCTAAATGATTATCTAATCCAGCACTGGCTACAGATTACAGTTGCTTAATCCACAGATACAACTGAAATTGGGAGTGTAATCTGTAGTGTCCGTATACCTGTGTTATGTGTCTGCATGTAAAGGGGAGGCATCCACAACTGTAGGAGGAGCCAAAAAGCAAAAATGCCAATTCTTGCATTAGTGCTTTTCTTCTATCACATATTTGAATAAAATATTATCAAAGACATAACAATCAAGTCAAACGTAATTTTTTATTATTTACTGCTTTTTAGATTTAGACAGTTTAGCTGTTTTTTCTTTGCCCCTTTTTGGTTCTGGATAATCTATAAATAATTATTGATGTTATATGCTCATAAAATAAGATAATCCTTTATTGATTCCACAGTGGGGAAATTTGCAATGTTACAGCAGATAAGAGTGTCAGGAAATATACAAATAATAAATAAGATCTATATACAAAAGTACAGAACAATATACTGTATAATTCAATGATAAAAATTTAAATGACTGAAATATATAATATATGACTGAATTGATATGATGTATTAATAGAGGATTAAACAACAAAAACAGAGGCAAAGAATGTACAGAAAAGGTCTGGACTTCAGGCAGGTCGGCTCAGCAGACTCCCAGACTCTTCTTCTGCAAACTTGTGCGGTTGGGATGGATTTAGCATTGTCCTGCTAAAGTATAAAACGCCTTCCCTGAAAGTGACGATGTCTGGATGGGAGCATGCGTTCTTATGAAACCTATATGTATTGTTCAGCATAGATGGTGCCTTTTCAGATGTGTAAGCCTCCCTCGCCATACGACTATTGTCCTGCCCTGTCCTGTCTTGTCTTGTCTTGCCCCTGGTTTTCTCTGGTTTTCTGTTTCAGTCTTGTCATGTCCTTGTGCCCTTTGTTGTCCTGTTCCATGTGCTTCTGTTTGTTTTGGTTTTTGGCTCCTCCTGTCTCTGCCCACTTGTCAGTCCCCTCACCTGTCCTTGGTTTGTAGCTCCGCCCCTTCATAGGTGTTCCTTATTAGTCCTTGTTCACTTATACTCCCTGTAGTCCCCTGTGTTCTTGCGTGGTGTTCTGTCTCCATGTTGGTCTTTTGTCTTCATGTCCATGGGTTTTTTCTCCATGCCCTTTGATTTAGTCTCTGTTAGTTGTTTCTGTCTTCCTGTCCCTCAGTAGTGTTTTGTTTCTCGGTTTGCTAGTGCTTTTGGTTTTGTTTCATCTTGTTTGTTCAATATTTCAATATTTCAATAATACTTGCACTTGCACCATGCCTCCTCATCCTGTCCCAGTATAACAACTATAGTATACGGACAAAAAAGCGCTCTGAATGTTTGGGTTGTGTTCCAAAAATAATATTTCAGTGTAGGTGTAACATACCTGTATATTGTGGAAGTAAAAAAGTGAAACGAATGAAAGTTGTCTGATTTTGGTGATATGTGATGCCATGCAGAATGGGCGATATTGGTTTAATTGAAATTTAATTTTATATTTTCATTTCAGTTTATATAATTTTGGCGCTAATTGGCAGAACAAGAAAACATTCTGTGGACTCTTAAAATGTGTAATGAGTCTCTGAAAGCCTAAATGTTAATGTGAAATAGTAAAAAACGTATGTTGAAAATTAAACCCAAATTGCCAAAATTACATTTTAGCAATACCTTAAACTTAAACGTAGGTCTTCTGACTTACAGTTCACCCAGGCTGTGTGCCTTGAAACCTCACTCACTGAACTGCTTCATCTCAGATAACAGGTTGATCTGGTTAACTGGGGAATGGAGGAAGCTGCCAAACATTTTAGCTTTGTCGTATTGCATGTATAAAAATAGGTTTCCTACCTTAAGGTCGGTCACAGCTTCATCTATTGGACATAGTTCATGATTTTTGTGGATCTTTGAGGTCTGACACACCACACACACAGGCTGCTGATCATCCAGACAGAAGAGTTTGAGTTTCTCATTGTGCAGACTGCAGAGCACCTCAGACCCTGCTGAAGATCTCTGACTCCTGCTCTCTAGAAAAGCTTCACAAAGTTTCTTCAGTGTAAGGTTTGGGGGAAGATGTTCTTTAGAGGATCTCTAAATTCTCGAGCTCCCTTAGTTTCCCAGAACTGCTGTAGACAAAATTTACACACACTGTGGCTACACGACAGTAGAACAGGATCCCTGAAGATCTCACAGCACACAGGACATATAAGATCCTCTTCTGGTAGAGAGACTGTAGATGCCATTGTTTCCAGCTGCTGCAGGTCTTTTTTTCAAAAGGTTCCTTTGTGGCAAAAGATCAGCCGAATGGCTGTATGTGTTTTACTTTCCTTCAGTAACTAGTCTGTATCGTGGGGAAGGAGCTCTGAAAAGGGAGGAGCTGAACAGGTGCAGAACTGTGACTTTTATAAGAACTTGGCTCTTTGTGTAAAACTAATTTACCAAAGAACATTGTCCTTATTTTGTACATATATTCGCATGACTTTCCTGCTAATAGTAGGATAAACATAAAACATGCAGTAATTAAAGATAAAATAAGTCATTTGAGCCATGAGTAGAACAAAAAGGACACTTTTGTGCAAAACTGCTAAACTGCAGTACATGGTCCAGGGAGCAGCACTATGCTTGATTAAGCACCTGTGTAGGTCATTTTTCCAACAACAAATTTAATACTATGCCAGCATATTCCAGACTCACATTCAAATGCAAATTTAAACATTTAAATTGCAAATTCAAAAATAAAATAGCTAATTTAAAAATCCTAATGCACATTTGCGAACTGAAAGTTTGAAATCGTATATTTTTATTATCGCATTCCAATATTACTATGCATTAATAAAGACAATTCAAATTCAAATGCATAATGTGTATCTGCACTTTTTAATATGATGGCTAGAGGTGTAACGAAGCATAGTGAAGTCATGACATCACAATGCATTTTAAGAGAATGGGCATTCCGTTAATTGTAGCATCTAATTAATCTACACATTTGTAAATAACCAGCACTGAACAACACCTCACTCCAGCACACCTCTCCACATCTCCCAGCTCTAGTGGCATTAGAAACATGTGCCACTTACCAGCAACCCTATGGATCTTAACATACACATATACTATCATGTCTTTATTACTGCCATGCATAGAATGGTCACTGATGGTCCTGTAGTAGTCCCTTCTCTTTTAATGACTTGGGTGGAGGAGGACTAATACATTATTCGGCAATGGATAAACTAAAGTCTGTAATCTGTAAACTACTAAGTGAGACCTTACTTGTGTTTCTGATTAAATGAGCAGTGAGGGTTTGCACAACATAGTTTTAATAAACTGGTAGTTCAGTCGAATTGTATGTTTGTTTGTTTTTTGGCCTTGTAGCACTGAAAAGTAAGAGAGTAGAATTTAAAGGTAAAAGAATCAAAACAAAATGGTAGATATACAAAATCAGAAATTTAATGAAGTACCAAAGATTTGTCAGGTTTTCAGAAGCTTTCCATCAACAATTTCTGCATTTTGATTCAACTTTGTATCACTCATTGGGAAAACAATAGTTGTATGTCCATTTTTGCACTTAGCTTCTTGCCTTGAGGGGATTTAGGAAAGGAAACCAGCCCATACCCAGCAGTAGGTTGCAAAAACATTACAACGGTTAAAGAAGAATATGGCACATTGTTTTGCCCCGTTGATTAAAATTTTATATATATATATATATGTATATATATATATATATATATATATATATATATATATATATATATATATATATATATATATATGTTATCCTTAAGTATGGTCATAAGTTAAGATTTCTTAAAATCTTAAATCTTAATCTTAAATCTTCTGAATATTTACATTGAGTAAAAATAAGCCAGAGCATACTGAGAAAAACGCTACATTCCAGAGGTTATAATAACACTAATAGAAAGTATGGAATGATGCATTATTACACTCATAATTATTACTTTTACTCCAGATTTCATCCAACTCCTGCAGCTGTCATTGGTTTATCTCTATATGTTCTCCATACTGTACAGAACTGGAGTATACTCATCATCCTCTTCGGGATTCAGGACCGCTCCAGTAGTTAAAGCCTTAATTATGGTCATAAGTTCAGTGCCGATCTATATTTGTAGGCATTAAAAAGACATACACTGGTATTTCAAATATGAAGCTCATTCAGAAACACATAAATATACCAGCAGAGTGGTGTGAAGCTATTTCTTAAAGATTCCTAATGAGACAGTACAGAGGTTTACTGCGTCTGGACTGCCATGCTGTCATGAAGTGCATCTCGGGAAGCGCCACACTAATGGTAAGGGAAAGTTGAGTTAAGGTGATAGGTGAGTTAAGGTAGAGATCCCCAAGGTAAAATACTCCTCCAGTGTCAGTAGAAGTTAAAAGTATAGTAACAGTACTAAAGTATTTACCACAGTACATTTATCAAATTAACTTAAGTATGAAGAGTAGCAGGAGCATAATTTATTATGGCTCTAATGTCGTATTATCATTTCTGGAACAGGACTCTTAATCAGCTCAGTGTAGGTGAGGAGACTCTAATATCTCTCAGTCCACCAGTCTTTAATAGAAGACACTGAGGTCTATTCAAATGATCGTCAGCTCAGAAAACCAAAAGCAATTCTACTGTTGAACGTTTCAGCTAGCACTTTGCGCCAGTTCTTCCTAGCTGCCCATTCACTCTGCATTCACCCTCTTTACTTTTCCACTGCTACTGATGTCTTAACCGATAAGACCCTCAGTGGACAGACTGATCCATTACAGAAGTAGGGAAGAACACTCTCAGTGAAAGTGCCTGTTATAGTGTGCAGGTGTGCACAGGTTACAAGTTCAGAGAATTTCACTTTCCCCCTGTTCCAGTCCAGCTGCACTCGGACCCACTGGACATTCTCTTTAGGTGTGAGGGTGAGCTCTGACTGTCCTGGACAGCAGATCCAGTATTTTCTATTACTTTTATTGTAACACAGCTTCCACACTGAACCACTGGAACAGTCTCCCTTTCTTGATTCAGACTCTGAAATCACACCCAGTTCCCAGTGATCACTGTCCCCAACATGGACGTCCCAGCAGTGCTTCTCATAGTTAAAACCCTCCGAACCCAGAACACACACAGAGCTGTCGAATCTCTCTGGATTATCAGGAAGCGATGACTCCTGATATCTGAATTCTACAGCAGTGAGCTCATCAGACAGGCTGAGGGCTGGATGTGCAGTGTTGGGGTCCAGAGTAACAGGAGCTGAGGAGAGAGAACACATAACCCCTTTTCAGTCCTGCAGGTCATTCTATGTCCTTATACATTCAGAAAGGCACTGAAGCGCACAGCTGATGTGCAGTGTTTAATAATGCTGTGTTTATCCTAACCAAGTCCTGAAGACAGGTGACTTCAAGTCAGGACTTACTGTAATGGACCATCTCCTGCATCTTCTCCCACACTCTGAACTTCAGGTTGGAAAGGTGTTTGGCAACACTGATCAGAGCTTTAGGTGTCTTCTTTGGATCTGCTGGTGTGAACTGAGCTCTGAACATATTGAAATATGAAAATACTGATTTGTTTTTTACAGTGTGTTTGTGACCACCACTTCCACCACCAAAACTGTCCCTGCTACAGCCCAATGTAAATGAAATAAAGACCTTCGCTCACCGTGTCATTGTGGATTTGAAGTTCTGAAAGTACAGTGGAATAGTTACATGGTTATAGGTACATGTTCACCAATTCACACAAAATCAGCTGTATAGTTATCATATATAATGCAGTACATTTATTCTAGACTGAGAAAGGCAGATAGTAAAGTTTCTCATAGGCTACCTGTAAGAACAGAACATCCTCAGCTCCCATCTCCTTCTCTATGTTTCTGATTGTGTCTGAAAGAGATGATATGTCTACATCCAGCTCCTCAATCTTCCTCCTCATCATTCGACTCTTCTGCTCCTCCTCCTTCTTCAGTGCAGCTATCCTTGCTGCTTCTTCATCTCTTAGAAACTGGTGAAGCTTCTCAAACTCCTCCTGTATCTGCCTCTCTGTGTGCTGGGCCTGCGTCTGGAATGAGAGACGATTAGGAAACACAAACTCTAACAGATGTTCTACAAGCATTTACCACCTACAGGATGTGACAATGTTTCACCTTCAGCAGGGAGGCATGAAGTCACTGGCTAAGTTGGTGTAAAAAGAGGGTGACTCCACAGCTTCAAATGGTGAATATTCATTTATGTCAATGTGGGAAAGTATACAAACAACAAACTGGATTAAGGAAATCAATGGAAAGTTTAAAATGTACTTTCTGACTCTAAACAGTACAGGTAGATTCTAGAGCATAGACCACGAGGTCATAGAACTCTCCCCAGGTGGTAGAATTGTTGGGCCAATTTTGACTTTTGTTTGTAAGTGCTGGCTAACTTTACATTTAAGGGGTGAATTCTGGCATCTGTCTTAGGTTACTGCAGGTCTGCACTCAGTTGACTCAGTATATTTGACTCAAGTCTGGTATGTCATAAGCGGGCCTCCATATAGTAGATAGCGTTAAGCCACTTCTGGCTTTCATCCGAATGCTGGCTTATTCCAGGCAGATGCTGGACATCTGCGACCAATGTTTGACTTGCACCAGATTGGTGGTCTCTGTATTTACACCTTAGTACTCTTGGCCCAGGTCTGGTATGTCATTAGTGGCCCATTGTTTACAGAAACAGCTGATGCTCATTTAACTAATTCCAATCAATAAGGTATTATTAGCATATTGAGGCATATAGAGGCTGAAGCATATAGCGCGCAGAGGTCAATCGCTACAGACCTCCTAACTTCATGTATCCTTCAGATCAGCTCAGGAACAATATGTAGAGAGCTTCATGGAATGAGTTTCCATGGCTGAGCACTACATCCAAGCCTTACATCACCAAGCACAATGCAGAGCGGTGAATGCAGTGGTGTAAAGCACTGCCACTGGACTGTAGAGCCGTGGTGACGTGTTCTCGGGAGTGACCAATCACACTTCCTCTGACTGGCAATCTGATGGACGAGTCTGGGTTTAACGGTTGCCAGGAAAACAGTACTTGCCTGACTGCAGATAGCAACAATATATAACATATCAGATCTAGTAGAAAGCAGAATAAAACAGGTCCTATTATCCTGAGGTGATATTTAGTCAATGTGTCAGGCATGCTTTACATTAGTTTGGCTTCTAAGTGTTTTATTGTTGTTGTTTACAAAGCTGCAGTTGTGGTCAGTTTTTAATACCAGACCTGGTAGCCGTTACTGGAGTGATTACAGCTCGCAGTGGAAAAACTTCCTCAGAGGCAAAGCACATCTGAGGGATCTTTTGGAAATGCTGTTTGTGTTGTAGAATTTGGTAAATAATCTAAAGAAGAAATTAAAGAGATGAATGATAGCTGAATGTTACTTTCCACAGGCATTAGGAATGTTTATTTGTGGCATGTGTATTGTTTTTATTTTTTAAAACGTTTTGTTTTTGTCATGACCGTTATCATTGGGGTATGTACTGTTATACAAAGAGACATTCATAAAGAAAAGCCTGTGTTGTATTTTGTTTATTTACTATCCCCTTGTGGCCAAATATGGGTTAGGTTTCATTTTTGTTTTCTCAAAAAGTCAGTCATTGAAGCATGGTCGCTCCTCAGTGTAGTACAGAGACAGTCTCACCTGCGTTTTAGGCCTTGGAGTATCTTTTTCCGTTAGTCACTTAATGTTATGATGTTGCAACATTGTTTTGAGGAGAAATATTTTGAGTATGTCAGCGATGTATGAATGTTGCTGGTATTAGCTGCAACTTAGCTTTCCGTGTTGCTAACTGTCCACTAGCTATGAGTGAATGCTAGGCTATAACTATTAAAACGCATTGTGGCTAATGCATTCCTATTGCGTGTGTGAACAGAAGTGCAGCCCTAAATTTAACCTTCGACATGTTTAGATTAAGATACACGAGGTTTATACATTTTCATTTTATTCATGTATTTACTTTGAATGCCAATATGCATGTAAGTTGACCAAATGCTGATACATATTTTCTTGTGTTTTTCAGTTTTACATAAAAGATGAGAGCACTTTCAACAGCCTTCAGTCTTTTTGTTAGCTATCTATCTAGCATAGTCAAGCACGCCTGTGTGAGGACAGAATAGGCTAACTGAATAACCCTGTCAATGCTCCTGTCCCTGAGTAACAATAATTTTAATTAAATCTTTCGGTATACAAAAAACATAAGTGGTGTCAAATTCACATACCAATGTGCTAATACAGTACCTACTAAACTGGACCCTGTGCACTTTCATTACGCAAGTGTATTGTATCCAAACTACCTTGTCCAGCATATTGTCCAACATCTTACCAACATTCTATAACATTTGACCTAACACCACCAACACGACCATAAAAAGTTATTCATTATAAGCCCCATCCGTATGACAGGAAGCTTGACTGGCTAACTAGCTAGCTATTATAATATATGAACTTATATGACTCAGCTTCCATTTACTGCTAGCCTTAAAAATTCAGCACTTCAAAAAACAGACAAAATGATTTTCTCCACACAGTGACTCATAAAGTTACTTAGTGTGGTACATAGTCTTACTGTTTTTCTCTTTTAATTTTCTGGTTGTAGCTTGCACACACACACAGACAGAAGGATTTCTGCCATTCTTCTTCCTCTGAATGCCTCCGCAGCTTCAGTTAAAGTATGGGATAGCAAAATGTCTACCAATTCGGTAGGTCATCCAGGGCATTACATACTGCTTGATGAATACTGTGCATTCACACACATTAGCCATTCCCACCTACTGCTTTTACGAACTGTGTAGTATGGAGGTAGGTGATTTTGGACATGGCCATACTGTTATTATATTTCAATTACTTACATTTTCATCAAAAAACATTGCTTATTTTAACTTGTATACATTGACAAGCCATTTTATGGGATTCATCTACAACAGACCAAATTTATTCTATTTTGTCAACGTGCTTTTGTACATTAATAATTTTCTGCTTTTAATATGTTTACTTCTAATGTACAATAAACAGTCTGACTACATTCTAAATGTTTATTTTTGATTTGTTTAAGGGAATTATGCAGTAATTAAAAAGTATGTAGATGCACATTGAATGGTTTGACACCTGTACTTCAGGCACACAAACACACACACACACACACACACACACACACACACAATCATTTTTCTTCCACAAACCAATTGTATGATTTTTCATACATTTTTGTCATTTCTGGATAAAAAGTAAATGTCTACAAGTTTAAAATCTACACCCACTTAAATGGTTTTAAGGAATATTTAGAGCTGCCATTTAAAGATTGCTGACAATTATTTAGCTCAGAAATTAAGCCAGTCGTCCTATAATATTTTACTGTTTTTGGTTTAACCAGAATCAAAAGGCATTTATAAATCAAAACATTGCCTTGCTCTAATATGAGGGAACACAGACAATAAATAAGTATTCCCTGCTGAAAACTTTATCGAAACACCAGCATGATGCAGGACCTTCATTGTGTTCTGAGCAAGTTTTTGCTGCACTAATCAGCTCCTTGTTCGCATTTTTTTAGCTTATTAACAACATGTTCCACAGTTCAAGATGATGTTTTACCTTAATGTGGGCTGCTGTTTGGTCATAGTTTCGTTTATCTAACTCTAAGACTTTCAGGTGTATCTGTAGAGGCTCCAGAGCAGTCCTGAGCTTTTTCTGTAATTACACAGTTACAGGGGAGCACATGTTATTCAGTCTACAACATATGAATGTAACATTTAAATGTGTCAAGCTCACAGAAAATGCAAATGATAAGATTAGAAACTTTGAACTATGAATTGGTAAATGTACATCTGTTATTATTCTGGGTTTCTGATTCACTTGTACTATCTGGCCCTTTGCCCATAAACCCCACCCACTGACAGAATTTCCTCTTCAGTGTACATGTTAATCAGGTTTCTTACCTGAGGAAGACTTTGGTTGTGTTACTTTTCAGATATTAAAATAATGCACTAGATTCCATACCTTAAAGTCGGTCACAGCTTCATCAACAGGACATAATTCATGATTTCTGTGTGTCGTTGACAGATGACACACCACACACACAGGCTGCTGATCATCCAAACAGAAGAGTTTGAGTTTCTCATTGTGCAGACTGCAGAGCACCTCAGACCCTGCTAAAGATCTCTGCCTCCTGATCTCTAGAAGAGCTTCACACACATTCTTCAGAGCAAGGTTACGAGGAGATTCTTCTTTAGAGGATCTTCTTCTACAAACTGGACATTCTCGAGATCCCTTAGTCTCCCAGAACTTCTGCAGACAGGATTTACACACACTGTGGCTACACGACAGAACAACAGGATCCCTGAAGATCTCATAGCACACAGGACATGAAAGATCTTCTTCTGGAAGAGGGTTTCTAGCAGCCATTTCCTCCACCTGCTGCTGAGCTGTTCCTCTGTAATGGCTCCTTCAGTCCAAACTCCACTTTCTCTTTCAGGACGTCTGTATTGATCAGAGCAGCCCAGTAGAGAATCAGCCACCGTAGCTCTTTATCCCACTGAGTGAGTTTAGCTCCTTTCAGAAATCACACATCAAGAAACAAACACATACAGTCCCTGTTTAAAAGCTTCTCACTGGAGTCTCTGAGTGTATGAGAGTATGAGATTCACTTCCTGTAACAGGCAGATGAAGTGCAAAGGAGGAGGAGCTCGGAAAAAGCGGATGTCAGTAACATCCAGAAACTATTTGAGATCTTAAAATCCGCCACTTCAGATTACTTCAGTACACAGTTCTTATAAGCTAAAAACGTAAGCTATAAAGGAAAGATACTATACTGAGTTTAAAATTTTTGGCTTATATTTTAAAACGTATAAACTTAATATATGATAGTGCCACAAACATAAATAGCTGGTGGCTTGAATACTTTAAAGTGGTTCCCTTCCTCCTCACTTATATCTCATGGCACACAGAGGCTTCTCTGTTTAAAGAAGGCCAATAATATAACATTATAATATGATGGATTTACAGCAGAAATGTTGTAGATCAGTCACATCTGCAGCTCCCCTCCACTCCTACAGAGAGACTCTCTCTTCAGTGCTGACCAAAGTTTGAAGGAAATGATCCAAGCCAAGTTTCCCAAAAAATAAAATTTTAAATTCTTAAAGACTTTCACACTGCTACAACCCACATGTTTGAAGGCCAATTTATTGCATGCAGGCCTACTTGTTGTTTTCAAGAGGGGGTTAAGTAAGCCGAGTCTATGAACCTGATCTCTTAACCATATGTCTAAGGTGCGTGAGCTTAGCAATGCCATTGGAGGTGAGTGCTTATGTCCATCCTGCAAATAAAGACAAATGTATGATTAGAGTCGCTGACAGAGGGATGGTTTAGAAGAGGCAGTTCATTAGAGGCAAATGACTTTGGTTCATCTTCTCTGCTGCTGAGAGCAGTTGATGATTGTCCATTGGAGGAGGTGATCAGTGACTGAAACATTTTGTAAACTGAATACTTGGACTGTGGCACATGGAAAATACATGATTTTTGTATTAAAGTGACTTAAAATCTCCCCCATACTGATATTTCCTTGGCTAATTCAACACAAGCTAAGTATTTTATTAGGTGAAGTAAAATGAGATCTAGTTACTGGAGGACATAGTATCCAGCCAGGAGCCTCAGATTATCTCACATGTGTGTGTGTGTGTATATATATATATGTATATATATATATATATATATATATATATATATATATATATATATATATATATATATATATATAGGATCATTTAATGTTCTCAGACATTTAACTTCAGTTTAATACAGGTTGGAGCTTCTGATGTGACAGTACCTTCTTCTCCGTTAGAAACAAACAGCACCCATGCTTAAATGTTTGCCAGTTCCCCTCTGTGCCCAGCTCTTCTTGGCGAGGTGTCTTCTTTGCACACAGGGTCACTGATCTTCCTAAACAGGTGTTGGTACCAGACCATTTAGCC
The DNA here is from genome assembly GCA_024036415.1 of Prochilodus magdalenae. Lineage (NCBI taxonomy): Eukaryota > Metazoa > Chordata > Actinopteri > Characiformes > Prochilodontidae > Prochilodus > Prochilodus magdalenae. The sequence continues at coordinate 18,928 of JAMWET010003872.1, read as the reverse complement.
CCACAGTGTTCAGTTTTTGGGGGGGTGTTGGGTCCAGTCTGTCTATGGTTCACAGAGGCTAAAAGATTACTTTCATTTTGAATGACAGGGATTCTTGCTTATTTTCTTCTGTGTGCTGTCGTTGTTAAATATGTGACTGACAACATAATCTTACAGCGATTCTCAGTATATTTTCAGTGGCCACTCCTTAGAATATAAACAATACCTAAATAAATTAATGAGGTAGGTGGTAACAAAATTCCTTACACAGAATAACGTCTTTGACCTTCATTAGCATTAACTTACAGAACAGCAGGTGAAGTAAAGTACCATCCAAGATTCTAAATGTACATCTAAGCAAAGTACATCTACAGGGACACAGTGAATCATTCCTCTTGGATTAGAAACTCCACACAGCAGTGGTAGCTGAACATTGGCAGTCTGAGTGGATTGTTCAGCAACAGATATGCTACAGTCTGTAATTGGAAATCAACTAAGTCAAATAAACTGATATTCAATTGAAGTATATGGTTTCCTTAGTCTATTATCACTGAATAGAATAGAAATGTAAGATAACTAAAAAGAATCATTAACACATTGGATGGTATATACACAAAATCATGATTTTACTGAAGTACCAACAGTTTTTCATAAACAATTCCCACATTTTAATTTAACTTTGTATCACATTGTACCTTTTGTAACATTTCTTCCCTTGTCCTACCTATAGGGATTTAAGCCTGGAAACAAGCCCATACCCAGCAGTAGGTAGCAAAGACATTAGAACATCTAAAAAAAAAAAAAAAGGTGCCCTGATGTTTGTCCTGTTAATTAAAAGCTGAAATACATATGTTTAGAATGTAAAATATATATAGATAATTTACATTTTGCAGCTGTCAGACTTTAAAAAAACAATAGAATTTCAAACACGGAGCTCATTCAAAAACACATAAATATACCAGCTGAGTGGGGTGAGTTCAGGTATGAAGCTATTTCTTAAAGTTTCATAATAGGAAACTTGCCAAACTAGGAAACTTCCTGCCACTGGTCATGCTGCCATATTTCTTCAGTAAAAGTCCTCTCATTAGACCTCCACTGGAGTAACAGTACTAAAGTATTTACCTTCAAATGTACTGAAGTATAGAGAGTAACAGGAGCATGATTTATTATGGCTCTAATGTCCTATTATCATTGCTGGAACAGGACTCTTCATTAGCTCAGTGTAGGTGTGGAGACTCTAGTGTCTCTCAGTCCACCAGTCTTTAATAGAAGACACTGAGGTCTATTCAAATGATCATAATCTCAGAAAACCAAAAGCAATTCTACTGTTGAACGTATCAGCTAGCACTTAGCACCAGTTCTTCCTAGCTGCCCATTCGCTCTGCATTCACCCTTTTTACATTTCCACTGCTACTGATGTCTTAACCGATAAGACCCTCAGTGGACCGACAGACCTGTTACAGAAGTAGGGAAGAACTCTCTCAGTGAAAGTGGCTGTTATAGTGTGCAGGTGTGCACAGGTTACAAGATCAGAGAATTTCACTTTCCCCCTGTTCCAGATATGTTTCTTACCTTAAATTCAGACACAGCTTCATCTACTGGACACACTTCATGATTTTTGTGGATCTTTGAGTTCTGACACACCAAACACACAGGCTGCTGATCCTCCAAACAGAAGAGTTTGAGTTCCTCATGGTGCAGACTGCAGAGCACCTCAGACCCTGCTGCAGATCTTCGACTCCTGCTCTCCAGAAGAGCTTCACAAAGTTTCTTCAGCACAAGATTACAAGAAGGAGAAGTTTGTAGAAGGATCTTGTTCTACAAACTGGACATTCCTGCGAACCCTTAGTTTCCCAGAACTTCTGCAGACAGGTTTTACACACACTGTGGCTACACGACAGTAGAACAGGATCCCTGAAGATGTCACAGCATGCAGGACATGAAAAGTCTTCCTCTGGAAGAGGGTTTCTAGCAGCCATTTCCTCCAACTACTATCCTGCTTTAGTCTAATCCTTGTGTCTCAGGACGTCTGTAATGATGAGAGCAGCCCAGTAGAGAATCAGCCAGCGTAGCTCTTTATCCCACTGAGTGAGTTTAGCTCCTTTCAGAAATCACACATCAAGAAACAAACACATACAGTCCCTGTTTAAAAGCTTCTCACTGGAGTCTCTGAGTGAAGCAAATGCAGAATGAAGAAAGATCAGAGAGACAGTCTGAGATCCACTTCCTCCAACAGGTAGAGGAGGTGTAGAGGAGGAGGAGCTTTATTCTGATGCATTATTATGTGCATTATTCCACAGTATGTGCTTTCCTCAATACATTTTATCTCATGTACGAGTAACTGAAATAATACCTCTCAAATAATTGGATTTTCCAGAACTTTAGTTTTATTTTTCAATAGGAATTTTTTTAGCACAAACCTAAGATCTGGATGACGTGTTGGTTTCCAGTGAAACGAGGACAGGTTTTCATGATAACCAGTCAATGCAGATAACACTTTGGAACACCTCGAATGTTTCAAAACCAGGTGCTCAGTGCTACAACCCTATAGATTTGTAAGATCTGCCCTTTTCTGAGCATGCAGTATAGATATCATTAACAATACCTATTTCTTTAACAAACAAAATATGTATTGAATATTAAGTATCAATATTTGTTATGACAACAACAAATGGAAAAAAGGCTACTTCAGTGAAGCCTGACTTGTAGTCTTTATAAACCTGACAGTAGCCTTTACTTGCCCATGCTACTTAAAATATATCGCCAGTTCAGCTTCACCTTATCATCATTCACTGTCTCACTATAATACATTTCACTTTACATTAGGCCCATTACAACATTCAACTTCTTGTTAATATTGGTGAATAAATCATGAAAAATTTTAATTTCTCTAATAGGACTGAAAAGACTTCAGAACTGGCTGCTTATTGGCTATTGTATATGAGCTGACAGCAAGCTACCACATAGAAACTGGATCTCAAGTGCCAACACATGTGGTTAAACTCTCATCAGGGGCACCATTCAGATTCCAGGTGTACACGAAGACATTGGCTTACCAAGTTTAGTTAAACCCATTTACCTGAAAGAAATTCCCCCAACCATTGTGTGTGCTTCGGACCCCTTCTCCAATCAGAGTGATCGTGAGTTGAAGTAATACTCAAACAGAAGAGGACGTGAGCACAGTTTCCATCATATTTATATCAGTGCAACCTTCTTTCCGAGTCTGTACGTGTGACGCCGATATGGGAGAATGCATGGTCCAAAATTCAGTGTTGTGTTTCACTGCTGTAACCAGCTGGCTTCTAGTCTATCTGCTGAAGATACTTCAAGATGGCATGCAGTGATACTGTGTTTAGCGTAAAACATAGTTAGCATCCTTTGTCTGTTTCAAATGCCAATCAGATGCATTCTGTCATTGTGCAATGTACGAAAATGCCGGACAAGCCTAAGGGGCAGATATACTCAAGAGAGACTTACAGGAAATATGGATGGGGTGCTGGTTAATGGCTGTATAAAGGTTGTCTTGTTTTTTGCACTCACATAACTGTCATTGTTGTTGCATTCCAACACATTTCCAATGTAGAGTAATGTTAAACACCTGCAAAGTCACAAATTTATTTTGGTAAAAGAAACAAACTGCTTTAAAACAAAGAAAACAAAAAACATTAGAAAGAAATGTTCCAAAGTTTACATTACATTAAAATTCCAAACTATCGTTGGAAGCAGATATACAGTCACTGTGTAACTAAAAACAGTAGAATGCTCTGGTGTCGTGATGTGGCCACGATCTGAAGGCATTCGATGTAATGATTGTTTCATAAACTCTAACATAGCTGCAGTAAAATAACAGCCCTGTCGAGTCCTTTGGTGGGAAAGAACTCGATTATGTGAGCTTTCTTACTGTACCTTTATTTTCTGTTTTGTCTCCATATTGTTGACTCCATGATGGGGCTGGGCCTTTAACCTCCTGAGACCTGGACTTGCTTGGTGTGCAATTTTAATTTCTCCCAGCTATTTATGATTAGTAGGACCTAACAAGTATGAAAACTAAACATTGTATGTGTACAGCAATGTCCTCATATGAGACCAAAGGGTCACTGGTATTAAAAAGCATCATGGTGCAGAGAAGCAGAAATGTAATGTCCTCATATGAGGACACGGGGGTCTCAGGAGGTTAAAGCCCTGCAGTGCATCAGTGTTCTGGATTCTTAGTGACTTTGATTCTAACTCCAAGCGCCTTGTCAGTGCATACTGTGGTGGCATCAAAGTAGTTGTACGGTGACTATGAGTCATATGTATATTAGTAATGCTAGTAGTGATGTGATATGTTCCACACTTGACCACAGCATGCCACAGTAAATAAACAGATATTTATTTCCAGAAACAGATACATTTGTTTCTGTACAAATACAGTGTTTGTATTTGCATGGGATATGTATGTAATGATGGGTTCTTCATCCATTCTGTCAGGACAAAAGACTCCAGAATGATGAGCGCAGAGTTAAAAGTCAAATCGGTTTATTAACACAAGAGATCAAATCCAAACAAGCAACAATAACAGACAACGTAAGAGGGGAATGACTGAACCAGAGTCTAGAAGAGGCCCAGGTCGGAAACCAGGGGAGGCAGACAGGTGGGAGAGGGAGAGGGAGAGGGAGAGAGGGAGAGAGAGAGAGAGAGAGAGAGAGAGAGAGAGAGAGAGAGAGAGGGAGAGAGAGGGAGAGAGAGAGAGAGAGAGAGAGAGAGAGAGAGAGAGAGAGAGAGAGAGATGGAGTCCGGGAAACCCGGAAGCGTCTGTATAAACTCAAGCTCATTCTAATCAGCATTAGCTGCAACTGTGCTGTACGAACATCTTCACTGGTAAGATCCTCAGAGGATGGACTGACTCATTAAAGAAAAGTGGTAGAACTCTCTCAGTGAAAGAGTGTGTTATGGTGTGCAGGTGTGTATTAGTAAGAGGATCAGTGAATGTCACTTCCCCCCTGTTCCAGTCCAGCTGAACTCTGACCCTCTGCAGCTTCTCTTTAAGAGTGAAGTCCAGATCTGGCTGTCCTGGGCAGAAAATCCAGTTTTCACCGCTGCCTTCAGCACAGTCCACACTTTGTTCAAAGCAGCCCAGACACCACAGAGCATCCCAGATGTAGTCTCCTTTCCTTGTTACAGACTCCGTTATCACACCCAGTGCCCAGTTATCACTGTCTCCAACCTGGACGTCCCAGCAGTGAGTCCCTGAGTTAAAACCCTCAGAACCCAGAACACATTCCCACTCATCGAATCTCTCTGGATTATCAGGAAGTGATGGTTCTGTGTATCTGTGTTCTACAGTAGTGAGATCATCAGACAGGTGGAGGTCTGGGTGTGCAGTGTTGGGGTCCAGAGTAACAGGAGCTGGGGAGAGAGAACACAATGTGACATCAGAGCCTGGTAAAGCTAGATGGCAAATATAGTAAACTAAATATGGAGGCTTAACTATGAATGTATGGTCAGTTTGCATATGGATTGCACTATTGGCCTAGAGGTTAATTGCGTATGCCACTGAAATGTTAAGTTATTATATGTTGTTCAGACACTTCATGTGGTTAGACAGAGGCAGGAACCTTAAGCATGTGCTAGAGGTATATACCATAGATAGATAGATAGATAGATAGATAGATAGATAGATAGATAGATAGATGATAGATACTATATTGATCCCAGAGGGAAATTCAAGGCATCCAGTAGCAGGAATACAAAGTACACAGAAGTAACAAGAGAAGCACAAAATAGAGTGATACAGATAAAGACACAGATGGTATACCATTTGCAATATGCATATGCATGTGCTGTCCATGATATTGTTCCCCAACATGCCTGCAGAATGTTTTGGTGAGAATAACTTCATTTCTCTCTTCATGCTTAATCTCTTCATCACTGAACATTCATTTTTGGTCTAGCACTTGTTTTCGACTATATTACTTAGTAAAAAGGTCTTTAAAATTCAGGTGCACTGTGCATGCATACTGCAGTCACATCAAGGAACTTTCTGTGCTGCACCTGGGCTTCTATTGGTCCTACGTGTTTTGTTAAATGATGCTATTTTTATTGAGAAATACCTTGTTTATTTTTGTTGAGAGAGCTAATAGTCCACACAGTTCAGTAAACTAAGCAAAGTAAATAAATGATGAAAAAATAATACATTTAAAAAGTAAGCAATATTCCCTTTGTGTTAATGGCTAAAATTCCAAAATTCGTATTCCTTAAGGGGAACAGAACTTACTGTACTGGAGAACCTCCTGCATCTTCTCCCACACTCTGAACTTCAGGTTGGAAAGGTGTTTCCCAACACTGATCAGAGCTCCTGATGTCCTCTCAGGATAATGTACGGTGCAGTCATTTCTGAAAATACAAAAACTATATTTTCAGCTTACATGAATAAAAGAGATACATCCTTTTAGCTCTTTTGGTATTTTATTCAGTAAAACACATCAGCTATGTTTTATGATTATATTAGGAATGCTAAAGATACACTGCTATAATAATAATCTATCACAATATATGTCTACTTTATGTATTTACTTTTCCACTAGCATTAAATCAATAATTTTTATTCATATCATTCACATGAGTTTGGTTTAATGGAAAATTATTATTACTTTTGCCTGTAAATTCAATACATTTATTATTTTTTATTACAAAAAAGAAGACATCAAGCGGAATAACTTACAGTTTTAATGGGTACCTGATGTTCTGCGAGGAAAATAAAAAAAACTTTAATAACTAAAGAGTCTCTCAGACTGACCAAACCAATACACCAAACACAGAGAGCCAACAAACTCTACTAGTATTGTGACTGTTGAAAATGTGAGTGGGTCTTACTTGTAAGAACAGAACGTCCTCAGCTCCCATCTCCTCCTCTATGTTTCTGATTATGTCTGAAAGAGATGATATGTCTACATTCAGCTCCTCAATCTTCCTCCTCATCATCTGACTCTTCTGCTCCTCCTCCTCCTTCACAGCAGCTATCCTTGCTGCTTCTTCATCTCTTAGAAACTGGTGAAGCTTCTCAAACTCCTTCTGTATCTGCCTCTCTGTGTGCTGGGCCTGCGTCTGGAATGAGAGACGATTAGGAAACACAAACTCTAACAGATGTTCTACAAGCATTTACCACCTACAGGATAAGTGGAACCTCATCAGAAACATGACCTGAACAACATGCTCCACAGTTCAAGATGATGTCTCACCTTAATGTGGGCTGCTGTTCGCTCATAGTCTTGTTTAGCTTCCTCTAAGACTTTCAGGTTCTTCTGTAGAGGCTCCAGAGCAGTCCTGAGTTTATTCTGAAATGAATCAGCAGTTTAACTGAGTGAATTCTTGTTAAAATGTCCAATGATGTTTTAATGATGGGGCATTAAAAAATTCTGAATTGAAAAAGTGTTTCTTTTTACAACCCAAATTAAAAACAAAATGACACACTGTGTAATACGTAAATTAAAACTTAATACAATGATTAGCAAATCACATTTTATTCACAATAGAACAAATACACATTATAATAAAAGGGAAATACAAGGTTGGAGTCACATTACTGGGTATAAGAAGAGCATTTTAGAGAGGCAGAGTCTCTCAAAGGCAAAGATGGGCAGAGGTTCCCCTGTGCCTAAAATGTGGAAGAATTTCAGTAAAATGTTCAACACAAAATATTGAAAATTTATATTCCATCATTTACTGTACATAATAATACCTAAAGATTCAGAGAGTCTGGAGAAATTCTGTGCAAGGGACAATGCCTTGCTTATATCAAACGACATGCTACATCCATCACAACAGCATGGTGTCGCAATATCTCTCAAGAATGAGACAGCATTCCCCTTCCAAAACTCCAGCAACTGGTCTCCTCACTGACCCCACGTTTAGAGACCGTTGTTAGAAAGAGGGGATGAAACAACAAAGCTAGACATGGCCCTGTCCCAATTTTTATGAAATGGTGTCGCTGCGATCAAGTTCTAAATGATTATCTAATCCAGCACTGGCTACAGATTAGACTTGCAATTTCAGCTGCTTAGTCCACAGACACAACTGAAAAACTGAAATTGGGAGTGTAATCTGTAGGCTCTGTATACCTGTGTTGTGTGTGTGCATGTGAAAGGGAGTCATCAACAACTGTAGGAGGAGCCAAAGAGCAAAAATGCCAAATTCCTACATAAGTGCTTTTCTTCTATCACATATTTGAATATAATATTATCAAAGACATAAAAATCGAGTCAAACATAATTTATTTATTTCATAATTTATTTATTTTATTTTTAGTTTTTTAGATTTAGACAGTTAGCTTTTTTTTTCTTTGGCCCGTTTTGGTTCTGGATAATCTATAAATAATTACTGATGTTATCTGCTCATATGATGACTGAACTGATGTGATATATTAATAGAGCATTAAACAACAAAAACAGAGGCAAATCATGGACAGGTCTGCAGGGGAGCTCAGCACCCAGACTCTTCTTCTGCAAACTTGTGCGGTTGGGATGGATTTAGCATTGTCCTCAGTAGTGTTTTGTTTCTTAGTTTTCCTAGTGCTTTTGGTTTTGTTTCATCTTGTTTGTTCAATATTAAATACTTGCACTTGTACCCTGCTTCCTCGTCCTGTCCCAGTATAACAACTATAGTATACGGACAAAAAGCGCTCTGAATGTTTGGGTTGTGTTCCAAAAATAATACTTCAGTGTAGGTGTAATATACCTGAGTGGAAGTAAAAAAGTGAAACGAATGAAAGTTGTCTGATTTTGGTGATATGTGATGCCATTCCGAATGGGCGATATTGGTTTAATTAAAATTTCATTTTATATTTTCATTTCAGTTTATATAAATTTGACGCTAATTGGCAGAACAAGAAAACATTTATAAAATGTGTAATGAGTCTCCGAAAGCCTAAATGTTAATGTGAAATAGTAAAAAACGTATGTTGAAAATTAAACCCAAATTGCCAAAATTACATTTTAGCAATACCTTAAACTTAAACGTAGGTCTTCTGACTTACAGTTCACCCAGGCTGTGTGCCTTGAAACCTCACTCACTGAATTGCTTCATCTCAGATAACAGGTTGATCTGGTTTACTGGGGAATTGAGGAAGCTGACAAACATTTTAGCTTTGTCGTATTGCATGTATAAAAATAGGTTTCCTACCTTAAGGTCGGTCACAGCTTCATCTACTGGACAGAACTCATGATTTTTGTGGTTCTTTGAGGTCTGACACACCACACACATAGGCTGCTGATCATCCAGACAGAAGAGTTTGAGTTTCTCATGGTGTAGACTGCAGAGCACCTCAGACCCCGCTGAAGATCTCTGACTCCTGCTCTCTAGAAGAGCTTCACAAAGTTTCTTCAGTGTAAGGTTTGGGGAAAGATGTTCTTTAGAGGATCTTCTTCTACAAACTGGACATTCTCGAGCTCCCTTAGTTTTCCAGAATTTCTGCAGACAGGATTTACACACACTGTGGCTACACGACAGTAGAACAGGATCCCTGAAGATCTCACAGCACACAGGACATATAAGATCCTCTTCTGGTAGAGAACCTGTAGATGCCATTGTTTCCAGCAGCTGCTGGTCTTTTCTTCGAAAGGTTCCTTTGTGGCAAAAGTCACTCACAGTTTAAAGCATAATGAGGAAAGATCAGCAGAATGGCTGTATGTGTTTCACTTTCCTTCAGTAACTAGTCTGTATCGTGGGGAGGAGCTCTGAAAAGGGAGGAGCTGAACAGGTGCAGAACTGTGACTTTTATAAGAACTTAGCTCTTTCTGTAAAACTAATTTACCAAAGAACATTGTCCTTATTTTGTACATATATTCGCATGACTTTCCTGTGAATAGTTGGATAAACATAAAACATGCAGTAATTAAAGATGAAATAAGTCATTTGAGCCATGAGTAGAACAAAAAGGACACTTTTGTGCAAAACTGCTAAACTGCAGTACCTCCATGGTCCAGGGAGCAGCCCTATGCTTGAGTAAGCAGCTGTGTAGATCATTTTTCCAACAACAAATTTAATACTATGCCAGCATATTCCAGACTCACATTCAAATGCAAATTTAAACATTTAAATGCAAATTAATTCAAAATTTAATTCAAAAATTAAATAGCTAATTTAAAAATTCTAATGCACATTTGCAAAATGAAAATTTGAAATCATATATATTTTTATTATTGCATTCTAATATTACTATGCATTAATAAAGATAATTTAAACTCAAATGCAAAATGTGTATCTGCACTTTTTTATATGACGGCTAGAGGTGTACTGAAGCATAGTGAAGTCATGATATCACAATCCATAAGCTGTTTGTAAATAACCAGCACTAAACAACACCTCACTCCAGCACACCTCCCTATCTCCCAGCTCTAGTGGCATTAAAAACTTGTGCCACTTGCCAGCCACTCTGTGGATCTTAACATACACATATACTATCATGTCTTTATTACTGCCATGCATAGAATGGTCAGTGATGGTCTGGTAGTAGTCCCTTCTCTTTTAATGACTTGGGTGGAGGAGGACTAATACATTATTCGGCAATGGATAAACTACAGTCTGTAATCTGTAAACTACTAAGTGAGACCTTACTTGTGTTTCTGATTAAATGAGCAGTGAGGGTTTGCACAACATAGATTTATGTTTTTTTGGCCTTTTAGCACTGTAATGTAAGAGAATAGAATTAAAAGGAATCAGAAGAATCAAAACAAAATGGTAGATATACAAAATCAGAATTTTAATCAAGTACCAAAGATTTGTCAGATTTTCAGAAGCTTTCCATCAACAATTTCTGCATTTTGATTCAACTTTGTATCACTCATTGGGAAAAAAAATAGTTGCATGTACCATTTCTGCCTTTAGCTTCTGGCCTTGAGGGGAAAACCAGCCCATACCCAGCAGTAGGTAGCAAAGACAATAAAACTGTTAAAGAAGAATACGGCACCTTGTTTTTCCCTGCTGATTAAAATTTGAACTAAATAAGATAAGATAATCCTTTATTGATCCCACAGTGGGGAAACTTGCTTAAAATACGATGATATATATATATATTCCAGCTCATTTTGCACAAACACAACTTTACTACAGACTGTTACAATGTAACTAATGTAGCACATACCTGCACAATGTATATAGCCTGTATAATTCTAAATTGTTTACATTTTATATTTTATATTTTATTTAAATATTCTATGCATGCTTAATTTTTTATCCTTGTTATCTGTCTATTTATATTTATACTTTTTATTCTATGACATCCAATGTGGGCAGCAAAGTAAGAATTTCACTGTACAGGGAAACTAGTTTCCTTACTGTGCATATGACAATAAAGCTTTGAATCTTGAATCTTGAATCTATTCAAATAATAACTCCACTTACATTGAGTAAAAATAAGCCAGAGCATACTGAGAAAAACGTTAAATTCCAGAGGTTATAATAACACTAATAGAAAGTATGGAATGATGCATTATTACACTCATAATAACTACTTTCACTCCAGATTTCATCCAACTCCTGCAGCTGTCAGTGGTTTATCTCTATATATTCTCCTTACTGTGTGCAGAACTGGAATATACTCATCATCCTCTTCAGGATTCAGGACCGCTCCAGTAGTTAAAACCTTTATTATGGTTATTAGTTCAGTGCCGATCTTTATTTGTAGACATTAAAAAGATTATTATTATTATTATTAATAATATTATTATTTCAAATATGCAGCTTATTCAAAAACACATGAATATACCAGTAGAGTGGTGTGAAGCTATTTCTTAAAGATTCCTAATGAGACAGTACAGAGGTTTCCTGTTCTGGACCGCCATGCTGCCATGAAGTGCATCTTGGGAAGCGCCACACTAATGGTAAGGGAAAGTTGAGTTAAGGTGATAGGTGAGTCAAGGTATAGATACCCAAGGTTAAATACTCCTTCAGTGTCAGTAGAAGTTAAAAGTAGAGTAAAAATATTAAAGTATTTACCTTCAAATGTACTGAAGTATGGAGAGTAACAGGAGCATGATTTATTATGGCTCTAATGTCCTATTATCATTTCTGGAACAGGACTCTTAATCAGCTCAGTGTAGGTGAGGAGACTCTAATGTCTCTCAGTCCACCAGTCTTTAATAGAAGACACTGAGGTCTATTCAAATGATCGTCAGCTCAGAAAACCAACAGCAATTCTACTGTTGAACGTTTCAGCTAGCACTTAGCACCAGTTCTCCCTTTCTGCCCATTCTCTCTGCATTCACCCTCTTTACTTTTCCACTGCTACTGATGTCTTAACCGATAAGACCCTCAGTGGACAGACAGACCTGTTACTGAAGTAGGGAAGAACTCTCTCAGTGAAAGTGCCTGTTATAGTGTGCAGGTGTGCACAGGTTACAAGATCAGAGAATTTCACTTTCCCCCTGTTCCAGTCCAGCTGCACTCGGACCCACTGGACATTCTCTTTAGGTGTGAAGGTGACCTCTGACTGTCCTGGACAGCAGATCCAGTATTTTCTATTACTTTTATTGTAACACAGCTTCCACACTGAACCACTGGAACAGTCTCCCTTTCTTGATTCAGACTCTGAAATCACACCCAGTTCCCAGTGATCACTGTCCCCAACATGGACGTCCCAGCAGTGCTTCTCATAGTTAAAATCTTCCGAACCCAGAACACACACAGAGCTGTCAAATCTCTCTGGATTTTCAGGAAGCGATGACTCCTGACATCTGAATTCTATAGTTGTGAGCTCATCAGACAGGCTGAGGGCTGGATGTGCAGTGTTGGGGTCCAGAGTAACAGGAGCTGAGGAGAGAGAACACATAACCCCTTTTCAGCCCTGCAGGTCATTCTATGTCCTTATACATTCAGAAAGGCACTGAAGCGCACAGCTGATGTGCAGTGTTTAATAGTGTTGTGTTTATCCTAAACAAGTCCTGAAGACAGGTGACTTCAAGTCAGGACTTACTGTAATGGACCATCCCCTGCATCTTCTCCCACACTCTGAACTTCAGGTTGGAAAGGTGTTTCCCAACACTGATCAGAGCTTCTGGTGTCTTCTTTGGATCTGCCGGTGTGAACCGAGCTCTGAACATATTGAAATATGAAAATACTGATTCGTTTTCCACAGTGTGTTTGTGACCACCACTTCCACCACCAAAACTGTCCCTGCTACAGCCCAATGTAAACAAAATAAAGGCCTTCACTCACCGTGTCATTGTGGATTTGAAGTTCTGAAAGTAAAGTGGAATAGTTACATGGTTATAGGTACATGTTCACCATTTCACACTTACGAGAGGACAATACCAGATGGGTAGTTATCATATATAATGTCTTAATAATGGCCTCCTTTATAACTACTAGTACATTTATTTTAAAGAGAGAGAGAGAGATGGATGGCAATGCACACCTTTAAGAACAGAACATCCTCAGCTCTCATCTCCTTCTCCATATTTCTGATTGTGTCTGAAAGAGATGATATTCCTGCATCCATCTCTTCAATCTTCCTCCTCATCATCCGACTCTTCCGCTCCTCTTCTTTCTTTAGTGCAACTATCCTTGCTGCTTCTTCATCTCTTAGGAACCTGTAAAGCTTCTCAAACTCCTCCTGTATCTGCCTCTCTGTGTGCTGGGCCTGCGTCTGGAATGAGAGAGGATTAGGAAACACAAACTCTAACAGATGTTCTACAAGCATTTACCACCTACAGGATAAGTGGACCCTCATCAGAAACATGACCTGAACAACATGCTCCACAGTTCAAGATGATGTCTCACCTTAATGTGGGCTGCTGTTCGCTCATAGTCTTGTTTAGCTTCCCCGAAGGCTTTCAGCTTCTTCTGTAGAGTCTCCAGAGCAGTCCTGAGCTTATCCTGGAATTAAACGGTAGTTTAGCTGAAAGCATTCTACATTTTCCAATATCTTTTACTGTATAACTACATGAATGTGACTGTCTATATACTATAATATCCCTCCATTGGCCTGCATTGCTGTGGGAGTGTGGTAGGCATGGCCATGCAGAGCAGCCATGTCTACATGCTCTCGGGAGGTGGTGCATTTACAGTAAGAGAGACATTTCATGCAAGCGAGGTGCTGTTATTAGCTTAACTAGGTGTTGGTACGTGCTTTTGCTTTACCATGTTGGGCTTTGGGTGTTAATGCCTACCATCTTTCTTTCTGCCTGTTCAATAAAAGAGCCTTCACCTTGTTAGAACCGGGATAATGTCCACCAAGGGACTGGAGAGGAATGGTGCTGCCTCAAACATAGAGACACCTGAGCCTGGCTGGAGACTCCAGAAGAGTCAGTACCATGGGATGAAACAGCAGCCAGAACAATGGAAGAAGCAAACTGCCCTGCAGTTAGGTTTCAGGGTGCTTGACTAGGTAGCTGCTTCCTGATAATGTCAAGGATAAGCAGGTGGCGAAGCTAAGTGCTGTGTTTCGGCGGGCATATGTGGTGGTCGAGAAGGCAGTGTGGAAAGTTCAAGGGTGGTGCTGCTGCCAGAGGAACCAGGACACAACATGCAGTTGCACCTGCCAACTTTCAAGCCGTATTCACTGAGGCAAGGCATTCTGCCCTGGGCATGTGAAACTGCATGTTCCCTTAGCCACACCAAGGGAGAGGATGCTGACCCAAGAGAGAACTGGGGGCATGTGTGGCCAAGGAGTGGGCGCCCTGCAGTGGTAGTAAGGTTACAAGGATGGCTGACCTTGGAAGATGGGATTATGTAGCATCCCACAACTGGCCTGTGCAGCCATGGTAATGCGTGAGGCGTGGCCATACAGATTGGCCATGCAGACATGATCTCAGGAGGCACTGGGCTCATAGTAGGACACTTCTTGTAAATACGTTGTTGTTGTGAATGGGTGAATGATGTGATTATGAGCGTATGTGCGGTACTGATTTGGGCTTTTGGGGTAGAATTGAACGGCCATTCTGACCCCGCCAGCTAGCTCTGATTGGTGGTGCTCCCTTGCTTCCTGATCAATAAAAGAGCATTCATCTTTAACGCAGTGTTTTCCACATTGCCACACTATTTTTGCTACGAGTCACATCTATTTCAGTTCTGCTCTCTCAGAGCCATCATCCTAATTTCATCATTCTAGTAATTCCGCTCTGACCGCACACCAGTGACAGACCAACCTGTCCAACATGTTTAAACAGGAAAATCTGGTACTCTGAGAAAATGGAAATGGCTGACGTTACAGCTTGGAAACATTTGGATGGACGGTAAGATTCCTACCTTAAGTTCAGGTACTGTTTCATGGGTTGGACTGCAGTGGTAATAGACATCCTGCTGATCATCCTCTCCAGACCCTGCCGAAGATATCTGACTCCTGCTCTCTAGAAAAGACTCACAGACGTTCCTCAGTACAAGGTTACGGGGAGGCTCTTCTCTTGAGGATCTTCTCCTACAAACCGGACATTCTGGAGATCCCTTACTTTCCCAGAACTGCTTCAGACAATGTCTACACACACTGTGGCTGCACGACAGCAGAACAGGATCCTGGAAGATTTCACAACACACGCAGCATGAAAGATCCTCTTCTGGTAGAGACATTTTGGTATCCATTTTCTATAACAGCTGCTGGTTTCTTATTTAATGGATTATCGTTTCTGGATGTCCCTTTCAGCTTATGGATGTCTGCACTAACACGATTCAGAATCCGTCACTGGGGTCCTGTCTGCATCCCAGATGGCTCCAAAAGATGGTGTAAGAGCAGTACTGTAGAATGACTAAGGATCAGAAGAATGACTGTACGATGCTCCTCCAGACAGACTATGTGGTGGAGGAGGAGCTTAGGAAAGGGAGAAGTACATAACTGACATTTCTGCCTCCTGGGTTTTTTTATAGAATGATGTTTGACAAGGCCACGGATCTATCACATGTTTGATCACCTAGTAAAAGTGAAACTAATGTCACTGAGAGAGATCAAATCAACACCTTTCAGAGTAAAACAGCGTTAAGAAAGAAGGAGGAGGGCATTACAATGGTTGGTGTACCAGGCTGTCATGCTAAGGCACATTCCAGTTCCTCATATCCCTGCACAGCAGGCCACACTGAAAACTCAGCTATGCGACAGATTGCTAAGTAAGGAAGTAACAGTTCCTGGTAACAGCTCACTTAACAGCAGTAACAGCTCCCTTCCCTGGCTTCCTGTTGCTACCTGCATCAGATTTAAAACTCTGATGCTGGCCTACAAAGCCAAGAATGGACCAGCCCCTCCCTACCTTATGGCCATGGTGAAGAGTCGAGCTGTACCTCGAGCCCTTCGAGCTTCAAGTACAACTCGACTCGAACCGCCATTCCTGAGGACTCATGGAAGGCAAGCGTCCAGACTCTTCTCTGTCCTGGCTCCCAGATGGTGGAATGAACTCCCACTGGGCGTCAGAACAGCGGAGTCTCTCGCGGTCTTCAAACGCAGACTGAAGACCCATCTCTTTGTAATGCACTTAAGTGAGTGAGCTCTAGTAGAGGTGTAAGTTGTGTGTATTGTGTTGCACTTATAATGACCTTTTCTTCTCTACAGGTATGAGCACTGGGCCGGGGTTGCCAGGTAGTACTTTTGGTTTATATATGTGTGTATTGATCTCTCTAGGTATCAGCACTGGCCCTCTGTTCAGGCAGTGTCTGAGCTCATGGTGAGTTTTAGGCTCTACACCTTCTGTACTAGCTGGAATATCATCCAGTGTAACACTAAGCACGGTTGTAGGTCGCTCTGGATAAGAGCGTCTGCTAAATACCTTAAATGTAAATGCATTTTCTGTATGTTAATGTATTATCCATGTGTATACAATTCGCTAGGGTCATTTCAGCACTGCAGGGTTTGTGGGGTTTAGATTGGGATGTGGATTGAATTTTATTTGGATTGAATTACGACTCAAAAGTGTCATGGCCTGGGAGTGGCCTTACTAAAGCTGTAATCCAGACTGCCATAGGAATTTAGTTACCCATGTTCTCACTGAAAATCATATTTTTGACGGACACCGAAACAAAAGATACAAAAACAATGGCAGAATGTTAGGAATGCTTATCGCTCTAATTCCATTAGTGGGCATAACAGAGCAATAAACTACAGGACTAGACTAATGATGTTTTGATGTATTGATGATCTTATATTTAAGGCTTTGACACTGCAGTTTTTAAGTTTTCATGGTTCTATATAAAATTATTTTCCTTAATAAATAATAAAAATGTAAAAAAAAAAAAAAGTATATATATATATATATATATATATATATGTATATATATATATATATATATATATATATTAAGAGTGTATAGTTATATTTAATGTGTTTTTACTATTCACAGCCCCTTGTATGATTTAGTGGTTCGTTGCATTGCAGAGGAGTTCTTCAGAATGGTGGAGAATGTGCTGTGAAAATAAAAGGGGTTCTATATAGCACCAATAAGGTTCTGCCATAGTTATGATATCAGTTTTTAATAATGAGGGTGGAGAACCCTTACTGTTCCTTAAAGAGCCCATTTAAAAAGATGAATAAAGAACTCTCCGGGACTTTCCCCACCAGTCTGAATCCCTTACTCATTCTAAGGGTTCTTGAAGTGTTCATGGTTCTACAGAGAACCATCTTCTATACTAAGGAGGACCATTTTCGGGTGTTAATTATAGGTGACATTAATGCATACAGTACTTGAACAGCGTAAGAAGCTTGGGGTGTTGCATCGTAGCCTTGGTTTCTGTTTCAAGAGCACTCAGCAGACGCAAGCTGCAGTTCAGCTCCTCCCTCAGCAAAGCTCCTCCTCCTCCTCCTCCTTCTCCACATACACCGCCTCGTAGAAACCGAAACCAACACAGTCACTCTGAGCTGATCCTCCGTCACGCTGCCTTATCTCGCCTGAGAGCGCGATAAGCCCTCTGATCCCACTGCGCTCTTCACCTTCGTCCTAATCAGCTGCTACACGACAGGACGATGGCGTCTGTAAGCTCTCTGCTGGAGGAGGATCTCATATGCTGCGTGTGCTGCGATATCTACAGGGACCCTGTTGTTCTGCTGTGCAGCCACAGTGTGTGCAGAAGCTGCCTGCAGACCTTCTGGAAGTCTAAAGGGTCTCGAGAATGTCCCGTGTGTAGGAAAGAATTCCGACGAGCGAAACTTCCGCGTAACCTGGTGCTGAAGAACGTCTGTGAGGCTTTTCTGGAGAGCAGGAGTCAGGAGTCTTCAGCTGGGCCTAAGCTGCTCTGCAGTCTGCACAATGAGGAACTCAAACTCTTCTGTCTGGATGATCAGGAGCCTCTGTGTGTGGTGTGTCATCTGTCGACCATGCATAAGAACCACCGCTGCTGTCCAGTAGACGAAGCTGCGTATGACTTAAAGGTAGGAAGCAGGTCCTAGCGTTTCAGCCTCTGACAGTGTGGACTGGTAATGCTTACAGATCGTCCTGCTATGTGCTACACAAACTGTTAGTGGGTGTGTTGTAGAAGAACATAGCTGAACTCCAGACCTATTAGAATCTACTAGAAGCCTAACACGCCATCCAGTGTTAGGTGATGCTCTGCATAGATAGTATGGGACTTTGTTGGGGACAAAAAATGCCCAGGTGTGGTTTAACACACCCATTAATAAAGCCAAATGGTACAGTCCTAGAATGTAACAAAGTGTTTTCCCATTTTGGTGAGCTCATGAATAATTAAATGAGCTCTTCTCTGATTGGCTAGTTTACAGCGACACCTCACAATGACCATGCAGACTTAACATGTCCAAATAGATTAAATAAAATGAGCTTCCATGTAAATAAGCTCCACCCTCATACTATTTACTTAGCTATGCTAGTTACTTGGAGCTAACGCTAGTAGCTAATGCCGTAGAATTCATTACGTTTAAGTTTAATGTGCTATAGCTATTCATGGTTCTATACAGAAGCCTTTGCATGATTGAATGGCTCTTTGCTTTGTGGAAGAGGTCTTTAGATTCATGGGGAATGTGCTATAGAGGGTTCTAAATGG